>JARHVA010000846.1:4275000-4337942 GCA_037957365.1 Torreya grandis
ATTGTGTTGATAGGTTTGAGCCTCTGGATAGGGAATCCAAGACATTTCCAAGCCAAAAGGCTTAGTTTTTGAATTCAAAAATAGAATATCATGTGCATCATATTGTTTCAGATAAATTTTGCTTATGTTATTTAGAAGGAAGAGAAAGGAAAATCAAGATGGGTATGGTAGAAAAACTTGATATGTTATGCATGTATTGATCTAGATGGTTGTATATACTCCTATTTATCTTGGGAGGAATGAACTACAAATAAGAAATCACTCAAAGAAATGGTTTGATTAGTTAGATAGTAGGGTGGATTGCCTAGCAAGCTAGATCTAAGAAGCATGAGCTTCCTTGGATGTTATCAATTCATATTTTTAAATAATCAGGTTTTCAAAGATAAAGTACTTGAATATATCATAAAAGGTACTAAAATTAAGTACAAGAAGTGTTTGATGAAAGAATACATTAATTTGACTAATTATAGTAATAAGTGGGTGAATATTAATGTTATATAGGTTGGGTATGGTTTATAAAATAGGGTGAGGCTCCATAATTAGGCAGAGGATCTAAGAGTTAGATTTGGCTGAGATCTAGTAGGTGAAAATAACTTGTTTATTTGTTTAAAAATGACTGCCAGTGGTTAGGGTAACCATAGATAGTTGGGGTAACCATTGGAAGTTGGGACAAATCATTGGTGCTTAGGGTGACCATTGGTGGTTATTGTGGGTTAGGTTTTGTGAAGAAAAGGTTGTTTTGATGAGGTCATAAAATGAAATTCTAAGAGACAAGTTTGGGTTGGGTTGATTATGAAATAGAAACAAAGTAACCAAATGATTGAAAATAGATACTTAGTTTGCTGGTTGTTGATCTAATGAATGGTTGAAGCAGTTGGTTGATAAACTCATTGATGGAGTCTGGGGAAATTTCAATAGAGTGATGGTACTTGGATATTCATTGATGGATGGTAGCACTTTGGATTTCTATCACACTTACTGGTTTGATGGATCATTGGAAGAAATGACCTATAAAAGAAACTATGATACAAGAAGTTATTGATAGTTGTGGATGTGGATGATGATCACTTGATTTTGGTTCCCTTTTTCACCTCCTCCTTTTCTCTCTTTATAGGGTAGAAGGATAGGTGCAATAATATGTTAAAAAGAGGTTCAACAATTAGTTCAAATTTAGATTTTGTATGCATTAACACACACACAAATTAGACAAGCTAAATATTAAAAAACAAGTTGGAGTTGACTAGAGTTTAACTATTAAGATAGTGGAAACTTGACCATCGATGGTCAGGCCTAACCATCAATGGTTAGGATGACTGTCAACGGTTGAGTGTTAAAGGCTAAGTTTGGTCAAGGGCTTTAGTGAGATAGTTAGCTAATCAACTAACCTGACTCAAGTTTGTGGTCAAAGGGTTGGGAGATGGTCCTTAAGGGCTCTTGAGGTGGTTTAGGGGTATTTGACATCTAAAACTACTATGTGTGGTTTTCTAGTGTCTAGATTTTACCCATTTTTGCTATGTAGTTTATATCAGTAAATAACAAAATAAAAATAGAGTACGAGTTAAAGGTTTAGTTGCCTTAAGCATGGGAGGATGTGTTCCCCCTAAAACCAAAATAGATGAGGTGAAATAGAATTAGGTGTGGGTTTGATAAGTGGTTAAGTTGGTGATGAAGTTGGTGGTTGATAGGTTGGGCACTAAAGTGCAAACATACACATAAAGTGTGACTAAGTATGATAGCCAAGATCATGCATTGACTAGGTTACCATTATTGGTAAAAATTAAGGTCGATACTAAAAGAACAAGTGATAAGTAGACCACATGATTATATGTGATAGTTAGGTGACACTTGTAAACTCAAGTCACTTAGACAAGGTCAGTGTTATCATGGGTATCCAAGCTAGAAGTGCTCTTGTGAAAAAAAAATTGATTAGGTGTGTGTAAGGTAGTGAAAGTTTAAAATGTTCAATATGGAAATTTAGTTGGTGTGGCCAAAAGGACTAAGGCAAGGTCATCGTATAACATGCATGAATTGGGCCAAAATGGTAGTGGTGAGGTGATGTGGTTGATTATGTTTGTCAGAGAAGGTAATCTCTTATGGTAGGTAATTGATTGGGTTTTGGTTGACTATTGATGATCAAGGTTTGGGGTTGACCATTGATAGTCACCCTAACCATCGAAGGTCAGGTGTCAGTCCTAAAAGGGTAAAGATAAAAAAGTACCATCATGGGTCTATTTCACTCATTGTGAATTTAAACCCATGATGATTTGCTCTATGATGGTTTGGTGTTTTGTGAGAAAATCCTAATGGTGATTGATTGAGGGTATAGATTTGATTGATCATGCTTGTGGGGTTGATCTAATCAAGATGCAACATGGATGAGGGAGAGCACAAGGATAGGTGGTTTTGGTCCCTAAGGTTATTCCTCGCTGATGGTCTAGGAATGAGTTAGGTAGTGTTTGATAAATTGATAGAGTAGTTGTAATTCTGGTAAATCAATATTAATTTGATAGTAATTTGGTTTGGTTTTATTCTAACATAGGTTTAGGGTTTGTTGGAATTATTTTGGTTAATTTGAGGTTGATTATAAAATTAGCAAGGGTAGGGTAGAATAGGTAGAGGTAAAAGTTTTTAATTATTTTATCAACATTGTTAGGTGGGGTTTTAGGGTAGATAGGGTTTGGAGGTTCTACCAATGATCACCCATAATGATCATTGATGGTCACCATCGACCAATGGTCGATAAGTGACTATCAAGGGTTGCCTAACCATCAGTGGTCAATTATAGGAATAGTTGACCATTGATGGTTGAGTTATTTTTTTATAATATTTTAAAAGTTAAGGATAAGTGTTTATTAGGTTAGATGGTGGATAGATAATGGGTGATAGGGTTAAGTGCTTGTGGCTAAGTTTGAATGTTAAGGTCAACTATCAGGGTAAATGTATGAGTGGTAGTAGGTTTTGGTTAATAGTTAAGGTAGAGAGGTTGTATGCCCTAGGTGAATGTCGTAAGGGTGATGGTCAAGTAATAGTTAATGATAAGGGTTAAGGGTAATAGGTCATGGTCAATGGTCATTATTTATGTAATGGTAAAATGATATAGGTTGATAGGTAATGGTTAAGAGTAAGGCTATGTGTGTGAGGTAAAAAGGTAGATTATGATAGGTTAAGATAAGAGATGTAGATATGTGATAGGAATAGTTTATAGTAGGAAAATGTTTTAAAGTTGAATTAATTGGAAGTAAGAGGTAGGTATAATAGGTAAAGTTCATAGGGAAGATAACACTTTAGTCTATGAACTAAGATTTACTAATCAAATTTCACAGGTGTAAAAGAGGATCTAGATGAGGGATAAAGTACCCCAGATTTTTGATGAGATCCATTGAGGCATGACTATTGATGATTAGGCCCATATGAAGGAGGTGGGTCTTAGTGGTATGATGCATTTTGAGCATGTGCTGTGGGATGTGGCTATGATAGTGGCACTCATTGAGAGATGGGATCCTACCACTAACACCTTTCTACTTCTAACAAGTGAGATGACTTTCTTGCCTAAAGATATACATAGGATCATGTAGTTGCCCATACGAGGGGAAATAATCTATCACATAGAGAATGATGAGAAGGATGAGTTCATGGATTTGTTGTATAGGGATGACCTCAATTTTATGGGGTGGCATGTAGGAGGCTTCAAATACACTCCATTATACCAAAAGGATAGAGATGTGTGGAATCTTATAAACATGATGATGATAGAGGAGGCATGCTACACATTACTTGATTTGAGTAGTGAGAGGTTCCCTTATTTATTATTGGGGTTACTAGTGGAGATGTTTTTGGGTTACATAATATTTTCATGGGTACCTATGCTGTTGGCTCATATTTATAGGGAGCTATGGGGATTCTAAGCCCACAGAAGGTATGGTATCAGTGTAGGGTTTGTTTTATATTACTAGGCATATGATCACATTTGGGTACTATGATTGATGGGGTCTCCATGGGAGGGCTATGCTCAGATGGACTTCTAGGTAGGATTTATGAAGTGGAGAGATGATTTTACCCTCTTGAGACTAGATGGAGGGGTTCATGATATAGACTTGTTTAGGGGCTTACTAGATGCCTTTGTTATTGGATATGTGATTTAGAGACCATACATTAGGTTTCCAAGATGGGTGTACTATGCCTGGCACACACTATGCCTATAGAGATATTGATAGATATATGGTAGGTAGGATGGTGAGATAGAGTTGATACCTTTTGACAGGGTGCAATGATAGTTCTTCTTGGTACAAGGTATCCCTAGGGTATTCCTAAGGTACATGAGAGAGGATTTAGAGTTCTTATTACCCATTCTATAGCTATTACATATATTCTTTGATCATGAGGAGATCCTAGTGAGGCTAGATATAGATGATGCAAGCATTGTGGATAGTTATACTACATAGTACTAGGCACTATATGATATAGCTAATATTGGTGGTGATGATGGTGGTTAATAGGCTATGGATGTTGAACCAATGGGTGGAGGTAGCTAGTAGGTACAAGGATAGGGGGTTGTCTCAAATATGTAGTAGTGATTGGTTAGAGATACTAGGCATGAGTGGCATTAGCCACAACATAGACATTCATGATAGCATTATAGACATCACTGGAAGCAGTAAATGGTTAGTTGGCTACTATCATAAGTGAGAGAGATCAAGCTAGAGCTATGTTAGCTTTGATGACACAAGAGAGAGATTCTCTCTTATAAGTAGGAGGTGGAGTACTAGTAGTAGGGAGACCAATAGGGACTATCTCAATGTAGAGAGATGTAGTGACTGTGGAGGAGTTATGATATTATGAGGCCATACTATTTAGGAATTATCTAGATGAGCCTCGATGGGGTGAGTATAAGGATAGGATTTCATGTGGTATAGGTACATTGATACCAGGTCAGTGTGCCACATCTATAGGTGGTTAGGTAGGTACAAGAGGATAGGCTCTAAGGGGTAGTGGTGCACTAGGAGGTAGTGGTGCCTCAAGTTCTTGGTTTTGTTTAGGAGACATTATACATATTATGTATATGATTTTTGATACTAGTTTTTGAGCTGATGTAATGAGATGTATATTTTAAGAGAGAGATGTAAATTTTTATACATGATGATGCTTATTTATGAGATATATATGTTTTATGGCTTATGGTTCATGGTTATGATGCTCATGTTGATTATGTTTGATTATGGTTATGCTCATGATGATGTGGATGTGGACTCACCTTGCTAGGCATGTGATGATATGTCTCTTTATTCATGTTTATGATAAATTTTGGTTAAATATTTGATGATATCTCATGTGATTATGATAAGAATGTGATTTTGTTGATGACTAGGGTGATGTTTATGACATTTATGATTATGGTTCTTGATGATGTTGTGTATGGATGTGATGATTTAATTTCATGTTTGAGATGATCATGTTTATAAAATTGATGTGATGATGATATTTAATCTAAAATTTGATGAGTATATGCATCATCATTTAGATTTAGACATATGGTGAAAATGGTTTATTGCTCATTATTCATGGACGTTATGATGTTAATATGATCTTGATGTTATAGATTTTGATGATGATGTTATGTGATGTGGTAATGATTATGGTCAATTTGTTTAAATTAAGGTGAAGCACATAAACATCTAAGTGCATATATAAAAAAACTAGAAGTGAGAAAGAGAAGATAATCAAGAGATAAACATCTAAGTGCATATATCAACTAGTATGAGAGGATAAGAAGAGGGCACGATGCTTATTCTTTGGCAAGGACTAAAATAACTGAAGTTGGATTGGATTACGGAACATAAGCCCTTTGAATGCTTTGCATTAGCATTTGTTAGTTGGTTAAAAAGGTATTTTAATCACATAATGTCAAGTAAGCTCATAAAACCCTTACTTATAGTGTATGAAGGGGATATGGATGAAAATAGAACCTTCTTATGAGACTAGCATGCCTCTTCTAGAGGTTACCAAAGGGTCAGTATAAACAAGTATATATCATTAAAGTTGTAGACTGATTGATGTGGGAAGTCTACTCATGTGAGCCGATTATGGATTTCAAAAATATTTTGATTTTTAGAGCTGATTGTGGCCTTCAAAATTATTTTTGTTTTTCTAATGCTTGATAATGGGTCTTTTGCTATTTTGTTATTGTTTGGGAGGGTTGGTGAAGCTGATCAATACATGAAGCTTCCAATAAATTCTATTCTTTGAAAAATACTTTACTCAACCATCCTTCAAGGGAGTGGTCTAAGTTTGTGTGCTTTGTTTAATGGTTTTGGAATCTATCCTTCAAGGGAGTAGTCTACCTTACTTTGAGAAATTTTGATATGTTTTTAGTAGCTATACTTTAAGAGAGTATTCTATGAGTGCTAGGAATGACCCATGATTGTTTTTTTTAAATGAATTTGCTTGACATAAAATTGTGTATATAGTCTTAAATGGTCTCCTTTTATGAAGGCAAAACTAAAAGCGCAAGAAGATTGAGTAGATGTGAAAGAGTTTTAGGTGGAAACAACCATGTGAATCCATCTTAGGAAAGGGACAGATAGTAACATGAGAATCATGCCATGGGTAGAGTCATGGTACCCATTGTTCAATATTAGGCTATGATTATGATGGATAAGCACATGATTCAATTTTAATCAGTGGCCCCTAAAATAGGGAGATGAATGTGTTTGAAATAAAGGGATGAGCTTAAGTTAGACAAAAGGTGAGTTTTATCCTTTTAAAAAAAATAAAATATGTAGATGCAAAGCATTGAGGGGCTCAGGCTCTAGGTTTTCCTTAAGAGAGGATAATCAGTAAGCTCCTGACTTATAATTATGTGTTATGATATAAGGTCAAGCCAATTGAAATAAAAATTTCCCTGCTTGATTTTATCCATATTGGTGACATGTAAATTCTTCTTTGGGATGAGGTCTCTGATTTTGAATTCTCATACTTTAAGGTGTTCTTTATAAGCATGCTTGATTTTTTCTTGATAGACACAAAGGTGAGTAAGGGATGCTAAATAATACTCATCAAGTAGCTCAAGTTGGACTAAACATTCTCGACAATAATCAATCTTAAAGATCAGATCTTGTAAGGATATATGAAAAGAGGTAATTTGGACTTTGAGAGGCAACACAAACTCTACTCTAAAAACTAGAGAGAAAGGGGTAGCACCCATAGGGGTTTGAATGCTAGTATGATATACCCATAAGGCAAAGGGGATATGTAAGTGCCAATCTCGATTAGTTGTATTAACCATTTTAGTTAGCATATTATTGAGAGTTTTGTTAGAATTTTCTTCCTATCCATTTTCTTGATGATAATCAGGTGAATAAAAACTTAACTTGATCCTAAATGCATCACAAAGACCTTGGACTTATTTATTTTTAAAAGATTTTCCATTGTTGATGATGATTTTGTGAAGAACACCAAAATGACAGATGATGTGATGGTTAATAAAGTTGATAATATTTTCAAATTTTGTTGAGACAAGAAGAATATCCTCTACCCATTTAGTAAAATATTCAGTTGCAGTGATGATAGAATAATGTCACTATGAACAATGGGGGTTAATTTCTTCAATAAGGTCTAGAGCTCATTATGAGAAGGGCCATAAATCTATGGATACTTGAAGACTATGGATAAGTGTGTGATGCAAATTAACATGTTATTAGAACTTAGCACACTTTTTCAAATAATCACAACAATCTTAGTTAAGGGTAGGCCAGTAATAGCCAAGATGAAGGATGCATTTAGTAATAGTGAGGCCACTAAAGTGTCCCCCACATATCCCATCATGCATTTCCCTAATAGCATAAGAGGAATTATGATGACATAGGTAGTGGAAGAGGAGACCATCAAGGGCATGTTTATAAATAATTACCCCTAGTATGGTATAACATGAGGTACTCTAGATAAATGCTCTTTGATCATTCTCAAAAAGACCAGAAGGAATGATGTCAAGGCTAAGATAGTCAAAGGTCTCCTGATACCAAAGGTTAAGTTGGGTCTCCTCCACATTAATTATGGTGGTTGAGTTTGAGTAGACATAAGAGGGTTGGGTAAGTCTATGGATAATGATAGATAACTTTGAGTCAAAAGGTACAAATAGGATCTGAGAGGTGAGGGAAGCCATCATATCAATAAACTTATTCATAGATCATGGGGTGGTTTGGATATGGTAGTATTCAAATAAGGCTAAGAGTATGTTAGATAATTGTTTATATTATGACAAAACATCATTATTATACTATTAATATCTTTTTATTTGATGGAACACCAGTTGACAGTCATCAAAAATGTTGATTATTTTGACTCTTAAGGCTAACATAGTTTGAAGGCCGATTATTAGGGGTTTGTACTCAACCACATTATTGGTACATTCTAAATCTAGTTTGAAGGATAAAGGAAGAGGTTCAACATGAAGGGGGATATGGATAATGCCAGATCCCCCACCATGTTGACACTTTGATCTGTTAAATAACATGGCTATTTGATAGGTGAAGTTTGCTTGAGAGAGGGTTATGATGGACTCATCAGGGAATTCCAGGGAAGGAGATTGATTGTCTGCTAATGGTTCTTTGGCCAATTGATCAGAAGTGACTTTCCCTTTAATTGACTTATTCTAAATAAAATCAAGGTTAAACTTAGCCAAGAACATGAGCCACTTGGCCATATGTTTGTTTTGGTATGGCTTGGAGTGAATATACTTGAGTGGGTTGGTATTGGTTATGACATAGGTCTTGTGGTTAAGAAGGTAGTGATAAATCTTGGTGGCCATGAAGACAAAGGCTAGGCAAAGTTTCTCAATATGGGTATACTAAGTTTTGTAGTCTATAAGTGTATGACTAATTTAGTAGACAACTTGATCTTTATGTTGTTCATCCTGATGAGAAAGCATTGCCCCTAAGGAGTGGTCAGTTGTGGAGATATAAAGGTAAAAAGGTTAATCATCCTTAGGAGGAGTAAGCATGGGTGGAGACAAAAGGTACTATTTAAGTGATTCAAAGGCCTTTTGATAGTCATCATTCCACTTAAAGACACATCTTTCTTCAGAAGGTGATGAAAGGGTTGGCATTGATCTGAGAGCTTAGATATAAAGTGATAAATGGATTGGAGCTTCCCCTATAAGTTATGGATTTTTTTGAGGTGGGTAGGAGGAGGCATGTCAATAATTGTTTTGATTTTGGCTGAATCAACTTCAATTCCCTAAAGGGATACAATGAATCCTGGGAGCTTTCCTGAAAAGACCCAAAAAATGCACTTCTTGGGGTTAAGATGGACATGGTAGTAGATGAGTCATTCAAAGATAATTTTGAGAATGGCCAAATGGTCTTTATGACATTTAGATTTTCCAAAAAGGTCACTAATTTAGTCTTTACTGATTTTGTGGATAAGGTCATGGAAGATGTAGGTCATAGTGTATTTATAGGTTGTGCTAGTGTTCTTTAGTCCAAAAGGTATGACCCTATAGTAGAAAGTCCCCCATGGGGTCATAATGGCAATTTTATGTTGATATTTGAGGGCAATTAGGATTTGATTGTAACTTGAGAATCCATCAATGAGATATAACATCTCATGGCTATCTATAAGATCAACTAGCTAGTTAATGCTTGGTAAAGGAAAGTTGTCTTTTGGTCGAGCAAGGTTGAGGTCCCAAAAGTCCATATAAATGCATAGTCCCCCTGTGGCTTTGGTGATGGGCATGACATTTGAGACCCATTGGGGGTAGTTAATGGGTTGAATGAAATTAACAAATAGGAGACATTAAATTCTTTTTTGATGAGGAGGGATATGCGAGGATGCATTTATCAAATTTTTTACCTAATGGGATTACCATCATGGTTGGTAACTCTATTTTGGTTAGCAATAGAGGGGTTGATTCCTATATTTTCATTGTAAGACCAAGTAAATACTATGTTACAATCTTTTAGGAAGGAGGGAAAGTCCTGAAGCTCCTTAAAATTGAGTGATTGGCCAATTTTGACAATATGCAGTTTATCCAGAGTGCCCAAGTTGATATCCATGGTGGATGAATTCAACATGGTCAAAGTCTTAGGGGGAAAGGATATATGGATAGAAGAATTTGGTACACCAAGATAGGTGAGAATATAATCATCATCCTAACACTGAATGGTATTAATGGTAGGAGAGTCATCTCCTATCATCTCAGGATAGGTCAAAGGGATGGTTACAATTGCCCTATCCTTTTTATAAGTTAAGGGTTTGAGGCTGATCATGTTGATGAATTTTTTTTAGGGGGGATGATATCAAAATACTCAACTATCAATGATGGAGTGGATGGTAAGGATGGGATTTCCTCATCAATTATGGTAATGGGAGGTGGGTTGGTTTGTTGTTTAGGTGGCATGAAACTAAGGCTATGTTTTTTATGAGGTTTTTAGGTTTTTATTGGAAGAAAATAATGTGGCCCATGTTCATACTGACCTAGGCCAAATCCCTTCCAAACACACCTATAGAGGTATGTTTTAGCAAATTCTAGTTTATCTAGATAGGGAAAAGTATAGGTGAATGGTCAGGGTGAAAAGGAGGTGGTGGAATTGTCAAGGGGTTTATTAAGTCCCCCATAGATGAAGTTGGTTTGATGAGTTGAGGGCCTAAAAGGAATAATGGTTTTGATATTGGGGTCATAAATAGGTTGGTGGTTGATTTTTCCATACTCTTAGGGAGTAGGGCAAGTGTCAAGGGTTAGAAGGCAATACTCCTCTAATTAAAAGTGTTGAAATATCAATTCTAAAGGGCCCATTGTGGGGATTTGGGTAGAAGGAATGGATGAACTAGTGGATGTTTCAATGGTGAAAGAAGATGTAGCCTCATCTTTTATCAGTGAAGGCTTGTTAGAAGGAGGAAGGAGAATGCCATTGGGTTGGTACATCCTGTTGTATGATGTGAAAGGGCTTAGGTTAGCTTGTATGGTAACAACTTGACTTTTGTGTTAAAATTTGATGCACCAATGTAGGGTAGAGGGAAAATAACCCATATAACAAATGCAAATGGTATTCCAAAAATATGTTATACTATAACTCTCCTTCCACTACATAGGATAGCTTCAGAAGCATGCAGGGTCCTAGGCAAATGTGGAAGACAACAGTTCTTAGATTTGTGGTCATGGTATCATTAAATGATCAGAGCACTATTGATGTTTTTGACATGATTTTCTCAAGTAAATTGAGTTGGATGTATGCATGGGAGGAGATAATGTTGATATTAGCTCCCCCATCAATCATAACCCTCTTGATGTGGGTCTAGTTGATATAGGTTGTAATGAAGAGAGGAGAATCTAGATCATCCAAATGGATAGAGGGTATTTTCAAATGCTTGAAGGTAACAAGGTTGGAAATGTGAAGAGCTCTGACAAATGCTGCTAAAGGTTGAGGTTTTTCTAGCCTCACCTCTATAGATTGTAATACTTATATCATTGCTTGGCAATGATGGGGTGAGGTATTGATTAGTTTCATCTTGACTGGTGTAGTCATATAAAATGTGAAAATTGGTAACTTGAGTGTGGCTTGTGACACCCAACCCATAGGTCCTTCTTCTTTTCTCTCATGACCCTCCTAGGCACCTTTTCATTGATTTATAGTCATCTGTAGCCTTCTAGGACCTGATTCCACCTCCTCTATGCAACATTTCCAATGATAATTCCATCCCCCTAAGTCTCATTCCTTCAAGACTATAGTGCCCAACTTGGACTATAGCATTAGACCCTAAGGTGTCCATTTTCAACAATCCTATCTAAGTGCATTTTTACCTCTAATGATCAGTTCCTTTTGGTTCTTATTCCTCTTCTTGTTATCCTAATGAAAATACATTCCACCCATGACCAATAGATCACTATAAAATCCCATTCAAAGTTCATTTAGAAAAGGTTAGCAAATATCATAAAGCCAACAAGAATACTCATGCATATTTCCCTATTCTCTACATACAACCAACCAATACAATTATAAGCTTATTGAAATCCTTACACCAGTCCCTAACCACCTCAAGTATACCTAGTTTAGAATTTTACATCTTCATACACATAATTACATAAAGCACATCAAGTGGGAGAACTACATATGGCTTGATCCCTCTTCAAAGTATTGGTATGTAGGCATCATGCCCACAAAAGGGGTGTGGATACACATTCAATTAATTTTACACACACTAACCCACCCCATCTTTCCTAAATTTTGTGAAAGCATAATGGAGTCTGGGGTTTGAAGACTAAATCAGCTCTACAAGGAGTTCCATGGACATCCAATAGTCAAAATTTCACAAGCAGGCTCACACAGACATAGCAAACAAAAACCAAAATTTTTAGGTATCTTAGAAAAAAATGGCAGAATGGGACTATAGCCCAAGGCCCTAGGGTGTATTATTTTGGTGATCCTATCTAATTAATAAATGAAGGCTATATCTTGATTTGTACTAGTGTCCCAGTCTTTCATAGTGAATTTTAGACCTTGAAATAGCTGCTTTAGTTAGTTTCTAGCTAAGCATTATTTTCTTCACATTTATTGCTATTTATAGAAAGTTTGTAAAAATCAATGGATTAATTATTAAATATTTATATACTAATTTTATTACTCTATACCCTTAACTAAATTAGGAATAATACACCAATATTCCCAAAATTGTTAAATAATTTGGTGAACTCAACTTATTTCATTTGGACATAAAAACCCTAGAAACCCTAGGGTAAATTTCCTACTAATTTTTCCTATATTTTTCTAATTTTTTACTTGCATAATAAAATAATAAATTATCAATAAATTTTAAAATTTTTTAGTAATTTTAAAATAATTTTCTTTGAAACCCTAGTTGCCCATACTAGGTCTAGGTATTTTACTAGTATTTTTTCTAATTTTTTACCTGCATAATAAAATAATAAATTATCATTAAATTTTGAAATTTTGTAGTAATTTTAAAATACTTTTATTTCAAACCCTAGTTACCCATAGTAGGTTTCAATATTTTCCCAGTATTTTTCCTATATTTTTCTAATTTTTTTACTTGCATATTTAAATTAGAAATTGGCATCAAATTTTAAAATTCCTTTGTAATTTTAAAATAATTTAATTCAAAACCCTAGTTGCATGTACTATCTCCTATTTGATTTTAAGGTATCACCTTACATATTTATGAGCATTCATATCTTTTTTATGCATATTTCAATTCATTATTTAGATTATATTTGTTTAATCCACTACTTCATTTTTCAAGTTGTTTTCCTTATGCCATATAAGCTTCTTGTATCTCTTAATTTGAGATGAAGTGTAAGAATTAGTGGCAACCCTCTTTATTTCACCTAGATTCCTTTAACTTTACCATACACCATAAATAAACAACCAATTTAGGTTCCTACTATAAATCCTACACATCCATATTACACCAATTTCTATGAGGATAATTTTGATGATGAGTAGTATGAGCATAAAAATGATGATACAAACACCAATGTTTATGATCCACCACATTAGACTATTGATCAACTTCCACCAATTATTGATAATGAAGTTATCCTCAACAAATATTTGATCCTATATTTTTTTTGAAAAAGACTCAGGAACTAACCCTAAGATCATACTCTTATTTAACAATCTATCATGGAAATAAAAAAGGCTAAACAAGTTGAGTCTTCCATTCCTTTAGAGAAAAAAATTGTAAATGACACTATGGGGGTAACTATGTCTCAACAACCCCCTATAACAATCCCACCTACGTCTATGACACCACCAGCTACACCTAGTACATCTTTGTCTCCTAATGTGGTAGCCCTTGTGTAAGAGATAAGACCTCTTAAATCCAAGGTGATACATCTTGAGAAAGATGATTCTAGACCTACATAGGCCTTGGATTATTTTTATCTACTTTATACACCATTGGTATGTCATATTGCTTTGACACCCTTGCCAAAAGGTTTTGTTCAACCTAAGCTCACTTTATATAATGGCAAGGGTGATCTAGAGACACATTTGAGAGATTTTCATGCAACATGCTTGGATTATATGCCAAATTATTGTTTACTAACAAAGCTATTTCTAAAGGATTATGCTCTATAATGGTTTTATAGTCTGCCAAATTAGTCAGTCCATGCATTTAATCCTTTAGCCGACATGTTTGTAGCTCATTTTAGCATTAATATTGGTGATAAGGTTTCATATGCCCAATTTTCACAATAAAAACAAAGGTTAAATGAACATCTCACAGATTAT
The DNA here is from genome assembly GCA_037957365.1 of Torreya grandis. NCBI lineage: Eukaryota > Viridiplantae > Streptophyta > Pinopsida > Cupressales > Taxaceae > Torreya > Torreya grandis. The sequence goes on from JARHVA010000846.1 coordinate 4,289,244, forward strand.
GTTCTTTGATATAAGACTATCTTGGCTAAGATGAATATCCCCATGTTTGATCAATAGTTACAATATCTCTTCAAATAGAGTCTTCCACCAGATTTTCATGAATCAATAATGTTCAAAAGATTCTCTTCTTTCACTGAGTTATGTCATACACTAAAGGAAAGGGAAGTCAAAATTATTTCAATGGGCAAAATCAAGTACACAAGTATATCAAAAACAACAAACAAGAGTAACATAAAAGTCCCATAGAAAGGTAAGGTCAATGATAGCAAGATTCAGAATCAACCTACAGTCAATGTAACTTCAAATCCCCCAAAGCGAGTGGTTTTATCAACACCTCCTCAGTGATCATTTACCAATCTACCAGTTCCTCTAGTGAGATTTTTACAATATATTTTGGAATTTCATATCATATTTCTCCCTCATATTCAAGAGGTTGATCCAACAAAGCCTCTTTCATGGGGATATGATCAGAATGTATTTTGCAATTTTCAAAAGGCACCAAGCCACACAACAAATAGATGCATCAGTTTGAGACACAAGATATAAGACTTGATAGATGGAAATATTATTAATCTTGTCACTTTAGTTGAGCCTCCTCAGGCAAAGCAAACATATGATAAATCTTTTAACATATTTTTATATCCTTCCCACAACATTATAAATAAGAGAGAGGGGAGACATTATGTATTCAACATGCATATCATGCACATTCATCACCAGATACATACATGTCACCTTAAGTTGAGTTACATCCTTTGAGCAACATGATTGGTGTATATAATTCTAGAGTTCTAGCTAGACCTTCTATCTCATTCTCATAGTAGGAGATAGTCAATGATGATTTAGATTATCATGAACTCTTTATCAGAGATTACATTCATAATCATCCTATTCATAGTGTTCTCATAGATAATGGATCTAGTTTGAACATGTGCAATATGAAATTATTATAGCATTTAGGATATTTAGAGAAACATATTACCTTGATAGACATAGTTATTAGTGGATTTAGTGGGCATATATAGAGTTAATTGGGTGAGATTGTACTTCATCTATAGGTTGGTCCAACACATGTGGCCATAACATTTACTATTGGTCTCAGTGTAGGAGTTTTTGATATGTTACTTGGTCATTCATAGATTTAAAAAAATTGAGTAGTACCTTCTAAAGCTCATAGATGCATGAAATTAATTCATGATAATTAGGTTGTTATAGCTAGAGGAGTTCCATATGAGTTACCACTTCCAACTTTAGAGCCATCTACTATTTTGTAGTCACTAGTTTCAGTTACACCACCAATTTTAGTTCTTCCTCTGGTTTAGATTCAGACACAGTCGAGACCTCTATCACAAGTACAAAGAGTTAATACATTTCCATAGAGGTCTCTTTTAGAGAAACCACAATTTTATAATTATATACATCTTCCAGCTATAGTGTTCACACCTAGGGTAGTAATATTGAGGTCTCATGCCTCTACACATAAAACACATGTTTAAAGAGCTTCTGATAGTACCAGATGGGTCCCTAAGAGACCTACACTTACATCCACATTTTAGAGTTATAGGGGGACCTCACATTATATTTCTAATTTAGAGACTTAATCCTTCTATCGTGTTTCACACTCACAAATGATCCTTTTCCTTAATATAAGACACCATGATAAGGAGTCCCCCATGAGACTCATCGATTAGTATCATCTCTCCTAGCCTTACTTCTACATAGTTGCCTAGTATTTATTCTAAATAATTTACGTATGATTGATTTTACATAGCTTATATTAAAAATCTAAAAACATTCAAATATGTCAAAAATCTAATAACATTCAAAAATGTCAAAAATACAAAAACAATATAACATTTCAAAATACAAACACTTAAAAAAAAATTCAAAAACATAAAAACATTTCAATTTTATGCATTATCCATGATTTAAATTTCTACTACCATACTAAACTTATATTATACTATTATATTCTATTGTATTTCAATTTATCTACACTACCATACTTCACTTGATCTTCTTTGAGTATGTGCAGTGACATCCAGATCATTGATTGCTTCACTCTACCAATTGAGGGGGCATCCTAATTTTACATTCAAGACATATATCGATATATCTAACCACTGTGGGCATATTATACATGACTAAACCATCCAGGTTATGTCATTTCTACACCACATACTCTAGTTATCATGTTGATATACATTACCTACTAGATTACATAGATTAATTTATTGACACTCACTAGTATATAACACTTGTGTATTTATTAGCATCTACATAGTCTTGTACTCCATGTCTTGCCTACTTTTAGTTCTTGATTTGATTAGTTAGATGTGATTGTATTTATATTATTTACATGCTTTCCTTTCTTACTTTGTGTAGCTAGATGTGATTGTATTTCTTAGTTCTAATTTTATCTCATGTATGTGCCTTAGGACATTTGCCAATGTCCTTTGCTTTTATTCTTATGTGTGCCTTAGGACATTTTATAATGTCCTTTGATTTTAATCCTATGTACTTGTGGCCCTTGTGACAACCTTTCTTGTTTCCAATTATATGTGTATGTGGAATTTGAACATGCCTTATATGTTTGTTTTCTAGTTTGAGTGACATGTGCCCATCTCCCTTGTTTGCTTTGCCCCTTTGCCACTCTTGTATGCTTTATTTTTTCCTTGTATGATTTTTTCTTGATTTATTTTCAATTATTTACAATTTCATGATTCACATCATGCATTATCTTGATTTCTTAGATGCCATAATGGACATCATGCTCCATTCCTCTTTGACAACTAACAACTAAAAACAAACCAAAATTCCAGTTCTAGTTCATTACATTACACATGATATTACATTTTTATATCTATTTAGGCATACCCTTATTGATCTAATAATATCCATCACAAACCATGTTATATATTGAGATATCGTATCAATTATCATTGCTATATCATGTATTTTCATAGCATAACACACTTGTAGGGCTATTTATTTTGATGGTAGTCATTGTAGGGTATTCATTATTACCCTCAAAAGAGGGGGAAACAAATAGGGATTTTTTCATAGAGATCCAATCTCCCACCAATCAAAAAATTAGCTTTTAGAAACCCATAATAGTAACTAGACTTTAAACTAGGTAGAATAGACTAGATAGATAGTGAAAACTATAGAACAATCATTAGAATTAGCCCAAGACAATAGCACCAAGATTGGACTATAACATTAGATAGTAGGGTGTCTATTTTTGGTGCTCCTATCCAAAAAAAATTAGGTTTTCTAAAAAAAAGTAGAAAAGTTGGTTTAGCTACAATTTTACACATTTAGACCAGTTTAGATATAGCAGTTTTAGTACAATTTTTATTAGAGAATCTAGATATAGGGGGCATCATGCACGGTATGATAGCTCTCACTTCTAGTTTTAAATTAGGTAGTTGATATAACTTCTAGATCAAAAGCCATGTTATAGACACCAATGATTGGGGGCAATGTGTGTGGCATATTTATCTTTTTTTCTTTCTAAGTTTAGTACATTACCCAAACATTGTCACTAGTTGTGTGCCTTAATCCATTTGTAGGTGGTTAGCATCATTTCAGAGTGGATTTCATACAAGCCTAACCTCCACATTTTGGAATGGTTTTCATATAAGCCTAGTACCCAGTTTTGAAGTGGATTTCATACAAGCCTAATCTCCACCTTTCAAAATGACCAAGAGTGGCCTAATTTATAGCATAAATTTAGCTGTCCATGCCACATTTTTAGATTATAGATAATTCATGGGCTTTAGGATCTATCTCATATAACACACATTTCATATTGGTATCAATTCATAGCTTCACTTCATGGGGCAACAATGGATCCAAAGGGTTAGCCTTTGTATTCTTGAGCCACCTACTTAGAGGGATTATACACATAGTCTAAACACTAATTAAAACATGTATGATCACATAGCTTCAACTAGTGGATGATGATGGAGCCAAAGGGATAAGCTTTGTATTCTTGATCCACTCTCGAGGAATTGAGCACTCATCTCTATTCATGATATTACTCTTGATATAACACATACCCAACATTACTTATCATCACAAAAAGTTTTGTATTGGTTTACATACCTGATGAGGTGTATTTTTTCCTTTCTCTTCTTCTCTCTCTTTCTTACCCAAATTTGTATGTTCTTATTTTAGATATAGCTTAGCTAGTAAGAATTGATCTACTCTTTATTTTCTCTTTCAGATTTACATTTCACAACATGCTCTCTCTCTCTATGCACACCTAGCATCACACAACTTCATGAGCTTCACCCTTATAGGTAAGTTTAGGTATGCTTTCTATTTTCCTTTATCTTAGTATTTATCTTTATTGCATCACTAGCATAAAGCAGGTGAAAATGTAGTCATATAAAATGTGAAAATTGGTAACTTGAGTGTGGCTTATGACACCCAACCCATAGGTCCCTCTTGCTTACTATTATGACCCTTCTAAAAACCCTTTTCACTAATTATAAATCATCCATAATCTTCTAATACCTAATTCCACCTCTTCTAGGTTGAATTTACAATGATGATTCCATCCCCTTAGGTCCCATTCCTTCAGGATTATAGTACCCAACTTAGGCTATAGCGCTAGACCCTAGGGTGTCCATTTTTGATGCTCTTGTCTAAGTTCATTTTTACCTCCAATATTCAATTCCTTCTAGTTCCTATTCCTCTTATTATCAGCCTAACATAAAATAAATCTAACCCATGACCAAAAGATCACTATAAAATCCCATTCAAAGTTCATTTATAAGGGGTTGGCAAGTATCATAAAGCAAGCAAGAACACAAGAAAAAATAATCAAACATATTTCCCTATTCTTTGTATATAGCCAACCAATATAATTACAATATTATTCAAATACTTACACTATTCCCTAACCAACTCAAGTATACTTATTTTATCATTATACATCTTCATACACACAATTTCACAAAGTACATCAAGTGGGAGACTACATATGGCTTGATCCCTCTTTAGAGTATTAGTATGTAGGCATAGTGCCCACACAAGGGGTATGGATACACATTTAGTGCATCTTACACACCCTAACCCACCCCCTCTTTCCCAAATTTTGTGAAATCACAATGGATTCTAGGGTTTTAAGACTAAATCAACTCTATAGGGAGTTTTATAGACATCCAATAGTCAAAATTTCATAGGCAGGCTCACATAGACATAGGGAAGAAAACCTAGAAAGGTCAAGTCTCCTAGACAATAGTGGTAGAAGAGGACTATAATGTAGAATCTAGGGTGTCCTATTTTAGTGCTCCTATATAATCAATAAAAAAAGGTTAGATCTTGATTTGTGATAGTGTCTAAATCATACACAGTGAATTTTAGACCCTGCAATAACCATCTTAGTTATTTTCTAGCTAAGTCTTATTTTCTTCAAATTTATTGCTATTTATAGAAAAGTTAAAATGACAATTAATTTATAAAAATTAGTAGCTTAATTATTGCATATGTATTTAGTAATTTTATTACTCTAGACCTTTAACTAAATTAGGAATAATACACCAATATAAAATTTTAAATCATCTGGCATTTGGTGATGCTATATCAAAACTAATCATTGGATTGATTCAGATGGATTGGAGTGAGATGGTCTGAATATGGACACTTTGGGTTTGGTTGAAGGTAAAGGTACTTAGTTTTAGTTGGGTGGTTGCATAGAGGAAGAGGGATATGTTCATAGAATGGACACTTTTGTCTTTCCCTTATCTTTTGGTTGAGCCTATGATCATGTGACCACATGGATGGTATGGATTGGGGAAGAATCAGGCTAGGTGATTGATTCAATTCTTCTTTACTTTGAGATAAGAGTATAAGGGTAGGTAGGTGTTGGTCTATGGTTGTTAGTTCTTGGATTAATGTCGAGCTCATAGGGGGATCATCTAATAATAAGTCATCGTCATGATATAGCTGATGGTCTATCACTTGGAGATATTTATAGTTCTTTGTGTTATGTCAAGGTGTCCTATGATATGAACAAACTAATTTATCATTGTACCAAAATAGTTTAGGACTGTGTGGGTCGAATGGTTTGATAGGTGGAAAGGTTAAGTGAGATTTTTGTAATAATCTCTATAGGAGGGTAGATTAAGAATTGAAAAATGATGGTAGAGGCATGGATGGCTTAGGTTTAGTAGTGGGTGTGGAAGGCATTTTAGGAGTGTTTTTATGGTCAAAGACTTGGGTGAAGGGGTGCCCTTGGTGGATGGTTTGGGTTTTGGTAGAGAGGTTGACGGTTTGGAATTATAATTTTTTTGGGTAGACATTCAAGAGATAAGTGGTTTGTTTATTTCTAGTTGGGAGATAGGAGGTATATCCATGGGTGGCTCAATGAAAATCAGTGTGGACAAAATTAAAAGTGATGGTGTAACCAAAAGTAGTGGTTGGGTTTTGAGTGGGATGGTTGGCTTCTTGATTAAGGTAGAGGGATGAGGTCCTAAAATAGAAGGAAAAGAGGAGAGGGGAGGTAGAGTTTTGATTTATGGGCTCCTAGGTGGGTTTACCTTCTTTATTGGCTTAGCTTGGGGTTTTTTGATAGGTTTAGTGGGTTTAGATCCAACTTTATTGATGGGTGGGTAATGTTGTGAGTAAGAAATATGTTAAGGTTCTTGATAGGTTTGGCTATAATGGTATAAGGTGATTTGGTGACTTTGGGGGAGTTTGGTTTTAGTGGTGCTATTATGGTTTGATGGATAAAGGTAGTCGATGGTTGGGTTGTGGTGATAGTGGATTTGATATTGGAAAGGTTAGGTTGTTTTGATAAATAAGGATCTTTCTTAGTTTTATATGGGATCCCAAGCTATTTCCAAAAGGTGGCCCAATCTAGCTTAGGGTTAGATATGAACTCTAAGTTTTAAACCAGTCTATCGATGGGTCTGAATCCCCAAATAGTGGATTCAAAGGATAGACTTAGGGGTTGAGGATGAGGAATGATCACCTCATAATTTTCCTAATCAAGAGGTTTTAATATTTGGGAGGGTGACTCCTTGGTGGGAGGTGTAGGCAAAGTGGTTTCTTCCTTAGGAGTGATCATTAAGGGAAGAGTGGATTGTTGTATGATCAAGGAAAATGATAAAATGGGAAGGGTCTCCTCTTCTGATGTGCATATCAAAGGATAGGTTTGTGACTTCACTACCCCAATAAGTGGAGTAGGAGAAGAGGTTATTTGGTTAATGGTTTCCTCAATAATGATTTCACCAATAGCCATAATGATAGTATGGTCATTATGGGTATGAGAGGATTCTGCTTTGTTTTCATTATGGGTAAAGGGAGCATGGTTGGGAAATGGTTATCTGAAGATGTCAAGTTATTAGTTCAAGGGTGCATTGGGGTTATCCAATACAAGTTCCCCCTTGTCAATGAGAGTTTGGATAACATTATTGAAGGTATTACACCTACTAAAATCATGTCTAATGTCTTAGTGGAAGGCACATAATTCATTTCCTTATACCAACTAGGTATAAGATGAGAGGAATCAAATTATTGTGGAGGTTTGATTTAAGGGAGTTGCATGATATTATCCTTTAACAATTCATCCAAGACCAAAGTGTATGACTCCTTAAGTGGAGTAAATTAGTTTTGGGTGTTGCAATTTGGATTCTTGGTGTTTTGATTGGAGGAATTGGAAGATTTGGATTAGTTGACAATGGGGTGATGGGTGGTCTTAATGAAAACTATATTCATGGTTCCCTTATTCTTATAATTAGTGTTGGTTTAATTTTTGGGTTTAGAGGAGGAAGTCTCATTTGATTTGAAGGTAGAGTTCTTGTTTCTCAATTTCAACTTCACCTTATCAATATCTCTATTCTCTAATTTTCATGCCATGGTAGAAGCTTCATCAAAGGTCTTTAATCTCTAAAATCATAAGGTAGAGGAGATGTGTTTGGCACAGGCTCAAACAAAGAGTTCAACCAACTCAGGTTGGGGTAGAGAGGAGAGTTGTTTGATTAGAAATTTCTAGTGGGACATAAAGTCAACAATGGATTCATCATCAAATTGCCTAATTGAATACAGATTAGTTATGGAGACTTTCTTAGAGATGTTTATGGAAAAGTGATCTATGAAAATCTGAGCTAGTTGGGTAAAATAAAATAGGGAGTGATTTGTAATAAAATTGTACCAATCTAGTGCCGAACCTGATAGAAACATGGGGAATGTATGAAAGAGAGCATAATTTTAGGATATCATATAACATGAATCCCTAAATGCTCTTAGGTTATGTTGAGGGTCCTCTTTACTCTAAAAATTTGAGAACTTAGGAAGTTCTCATTGAGGAGGATAAGGTTGAATGGGGATAGATGGGTGAATTGTTCATTATAGATTTGGTCATATGACAAAATATTATGAGCTCCAAAAATGGATGATTCTAAAGTATTCATTTTGTCCATTAACATTTTGACAAGGTCAGTTTGGGGTTGTACACCCCCATAGTTGTAAAGTAGGTTGTGTTGGGTCTAGGTAGGTGTAACATATGATTAGTTAGTGGGGGATTGATAAGTTGACACATATTGGTATGTGAACATGGGTGGTTAGGATGATGCCACATATGAATATGTGGAGATAGGTAGTTGGGTGGAAGGTAGAGGTACATACCCTTATAGTCTAGGTATTTAGCTTGGGTTTTGTACAATGGGATCTTATTAAGACTTTAACATAGGTTGGGTAGGAGGTATGGTTGGATTAATAGATAGAGGGTAGGTGGTTACCTTGGTACTTATGGGTGGAAGGGTGGAAGGTATGAGAACCACCAAGCTCTATAATGGAGTGGAGGTAGGTGGGTTGGAAATGAGAGGAATGGTGGTAACACTAGTATAGGGTTATCTTATGGTAAGGGAAGTACTAGTGCCCAAAGGTTGGGTTGCTCCTATATTAAGAGGTCTATTAGTTGGGGAAGAAGGTGCTTGGGTGTTTCTTGGTTGAGTGGGTTGGTTCTGAATGGTGGTATCAATGGGATTATTGGTAGAGGATGATGTCTAGCTGATTAAAGGTTAGGTGGAGATAGTGGCTATAGAAGTGTCACCCATAATGTGGGATGGCATGTTGTAGGGTGGGTCAATAGGTATAACCAAAGAAAGAGTTTAGTGGGATATGGTGTTAAGGTAATGTTGGAGAGCTATGGGGTTGTTATCCAGAAAGGTGGCAAAGTTTGCATCACCTTGGGTAACTATTTGAGGGATGGTAAGACTCTCAAAAGGATGAAGAGATCTCTCTACATCTAAGATGTACTCCATGGATGAGGGTAAGAAGAAGATAAATGATTAGGAGGTGGGTCTTGGTTTGCTTGGTTTCTTAGTTGTTGCCTAGTCAAAACCATGAAGGTAAGGAAAAGAAGAAGATACAAACAACATCATAACTTAAACAAGGAGAAGACAAGAAAAGTCAAGGAATCAAAACACACACTAAATCACATCAAATCCTAATGTTCCTTTTAGTCTCTCTTATGGCTTACGTCTTAATCCTTAAGAATTATGTGATCCAACTTGGCTTATAGAGTAGGTACTAGAAAATAAGGCTATGGTTGGTTTTAGGTTATGTTTAGGCTTTCAAAGGGATTTGCGTTAAAAATCAATATGTTGCTTGATATTGGGGACTACCCCCTCACTTCACACACTATAATGATCAAGGTGATAGGTGCTTATCCAAGATATATCAATTGCTAGAGATTATACTCAACCAAAGAGCTAAAATGGTTCTCCCCTTGGTGATAAAATCCAAGTAGGATAGCTAAAAAACGTAACCACTAGGTAATTAAATCCCAATTAGGATTTATGTCAATGTTTTTATGATTGATTGTATGTAAGTGGTTTTGGTCTTGTGTGTGGGATAAAAGTGAAACTATGATTGATTTACTTGATTAATTAAGCTAGATGAGCCAACATAAGCAAGCAAATAATGTATGGAGTCAATTTTAAGACCCAAAAAAAACTTTGATTTTGATGTATGAGTAGAAATATAAGAAGAAAAAAACACCTAGAAGTAACTATGAACCCAAGAAAAGACTCAAATGTCCCATCGAGAGTGCCATAATGTTTCAGATATGTTTATGCTCTTTGGAAGGAAGAGAAAAGAAACTCGATAAGGGTATGGTAGAAAAACTTGATATGTTGTGTGTGCATTTATCTAGATGGTTGTAGATACTCTTTTTTGGCTTGGGAGGAATGACCTACAAATAAGAAAGTACTCAAAGAAATGGTTTGATTAGTCAGATAGTAGGGTGGATTGCCTAGTAAGCTATATTCAAGAAGCATGAGCTTTCTTGGAGGCTATCAATCCACACTTTTAAATAATCAAGTTCTAAAAGATAAATTACTTGAATATATAATAGAAGGTATTGAAATCAATTAAAATAAGTGCTTGATGAAATATTAGGTGAATTTGACTAATTATAGCAATAAGTGGGTCAATGTTAATGTTAAATAGGTTAGGCATGGTTTAAAAAATAGGGTGAGGCTCTATGATCAAGCAGAGGATTTGAGATTTGGATTTGGTTGAGATCCAAGAGGTGAAAATATATTGTTGTTTTTTTAACTAATAGTGACCATCGATGGTTAGGGTGACTATAAATAGTTAGGGTAATCATCAGTGGTCAAAGTGACCATCGATGGTTGGGATAGACCGCTGATTGTCAGGGTGACCATCGATGGTTACTATGGGTTGGGTCTGATCAAGAAAAGGCTATTTTGATGAGGTCACAAAATATAATTTTGAGATATGGGTTTGGGATGGGTTGATTGGAAAATAGAAAAAAAGTAACTGAATGATTAAAAATAGATAGCTTACTAGTTTTTGATCTAATGAATAGTTGAGGCAGTTGGCTAATAAACTCATTGATGGAGTCTAGGGAAATTTTGATAGAGTAATAGTACATAGATGTTGGCTAATGGATAACAACACTTCATATCTCTATCATAGTTATTGGTTCACTAGATCACTAGAAGAAATTACTTGTAAAAGAAACTTTGATGAAAGAAGCTCTTGATAGTTGTAGACGTGAATGATGACCACTTGATTCTTGATTCCTTTTCACCTCTTACTCACTCTTTATAGGGTGGAAGGAAAGGTGTAAAAATATGTTAACAAAAGGTTCAACAAGGAATTCAAATTTAGATTTTACGTGTATTAGATCACACACAAATTAGATGAGCTAAATATAAAAAAGTAAGTTGGAGTTGACTAGAGTTTGACTATTTAAGTAGTGGAAACCTAATAATTGATGGTCAGGCCTAACCATCAATGATTAGGGTGATCTTGAATGGTTGAGAGTCAAAGGCTAAGTTTCGTTAAGGGATTTAGTGATACAGTTAGCTAATCAACTAACTTGACTCAAGTTTGTTGTCAAAGGGTTGGGGGATAGTCCTTAGGGGGTCTCGAGGTGGTTTAGGGGTATTTTGACATCTAGAACTATTATGTGTAGTTCTATAGTGTCTACACCTATAACACATGCATTATAACACATATTAATTATATTGACATAACATCAAAAAATAAATTTAGTATACTCATATGTGTTTATACATCTATGTATCATGACATACACTTATTTATACTTATTTAGTTCACATTTATATGTGTTGATCTTATTTATTTCACATTTATAATTTTTATATTTTTATTTTAGTGGAGTGTGTCATGATATACACTACCAAAAAAAAGACATCATGGGTAAAGTGACACAATTTTTGTGAGTTTATGCCCACAATCATAATTTTGGCTATATATAACATGATTTAGGGTTCAAACAGGCCCAACTTCATTATAAAATGAATGAATGAGTTAATTATTTTAATGGTGGAGGAAATTATGAATAATTTGAACCCTTTAAGCATAACTATTGTTAGAGGTACAATCATTGAGAGGGGGGAGTGAATCAATTAACATAGATAATATAATTTCAATTTAAAACCTTTCAAAATTCTTAATCAGTTATCACAAACATTTATGAAGCATACACATCATTCATAGTGTTGACCAAATTTGAATTTTAGGTCAAATTAGGGTACTCCTAGGTAAAAAATTGTTTTAAATGCTTTTATGAGGCATAATATATTGTAATTAGGTGTATTACATGTTATCTGATGTCATTTAGGGTCATCTTAGCCTTGGTCTTAGTCATAATAGTCAATTTGTCATTTTGGGGTCATTAAATGTGCTTTTAAGGGTCATAAGTGTCTTATTTTCATTTAAAATGTAAAATAGGTTAGTATAACTATTATGGATGTTTATTACATTAGAATATTGTAGGTTGTCTAATTGAAATTGTATAAACCAACTGAAAAAGTGAGAAAATGGCACTTATACAACTCATGGGGAAGTGTGCCAAATGGGATAAGATCATGGAGGGCCTATTAACTTTCTAAAAACTCATATTAATGTTTGGTTCACTCTATAAATTCCATTTTGAGGCTAAAAATGTTATACACCTTACTTAGTTTCCTAGACACATCAAAGTAACTTTCAAGTTTTTGCTTAATATAGATAGCTAAATATGTTACAAGTAAAATTATTTTGGGAGGTTTTATTAAATTTAGATACCTTCATTTAAATATAAATATTTTGAATAATGGTGGCTTGTTCTTCATGAACCATCCTCATGAAGTTGACTATACTTTTATGGTAGCTATTTCATGCACCCTATGGGTTTTGCTCTATTTTGGTCAAATACATATGAATCAATTGGTGATGTTAGATCTAGATGATTTTTAATTCCTTATTATATGGTATCCATTATTATTTTCATATTTCATAATATTTGGATGAGCAAGTTAGTCCATGATGTAATAAGGTGTCACCATGTGCAGTTTTGGCTGAAGTACTACTTGTTTGTTGAGTATTTTTATCCTATAAGGGTCTCATATATATGTTAAATGATGATAAAAAAGTCTCTAGGTCATGTGACCATCTACTTCTATGTTTTGGTTTCACCATCTCATGTCTTAGGTAGCTTACAAACTTGTTATTCCACATTGTTAACTCCATGCCTAACTTCAGTTGCAGTCACATGAATGGGCTTGTATATATTTTTCCTAGAGTTTTATTCATATTGTACCAATTTTAAAAGCCATAAATAATTGAATAAATCTCATTTAATTTCTGATAGAAAGTTCAAGTGTGCTCCCAAACATATTCACCATGCTCAAACAGTCATTTGATGTTCCTGATTGCTCTATTCCACCTATATGCAAGTGATTTTCATGTTGAAAAGGTATAATAAATATAGTTTAAAGGTTTAATTGATGTATATAACTTAATTTAAGGTTTAAAAATTCATTTTAGTGGTTTTTAATCTATTCCCTAACATGTTCTTAACCAATTCCATGTCTTGTTTGCATAAAACATCCTAACACACACCTACAGGGCCTTGCTGGCATCATGCTAATGTGTGGAGAGGTGGATATGTGTTACAAATTATTATAAATAATAAAAGTGTATAATTTTTCTGGATAAAATAATATAAGGTTCATATGCATGAGAATTTTCATGTTCATTTTTAGCTCACCATGGTGTATCAAAACATCCACCTAGCGGTGGCTGAGTAGGGTACCAAAAGCCTACATGAAGAAATGGAGATAAATAGAAAATTATTGAATATCTTGATATGATGAGGAAGATTTGAAAATACATGATAATTTTATAAAATTCAAGGAGTGTGGAACCATGTTAGAAGACAAGAGACTGGGTTTAGGGAGGTTTTCCCTAAAATGACAAAATAGAGACCAAAGAGATTTTTGTGAGTATCTTAAAGCATGGTGGTATAGGGTATTAAGAAATATAATTAGGTGTATATTATATAAAATATAATATAATATACCCATGCCAATAATTAAGTTCAAAAAATGAGGGAAGGTATGTTGTTTGAGACCTCAAACTTGCCTAAGAAAACACAAATATTTCCTTGAAGTCCATAGGCATGTAGGAGCAAATGAACTTTTGACACCATAGAGAGAAAAATTGAACATTATCATGGATATTATGGTTTTAATAAATTTAATTTCATAATAATGTATTGAAATTAATAAATAAAGGGTTTAAATGCTCCATTACAACCCCCATGATTGTCTACAAGTGTCCCTTGTATGGAGAACACACACCTACAACAGGGTTAGATCATTGACCCCAATCTTAATGCCTTTTTGATAATTTGAGGTCATAAAAAAGTGAGTGCAAGATAAAGTATGAATATTTTTATAGAAAATGGTTTAAGGGAGGTTCTTTATCATCTTGTCCAGACTCATTTGAAGCAATAGATGCTACAGGAATCAATGAGACCAAAGTGTCTCAATCAGTAGACAAAATCTAGCATGAGTATGTAAGTGTGGTTGTAGGTCACTTAGAGTGATTTTAATGTTGGAAAAGGATGTTTTTTGACATAAATGGGTTTTAAGGGAGTATTTTAACATCATATACAATCCAATTATAAGCATGGACACCTATAGGCAATAGTCTATATTAGAGTTAGTCATTTTGGAGAGGACTTAGTCTAATGAGTTAAAGGTGTATATTGAATGATTGGAAGAGGTAATATGAAAAATAAAAGAAATATGAACCTTATACATTAATTTAATGATCTTAATAATCTCTAGACAAAGAATATTAACCTATAGGTATGGGCAAACTTAGTGTGTCCCAGTCAAAGTATAGTAGGCTACCTAGTTTTGACTAAGAAGTACATGAGGCCCAAGAGGGAGTTTGGGTCATTGGAAAAGTATGTGGTCATATCAATAAAATTAATGTAACTTCATGAAATATAAAAATCATGCAAAAAACCTCCAAAGTATCTCTTTTACTGTTGTGCACTTATAGCCACCATGTTGCAGTCTTGGACATGAAGGTGAGAGTAAGACTTGAAGGTGTTTAGTTGAAGAGAAAAGTTTTGAATCAATTTAATATAGTCCATGATTGATAAATGAATTATTATAAACACTTAAATATACCTTCCACATGTCCATCCACTCTTCCTTACTTGACCAAACTATCAGTCTGTATATGAGTCAAGAAACCTCTTGGCCCAATAAATGAATATGAGGAATCCAAGGAAAATAGTGTTTTTGGACAAATCCAAAGATCCAGTATCATTAATTGGATATTTTAAATATTTTAGATCAACCTAGAGGAATTTTATTGTCTTGGAGAGGTCACTCTTAGGAATGTTTGATGAAAATATAGGGAAGCATGCTTTTTAGAGGCCTTTTTGGGGCATTTAGAGCTAGTTAGACACCTAAACCATGGAATAAAGAAAAAAATTTAGTAAATATGATCATAAATTAATATTATAGCTCCAAAAATATTAAATTTTCCATGGGGATGAGGGATATACCTCACTATTTTGTCTCAGAGGTCAACCAGTATAGGAAAATCAAGCTTTGGCAAAGTGAGATAGCGAGGGAAAAATGAGCAAAAGACTTGATATAAAGATTTGGGAACCTCATGGAAACATGTTTTGAGGTTAATGGAAGGTGAAAAAGCGTTTATAAGTACTATACCAAGCTCACACCTCTCTCTATGATCAAAATTCCCCTTGTATATAGTCTAACTAGGCAAGTTTCCACTAGGCCTAGTTGGTGGATGAGAGAAAAGGGGAAATAAGAGTGATTGGAGGGTTATGTAGTGGTATTTTAAGCTAAAATGGGATTTTAAAATGTATAATACATCAACCTACTTATGAGATATCAATCCTAGCAACCAAATCTAGTAGGGTGCTTATTAGACCTATTAGGCCTTGAGGAGACCTAGAACCAATTGGGGGTCCATCTTTATTTATAGTTCTTAGAGGAGTATATATATTATTTATGAATGCTATATAGGTTTATATAGAAATTTTTTAACTCATATTATGCAAATTAACCTACAAGAAAACTAATTCTAGCCTAGAGAGAGTACAAACATGCAGGAAAAACAAGGATAAACTCAATGAGGTGTTCTCAAATGATAATATATTTTATAAGTCTTTACATGAAAACTAAAGGAATTTGGAGGGGTTATAAGGGTCACTTGGTATCAATTTTTTGGCATTTATTTGTATTTACAATATCATATCTTTATGAAAAAAGCTTAAGACCCAAAACTGCCTAAAACCCTACTAAACCCTCAGACATGACCCAACAGAGAAAAAAAGATTGGAAAGATATCCAAATGACATATTTTTGAAATTAAATATATTGGATCATGTGGATTAATCCCTTAGAATATCTCCCACCAAGATGAGTTGTACAAAATTGTATGGATAACATGAAAAATAAGGTATTTTGACCATTTTTTGTGTTTTGTATGTTCTAAGAGATTTAAAAAGATGAAATAAAATTTTGATAAAATATATATACTTTATATAACCCATCATGGTCATTTAATTATTGGTAAAATATTATAAGTGTTCAAATAATTACCTTCATCTCAACTAGTCAAAACTAGCATAGTGGACACAAGGGTGAAAACTCCAAGTGTGATACTTTTTAAAGCATGCCTAATAGATCTAAGGATATGGAGGGTATTAAAAGGTTTCATTAAATCAATCCCATTTATTTCATGTAAAACTAAATCAAATTTTGAGGCCAATTGTGAGGGGTTACTAAAAAAGAATTTTTTTAAATTACAAACAATGATGGCTTCCTTCTAAAAGTTTACAAATGAGTAAGAATGAAACCAATTAATGGAGATGCATCATTGAAGTCCTTAAATATTATTAAAATAATCATAAATATCCCTAGTTATTTTTGGGATGTTCAAATAGGTCAAAATTATGAAGGCTATTTTCTAAGCCAAGACAGGGAGCTTTATGCCACTTTTCATCAGTTTTATAACGTGTATGGACACTTGTTCCTACTGAAATTGCATGGTTCATTTACATACCTTTTTTTAATGCAATTTTAACCCCATTTATTATATTGACAATTATCTAAGTTACCTTTGGACTTCCCTTGTCTTGCTCTTCTCTCAAAGTCTATAAATATTGATTCTTTTGGCTCTTTTTAGCAGCATCCATTGGTTGATGGTGAAACCCTAGGAAATTTTTTACTTGGATGACTCTTGAATAAATAAACAAGTGATTTTACCTACTTACATGTTTTATAATTGAGTGTCATTTCAATCTTGTTGGTCTTGTCTAGTAGAAGATGATCTTTTCTAACATGTTATCCTTGATTATTCACCAAGTGTGCATAAAACAATTACTATAGGTCTTTGTTAGTGATATTTTATAATTTTATAGGTGTATTAAAAGTGTTTTATGACTCTATTCCACAAATTAATCATTAATTACTCCCTTAATTATCAATATACTTTATTAAACCTAACTTATTAAACATTGATGTGACAATGCAACTTGAATTATGAGTTTTATGTGAAAGAAGTCTTGTTTAGGTCTAAGTAATATAAGTTCAATAAATAGGAGGAAATATAATATTTATGTATCACCTATAGTTTCTTAGTTTGTCTTCTTAACCCTTTTCATGAAAAATCTATAGTTAAGAGAGTGTTTCAAAGAGTGCATCAAGGGACCAACCCTTTTAGAGATTCATCTCAACAAAATTATTACTCATAGAAAGAGAGATGTTTCCATTGTGCCACTTGGATGAGGAGAGATAGGCATATCCTCAAGGGGTACAAATCCAAGTGACATCTATTTTTGACATACCTGATGGGACACTAAGTCCTAGAATAATGTCAAAGATTGGTGATGCTTTTGGCATAGTTGTAGTTACAAGAACATCTACATTTAGTACCTAATGTGTCCACTAAAGTTTTAAACTCTTTATTTTTTGATCAGTCCCTAATTTCCATGCCAAAGGTGACCACTAAGTCTACTACTAAATGTATACCCTTTGAGTTTGTATAATTTATTTTGTATTCTATCAAAAGTTTTAGGTTTGTGAATACTCATCCTTATTCAAGAGAGTTGGTGTTTGAGAAGTACAAATTCTTACTAAGTTCAGCCTCTAATATCCATATCCTACATTCCAAGATGTTTAGGAACCAACCTTTTGTAACCTTGACTGGATCATATCTTTGAATCTTGCCCAATATGACCAAATTCCAAGAGCATCCCTTAAGAGTGTTTTATCTTCTAATAGAGAAGGTCCTATTACTATCATTAAACACATTAAAAACATATCAAACTTTTGTAATATTCATAATATCACTCAAGAGAATGTGTCTATTAGGTTATTGGCATTGTCTTTCAAAGGAAAATATTGAGATTGGTATGGGACTCTACCTAAAAATTCTATTGGTTCATGGGATGAACTAGGAGATCTATTGACTAAGAGATTTAGAGAGAAGAGTGATCATCTATCACTAGCTGAGCAATAGACCACTATCAATAGGGCACCACAAGAGTTTATTTAATATTTTAATACTAGATTTCAAAATACATGGGATAATATTCTAGCCCTTGTGAGACCTACTCCAAATTATGCCTTATTTTACTATATAAAACAATGAATAGTCTTGTTCAAGCAAGGAATATTTATCCTAGGCCACCAATGCCATTGTTTCTTGATTTTCAGCCTCTTAGTCAAGTTGTATTACCTACCTTATCTCCTTTGTCTAATCAAGAAAGGTCTTCCATTGCCCCAAAAAAATGAGATTCATGAAGTCAAGATTTTGATCTAAAGTGTTACTAAAGAATTGGTTTCTCTCAAAAGGCAAAAATCTCAAATTTATAGACCTTATCATCCCTATAATGAGTTTGGACAAGCAAATAAGCCTCTTTTTCAAGGAAATAATCAAGGACAAGGTCAAATCAATCAAGATAGACCTTACCAAAATTACAATCCTAATGTTGCCTCTTATTCCAAGGCTCTTGTTCCCACTAAAAAAAATTTGTTCAAGAACAACCATGTTATCCCTCCTATGACCAAAATTAAGGCCAAGTTGTGTATGCCAATGGAATGCCTAGTCAAGACATGATAATGCAAGGAAATTAAGCATCCCAAGTTTCCACTTTTAAGATGCCAAAGTAAAATGGAATTAAAATTGGAATGGAGAGTGGATAAACAAAATATTATTATACTCTCATAAATAATTTTGAGGGAGATTTTTGTGCCATTAATCATTTGGGGAATTCAAGCAATGTGAATTCTAGTGTGTCCTCTAACACTAGGTTTAAGAAGAGGGCTATTGAAGATATTCAAGGAGATATTCAAGGACCTATTTTGACTCATACATAATATACAATGGAGGGTGGGTATAAATAATCCCCTAAGTTTCAATAAAATTAGAAGTTTTATAATGTAAGGCCTGCTCCTATACATCCACCTCCACAAGTTACACCATAGGTACTAGTGCTTCCAAAGATCCTTCCAAGGTGAGAAATAATTCTATCAATGTTGTGGACCAGATGAAGAATTTAAATATAAATATTTAATTATGGTATTATTTAATAATAATTGGATAAAAGGACATGCTTCAAAAATAATTACAAGGACTTGGTAAGCAAGTTAGATCAACTAGAAATGAGAATGTTGTCTTGGTGAATGGAACTCCGTCCATTGATGGACAAGTGAATAAAAATGATAAGACTCCCCCTTTTTACCTATATTTAATCATTGGTGATTTTATATTTCAAAATTTAATCATATATAGTGGGGTTGGTACTTCAATTATGCCTAAGTTTATAGCTAATAAACTAGGCCTCAAGTATGAGCCAATGGCTAAAGGAGTTTTACAATTGGATTGATCACTAGCAAAGACCTGGGAATAGTCAAGGATATGAAATTGATTTTATGTGATTTTACTACTTTTTGCATTCCTCATGATGTGTTTGTGGTAGATTTACCTCCATAATTTGCTCTTTGTTTGTCAAGAGAGTTTACAACTAAGATAGGTGGATACTTGGAAACCAATTAGTCCTATATGGTTTTTAGGACAAAGTATGGTACTAAGGTGAAGATTGAATTAGATAATATTCATAAAAACCACTAAGAGACTTACATGATTAAAGTGAAAAATGTAAATTATGCCATTATTGATGAGGAGGAACTTCATATAGATCACTCTCCAACATCTTCTCTTCAAGGAGTTTCTGATTTATACTTAGATGAATGGGGAGATGAACATTATGAGCATGATCCTTACAAATTCATAGAGGAAGCTAGTTTTGGGGTGTATTTTATGCATGAGGAGGACTCTTTCATGAAATTTTTTATGAAACCAAGTGAAGACATGGATGGTTTATGGCATGTATTCCTTGATGGATCAAGAAGCAAGATTGGGGTAGGTGGTGGAGCAATGTTGGTTTCTCCTTCTAAGGAAAGGTACTATTCCACATTCAGATTTTAATTCTCTTTTAATTGTAGAGTGGTAGAATATGAGGCCCTCATTCATGGCCTTGAGTGGGCTAGGAATAGAGGTGTGAAAGAGTTACAAGTGTATGGTGATAGTGAGTTGATTGTGAATCAAGTAAGAGGCCAAAATGTGACTAAGAACTCTTTGATTAAGTCTCATAAGCATAGAGTGTGGGATTTTATAGAGGATTTATAAGCCTTCAACATCACATCTATCCCAAGAGAAGACAACAAACATGTTGATAGGTTGGCATCAACTAGAGCTCAATTTTATGTTCTAAAAGGGATAAAAGAGGATAAGAACTAGCCTCATATCAAGGTAACTGTAAGGCCCTCCATACTAGATAATGTCACTAATTGGCAAGTATTTAATAGTGACCAACAAATAAAACTTTTTATAAAATAGGAAGCCAAGTTTTCTTCCAAGAATCAGTCCAAACTATATCAGCAATATGGAGGGTAGATTGTACAATTGAAGTCAAACAAGCTCCTTAAAGGCCTAGCCACACTTGAGAGTATCTTCAATGATGATGACCAATTAAAGAAGGAAAAGGTAAGCATGTATACTAAGAAATAAAAATATTATAAAGTATAGATTTTAAAGGATAAGTTACTTGCACTTGGGATGGTATGTACTAGTGAAGAGAAACATGCTTTTATTGAGGTATGCAAAGAGTTTTTTGATGTCTTTGCATGGGAATATAGTGATTTTAAGGGCTTTAATACAAAATTAGCTCAAAATAACATAGATATAGATGAGGATTATAAGCCTATAAAGTAAATACAAAGGCCAATCAATCCTAAGATTGAGCCTCTCATGAATAAGGAGCTTACTAAGTTGATTGAGTCCAAAATCATCTTTTTTATTAAGCATTCATCTTGGTTGGCAAACTTAGTCCCTATTAGGAAGAAGAATGGGAAAATCAGGTTATGTGTTGATTTTGGGGACTTGAATAGAGTTTCCTTGAAGGACCATTATCATCTTCCTTCCATGGAGCAAATTTTTCAAGTTGTGGCATGTAGTGAAAGGTTTTATCTCCTTGATGGGTCCAGGTACAATCAGATTTTGGTGAAGGAAAATGATCAATATAAGACAGTATTTACTACTAAATGGGTTATATATTCTTATAGGAAAATTCATTTTGGCTTGTATAATGTTGGAGATACATTTCAATGTGTAATGGATATAGCTTTTCAAGGACTAATAAATGACATTGTGTTGGTTTATCTTGATGATATCATAGTTTTTTGTAAGGATGAAAAGGATCACTTGAATCACCTTAGGCAAATTTTTGAGAGATGTGGAGAGTTTGGAATCTCTCTTAACCCAAAGAAGTGTGTGTTTTCTGTCCATGAAGGCAAACTTTTAGGACACATTGTCTCCAAGAAGGGCCTATCCATAGATCCTAAAAGGGTGAGTGCAATCTTGGCATTGGATTTGCCTAAACACAAGAAAGGTTTTCAAAGTTTATTTGAGAAAATTAATTTCATAAGGATGTTCATCCCTAATTTTAATAATTTAGTCAAGCCTCTAACCTCTATGCTAAGGAATTATAAAGTGTTCACTTAGACTAGAAGAAGGAAGGAAAGTTTTGAAGAGATTAAAAAAGCCATTGCCCAAGCTCCAACTCTTGAAAGTCCTAATTTATCAAATGATTTGAAATTTTATACCTTTATAAATGAGGAAGTAATATCTTCCATGCTTACTTAATCAAATGAAGAAAACTTGGAATATCCTATTGCTTTCTTTAGTCAAGGTTTAGAAGGCTATGAAGTAAGATACACCTATGTTGAGAAGAAAGTAATTTAAATTTTTAGAAGTCTAAAGAAGTTCAGGAATATGTTATATAATAAAAATATTCACATATTAGTACCTCATCCTAGAGTCAAATATTTCCTTTTAAGTAGAGACTTGAATGAAAAAAAGGCTAGTTGGATCACAAAAGTTATGGAGTATGATGTAGAAATCAAGACAACCAAGCTAGTAAAAGAAAAGGGGTTATGTGAGCATCTTGATTCAGATTTGAAAGAGAAAATTAGGTTTTTTTAGCACTTCCATGTGAGCGTATGATAGTTGCATCTTCATCAATGAGGAGTTAGACACAAGATATGATCCATTTTCTTCAAACCAATGAGTGCCCACAAGGCCTAAATAGAGCTAGAAGAAGGTACTTTAGATTTTAATCCATTACTAATGTACTTATTGATGGAGTGTTATTTAGGAAGGACTTATTAGGTATGTTGAATTAGATCATATTGAGAAAATACTATTTTAGTTTCATGATGGACCAGATAGTGGTCACTTTGCTCCAAGACCCATAGCTACTAGGATTTTGAGGGATGGATACATTTGGCCTAATTTTTTTAAAGACACCCATGATTGGGTAAGGAAGTGTTAAAAATGTGATATCTTTTATAGTAAACAAATTCTGGTTTCCTTTCCTCTTCATCCACATTAGGTTGATCAACCCTTTATGTAATTGGGTTTGGATTTCATAGGCTTAATCAACCCACCTTCTATTGTTCTCCATAAATGGGTGATGACTGATAAAAATGACTTTACAAGGTGGGTGGATGTTATTTATGGAAGCAAATTAAAGTTAAATTCTAGACTTATATGAAGGCATAGTAACAAGGTTTGGAGTTTCTTCAACAATAATTTTCGATAATGCATTGTCTTTCCTTGGGATGAAGACAAGTGAATGGGCTTTAAAACGTGGCATTTATCTTAGTACTTACTCCAATTATTATCCACAAGGGAATGGACTAACTGAGTCCACCAACAAGAATCTAATCAAGATCATAAAGAGGATAATGGAGGATAACCAAAGGACTTGGCATTCCATGTTGAAGGAAACTCTTTGGGCTGATAAGATCACCCCAAAAAAAGCCATTGGAAACTCATTATATACACTTTTTTATGGAAAAGAAGCTAGATTACCTATTTCAATTGAGATATTAGCCTTGGATATTACTTATTAGTTATATTTGATGGAGAATGAAAGCATGAAATTTAGGTTGTGTGAGTTGATAGAGCTTGAAGAGATAAGAAATCAAGCTATGAAAGCTATGAAAACTGAGAGCTCATCAAGATCAACCAAAGAGACACTTTGACAAGAAGGCCATGCCAAGAAGCTTCTAAGAAGGAGAAATTATTCTAAAGTGGGATGAATATAAGGCTAAGCCTAGAAGACACACATTTGATGATTTGTGGAGTGGCCTTTAAGTCATAACCCAATGCAAGAAACATAATGCTTTCCAACTCTCAAAGTTAGATAGAAATGAGTTTCATATCCCAATCAATGGGATATATCTCAAACATTGTTACTAAGGTTACCATTTCTCCTTGTACATATTTTTTTGTTTTCCTTGTGTTCCTCAAGTGCCTATGCACATGTGTGTGATTTATCTTGTGTCTTGCTTTGTCTTGTGTTTATTTGGTGTGTGTGTTTTAGGCAATTACTTTCTAGTTATCTTCAATAATAAGGATACTGGTGCTTTTTCTCTCCCTTGATAGGATAAGGCTATTAGTCTTTAGTATAATAGGCATACTACCCCTATGAGTCACCAATTTGTTGACCAAATTTGAAGCTTAGGTCAAATTGGGGCACTCTTAGGTATAAAATTAATTTTAAATTCTTTTAGGAGGACTAATATATTATCATGGGGTGTATTACATGTTATTTGATGCCATTTAGGGTCATCCTAGCCTTTGTCTTAGTCATATTAGTCAATTTGTCATTTTGGGGTCATTATATGTGCTTTTAAGGGTCATAAATGCAAGTGGCATGGTTACCAAGGTGACTAAGTGTCATATTTTCATTTAAAAAATCTAAGAGGTAATTATAACTATCAAGGATGTTAGTTACATCAGAATATTGTAGGTTGTCTAATTGAAATTGTAGAAACTAATTAAAAAAGGGAGAAAATGGCATTTGTACAGGTCATGGGGAAGTGTGCCACATGTTATAAGATCATGGAGTGACTATTCACCTTCTTAACACTCATCCCAACATTTGGTTCAATCTAGAAATGCCATTTTGAGGCCAAAACCATTCTACACCTTTCTTGGTTTCCTAGACATAGAAGTGACTTTTAAGTTTTTGCTTAGTATGAATAGCTAAAGATGTTTCAAGTCAAATGATTTTGGGAGGTTGTAGTAAAATCAAATACATTAATTTTAATATAATTTTTTTGAATAATGGTGGCTTGTGTTTCATGAACCATCCTCATGAAGTTGACTATACTTTTCTGGTAGTTGTTTCATGCACCCTATGGGTTTTGATCTATTTTGGTCAAATCCATATGAACTAGTTATGATGTTGTATCTAAAGGATGTTGAATTATTTCTCAGATGGTATCCATTATTATTTTCATCTTTCATAATGTTTTGATGATCAAGTTAGTCCATGATGCAAGAAGGTGTCACCGTGTGCAGTTTCAACTGAAGTGCTTCTTATTTTTTGAGTGTTTTCTCTTATAAAGGTATCATATAGCTAGGAAATGGTGTCCAAAAATTCTTTGGGTCATTTTACCACATCCTTCCATGTTTTTTGTTTCACCATCTCATGCCTTGGGTAGTTTACAAACTTATCATTCCACACTATTAACTTCATGTCTAACTTCAGTTGCAGTCACATGAAAGGAGTTGTCTATCTTGTTCTTGGAGTTGTATTCATATTGTATAAATTTTCAAAGCCATCATAAATTTAATAAATCTCATTGAAGTTCTTGGATAAAGTCCAAGTGTGGTCCTAAGCATATTCACCATGCTCAAATAGTCATTTGATGTTCATGATTGCTCTATTCCACGTTTATGTAAGTGATTTACATTTTGAAAAAGGTGTACTAAACCTGGTTTCAAGCTGTAAATTATGGATATCACTTACTTGAAGGTTTAAAAATGCATTTGAGTAGTTTTTAATCTATTCCCTAACATGTTCTTACCCAATTCCATATCCTGCCTGCATAAAACATCCTAATGTACACCTACAGGGCCTTGATGACATCATGTTGATGTGTGGAGAGGTGGATATGTGTCAAAACTTCTTAGAACCTATAAAGGTGTATTATGGAGTTGGATAAAATAATATGAGTTTCATATGCATGCGGAGTTTCATGTTGTTTAATTTTATCTCACTGTGGTGTATCAAAACATCCACTTACAAGTGGCAGAGTAGGGTACCAAAAGCCTACATGAAGAAATGGAGATAACTTGATACTTATTGAATATATTGATATGATGAGGAATATTTTAAAATCCATGAAACATGTATAAAAGGAAAGAAGGTGTGTGGAACCATGTTGGAAGTCAAGAGACTGGGTTTATGGAGGTTTTCCCATAAATGACAAAATAGAGGCCAAAGAGATTTTTGTGAGCATCTTAAAGAATGGTGGTATAGGGTCTTAATATGTATTATTAGGTGGATCTTATATACCATATAATATAATATAATATACCAATTCCAAGAATGAATGTCAGATAATGAGGGAAGGTATGTTGTTTGAGACCTCAAACATGCCTAAGAAAACAATGGCATATTTCTTTGAAGTCTACGGGCCTGTAGAAGGAAATGACTTTTTGACACCATAGGGAACAATGTTGAACATTATCATGGCTAAGATGGTTTCAATAGATGTAAGCTTATACTAATGGCTTGAAATTAATCAATAAAGGATTGAAATTCTCCCCTACAACCCCCATGAGGATCTATAGGTGTCCCTTGTATGGAAAACACACACCTACAACAAGGTTAGATCAATGACCCAAACATTAATGCATTTTTGATACTTTGAGTTCCCAAAAATGTGAGTGCATGATAAATTATTAATTTTTAAATAAAATATGGTTCAAGGTATGTTCTTTAGCATCTTGACTAGACTCATTTGAAGTAATAGATGCTATAGGAATCAATGAGAGCAAAGTATCTCAATCAACAGGCAAAATCTAGTATGATTGTGTAAGTGTGGTTGTAGGTCACTTAGAGAGATTTTAATTCTGGAAAAGGATGTTGTGTGACCTCAATGGGTTTCAAATGAGTATTTTAACATTATGGACAAGACAATTATAAGCATGGACACCTACACGCAACAATCTACATCAAAGTTTCTTAGTCATTTTAGAGAGGACTCAATCTAATGAGTTGAAGGTGTATATTAAATGCTTGGAAAAGATAATATGAAAAAACAAATAACTAGGCACCTTATACATTAATTTAATGAGCTTCATAATCTCTAGGAAATTCAAATTAACCTGCAAGTAAGGGCAAACTCAAGGTGTCCTAGTCAAAGTATATTAGGGTACCCAATTTTGCCTAAGAAGTACATATGAGGCCCAAGAGGGAGTTTAGGTGATTTTAAAAGCATGTGGTCATATAAATAAAAGTCATGGTAACTTCATGAAATATTAAAATCATGAAACAAACCTTTAAAGGATCCCTTGTACCCTTGTGTGCATCTACAACCACCATGTTGCAGTCTTGGACATGAAGGTGAGAGGAAGAATTGAAGGTGTTTAGGTGAAGAGATAAGTTTTGAATAAAATTAAGATGGTCCATGATTTATGAATTAATTTTTATACATACTAAAATATCCCTTCCAAATTTCCATCCACTCCTCTATACTTGGCCAAAACTATCAGTCTGTACATGAGTTAGGAAACCTCTTGGTCCAATAGATGAATATGAGGAATCCAAGGAAAAGAGTGTTTTTGGATGAATAGAAAGATATAGTATCATTAATTAGCTATTGGTAACATGTTATATAAAAATATAGGCATTGTATTGTCTTGGACAAGTCACTCTTAGGAATGTTTGAGGAAAATGTAGGAAAATAGGCTTTTTAGAGGCCTTTTTGGGGCATTTGAAGTTGGTTAGATACCTAAACCATGGAATAAAGAAAAAAAATTGGTAAAGATGATAATAATGGATTTTAAAATATAAAAAAATATTAAATTGGACATGGGGATGAGGGATATACCTCACTATTTTGTCTCAGAGGTCAGTTAGTCTAGGAAAATTAGGCTTTGGCAAAGTGAGCTAGTGAGGGCAAAATGAGCAAAAGACTTGTTATAGAGATTTATGAACCTCATGGAAATTTTTTTTTAGGTTAATTTAAGGTGAATAGGTGATAATAAGTAATATACCAAGCTAAAATATCTCTATATGATCAAAATTCCACTTGCATATAGTTCAACTAGGTAAGTTTCCTATAGGCCTAGTTGGTAGATGAGAGAAAAGGGGAAAGAAGAGTGTTTTGAGGGTTATGTATTGGTATTTTAAGATAAAATAGAATTTTAAAATTCATAATTCATAAACCTACATATAATATATCAGTCTAAGAAACCAAATCTAGTAGGGTGCCTATTAGACCTATTTGGCCTTGAGGAAACCTAAAACCAATTGGGGGTCCACCTTCATTTATATCTCTTAGTGGAATATATATATGATTGAGGCATGTTATATAGGTGGATATAGATATGTTTGAACTCATATTATACAAAGGAACCTATAGGAAAACCAATTCTAGCCCAGAGAGAGTACAAGCATGTAGGAAAAGCAAGGACAAACTCGATGAGGTGTTTTCAAATACTCATATCTTTTCTAAGTATTTGCATGGGAACCAAAGGAATTTTGAGGGGTTATAAGGGTCCCTTGGAATAATTTTTTTGTCATTTATTGGTAGTTATAATGTTAAATATTTGTGAACAAAGCTTAAGACCAAAAATTACCTAAAACCCTACTAAACCCTCAACCAGGACCCAATGGATAAAACAAGCTTGGAGAGATATCCAAATGACATAGTTTGGTAAAAAAATATATTGGATCATGAAAAATAATCTATCAGGATATCTCCCACTAAGATGAGTTGTATGAAACTATACGAACAACATGTAAAACAAGGTATTTTTGACCATTTTTTGTGTTTTTTAATGAAGGATATAGACTTTATATAACCCATAATGGTCATTTAATTCTTTTTAAAATCTTATAAGTGTTTAAAAAATTGCATTTATCTTAGCCAGTCAAAACTGACATAGTGGACACAAGGGTGAGAAGGGTGAAAACTCTAATTCTGAGCCTTTTTAAATCATGATTGATGCATCTAATTATATGGAGATTAATTAAAGGTGTCATTAAATACCTAAAATGTATTGTCACGGAAAATTGAAGTAAATTTTAAGGCCAAGTGTAAGGGGTGACTAAAAAAGGAGTTTTTTAGACTGCAAACAATGATGGCTTCGTTGTAGGAGTTTATAGATGAGTAAGAATGAAAAAAATACATGGAAAGGAATTATTTAAGTAATTACATATTATTTAAATAACTATACCTATCTCTAGTTAGTTTTGGGATGTTCAAACAAGTTCAAATTATGAAGGTAGTTTTTTGAGCCAAGACTACGAGCTTTATGCCACTTTTCATCAGTTTCATGACTTGTATGGACACTTGGTCCTCCTAAAATTACATGGTATATTAAATAAATATTTATAATGAAATTTTAACAAATTTTATTATATTTACAAGTGTCCAATTGACCTTTGGACTTCCATTGTCTTGCTCTTCTCTCAAAGGCTATAAATATTGACTATTTTGGCTCTTTTTAGCAGCCTCCATTAGTTGATGGTGAAACATTAGAAAATTTATAATTGAATGAATATTTAAGAAATAAAAATTTTATTTTTCCTACTTATATTCTATATAATTTAGTGTTATTAAAATCTTGTTGGTCTTGTCTAGTAGAAGATCTTTTCTAGCATGTTATCCTTGATTGTTTACCAAGTGTGCAAAAAGTAATTATTACAAGTCTTTTTCAGTGGTATTTTATAATTTTATATTTGTCTTAGAATTGGTTTATTATTTTATTACAAAAATTAATCATTAATTACTCTCTTAAGTATCAAAATACCTTATTGAACCTAACTTATGAAACATTGATGTGACAATGCAACTTGAATTATGAGTTTTGTGTGAAAGAAGCCTTGTTTAACTCTAAGTAGTATAATTTCAGTCAATAGGAGGAAGTATAATATTGGCGTATCACCTCTATTTTATTAGTTTGTCTTATTAATGATTTTCATGCAAAATTGATAGATAAGAGAGTGTTTCAAAAAGTGCATCAAGGGAGCTAGCCCTTTTCGAGATTCATCTCAACAAAATTATTACCCACAACAAGAGAGATGTTTCCATTGTGCCACTTGGATGAGAAGAGATAGGAATCTACTTACTCAAGGGGTGAAAATATAAGTGACAACACATAATAATGAACAAGAGAGATAATGCAAGATTAAGCACATAACACATGACATATGTGGGTAACCCTCTTGGGGGAGAAAACCCACTGGAACCTAAAATTGGAATACTATCATATAATAACAAGAACCAATTTAGAATAGCACCAATTTATTAAGGAAATATTATCCCTTATTTTACTGAGACTATAATCCCATAAGGAACTACTAAACCTATCTAGCTAAGCTACCACAACAACTAGACCTTTAACAAGTTTTACCTTATAAGGAGGCTACACCCCCTAGATGTTGAGTAGCCACAAAAACACGTATGAATATAACATCTCTTAGAAAATTTATTACCTACAAATATGATGGAGATACAAAGTATATCAGCTATCTTCAACTTTACACACTCAATGCATCCATAGCCACATTTTGGATCACTCTTCACTTCTCAGAAACAACTCTATCACCACATTAAAAACATGAATAGATGGTTATTCACTCAATCCACACTTTTATTTGTATCTAAAATCAGCCACCAAGCTCACATAGACACCATCTATCCTTTGCTCACTCTTAAGACATCTAAAACATCCTTTTGGATCACTCTAAACCTCTTATCTTAGCCTCAACCTACAAGATCACTATTCTGACATCAAAAAAATGATCTACAAGTCATAAACATAGTATTTAATATGATATGCTCATAAACCCATCCACTAGGCACACTACCTCTTATATCTTCTTTGCTTTAATGCTTACTCCTCTCACACAAGCCTATAAACCATCTCCTTTGGTTTCTCTATATATATATCCTTCATGATAAATAACTTCTTGGTCAGCCATTAGATTTTCATTAACCTTTAAGGATTCTCTCACATAAAAACATGGCTCAAAATAATATTCTTAGGTTAGCCATAGCATCTATAGGTCACCCTTAAGTAGCTACACCTTTCAATTAGGCTCTTGTAGATCTTATAGGTCTCATGGAGACCTGTTTACCCGAAATAAATAAAAATTATAACACAATACCACTTTAAAATACATGGGTCCACTTATTATTTCCCCATTAACCTCCTCAAATTATTACAATCATCTTTGCTCACCTTTGTGTATTCTCAATCTACTCACATAGTAGCCTTATATACAGGAACACCATGAATGAACACATAGACAAATTCTTATCAATTTTTCATACTCAAGATATATTTATCACACCTCAAAATACCACACAAATCATCCTCATGAATTATACATCATTCCCCAATATCTAATTCATCATGAGACATCAAAATAACATCAAAACAAGATCAAATAATCTTCTTAGATCACTTGCAGGACATAATCAAACACACATTCAAATTTGGATCTTAATATATTTGTTTAAACATACATTAAAATATTATAACTAGGTTTTTTATGTGTGACATGGAGTACTCTACAAATTTTATTTTTACTCCATCAATACATTCATCTTGGATCAAAAGTTATAGGTAAAATACAATTCCTTTATAAATTTGAATATTCAAATCCCAACGATCATAGTCAAACTTTGAACACCTTATCCTCATCTCATGTAATCATGTCTTAAAATTAAAAACACACCATATATCTTCCTTAAATTATCTTGACTTTTACCTTTCATCACTTATCGTTAGATCTTCATCTTGACTATTTGACTTAATGCACTATGTCTATCTCCTATACATAGCTAGTCTTTATCTATGTTAAAAATTGGACACATTGAAATCATATAATTTAATATGCACCATTTATATAAATATAAATATATATATATATATATATATATATATACATACATACATACATACATATATATATATATATATATATATATATATATATATATATATATATATATATATATATGTATGTACATATTATCGTAATTAGATCTTATAAGAAGCCTAATCTTTACTTTTTCTCAATGTTAAACTTTGAACACTTGTCCTCATCTCCCTGCTTCTTGATACCTTAGAACAAACACACTTCATTGATCTTTTTTTAAGGATCTCAATATTTAACTTCATTAAACAAAATTTTTTTGACTCATTTGACTCAACACACACCATATATATTCATTATATGATCACCCATGAGCATTTATATCTCCATTTGGTCATGATCTTTAACATCATGCAAAATAGACTAAGTATGGGGACTATTGTTATTTGCCTATAAGGCCAACTTTGCATAGTCATATATTTTACCTCACTAACTTGCATGTTCTCAAATTAAAACCATATAAAATAAGAAAAATTACTAAACAAACCCATATTACCATTTCTTCTTGAAACATCCACATGTGTGAGATGTGTCATCACCAAACTGCTTACTCAACACTTTCTTATACTTAGACAAATACTGTATTTGAGCTTATATTTATTTTTTGCCATAGATCTTCAATGTGATGAAATGTGGACCATTATATTTGTCTTTGAAAATTGACTAAGTGTTAGAACTTAGTACACTTTTATTTAAGGGACCAACTTTGCACCTTAGTAACTTTGGCTGTGCTTAGTTGCATGATCTTAAACTTGAACCATGTAATATCCTAACATAGGAAAATCCATCCATATATCAAGTAAATATTGGAACCTTCACACATTTTAGATATGATGACATAAAAATACCTCCTTAGAGTTTTCTACTATAGACCCATTTATGCCTAGATGAACAAAATGAAGAACCAGGTGAATTTCACTCATGCACACAAGCTCTCCAATCATCTTTGACCACTAATAGGAACCATTTCATATGATCAATACTAAAAAATATTCCATAATCATCTCAAACCATGCCAAAAATCTAATATCACCTAAGAATACTTCAATCATACTAGGATAATCACATTGCACACTTTTTCATTATTACTTAGATTATTAAGGCACTTCATCCACTCACCTAGACACATCCATGACATCACCATGACACCATTGAAAAATCTCTAACAATTGAATTTATATGATGTGATTTAAGGCTAAATTAGTTTAGATTGAGTGAATTAGTGATGTAATCAATGAGACAATTTGAGTGAAATTCATCCTAGTCAACCTAATTTTGACTATAAAGGATTTAATTTGGGCATGTCAACCCCAATGTCATAACTAAATAATCTAAATAGTTCAATGGTTGAATATGAAGGAAATTATATCTAATTTGATCCCCATGAACCTAAGTGCATGAGTATAAAATTTTATTTGGGGCTTGTTCAACTCTAATTTCATTAGAGAATGAAGTAAAGAATAATTTGGTTTAATGACATATGTAAGTTTGACATGTATAAGATGTGGTTTTTGGCTTAACAAAATTGATTATCATCATATAATGAATGAAGAAGTTAATTGGTTCAATTGTGGAGAAAATTAGGTTGAATATGAGGCCCTTAAACCAATTGTGCTTGTACAACATGCTTTAAGGCTAAATTGGCTTTGAGTTCATCATATATTGTGCCAATTAGTCAAATAGTGCAATTAGTGACATGATTTTTTAAAATATGAGCCACATGAACCTATTTTAAATTGTATATGTTGTGATTTGGAGTGAAATCAATAATTATGTCATTATATAATGAACCAAATAGTTTATTCATTTAATCAAAGAGGAATTTGAGGCTAATTTAAACCCCTTCATCTTAATTACAAGAATATGATGTGATTTAGGGCTAAACTAGCTTGATTCTATCACATTAATTGATTTTATTAGTCAATTTGTGTAATTAGAGACTTGATTTGGCCTAAATTGAGCTTGATGAGCCTAATTTATAGCTCAATTGACCCAAATTTTCTCATAAATGCAAACATGAAGCTAATTGTGGCCAATCCACACCTATTGAGCCTAACTGCAAGTCTAAGATGTGATTCAATGTGCTAAATTAGATCATGTTTCAAACATGTTGACCATAAAATTGAAACCCTAATTTAGTCTAAAACCTAATTTTAATGAAAATATAAACCTTAAACCCTAAACCCTAATTTTATAACTAATATATTTACATGAATGTAATTGGGGCCAGTGTGAACCCGTTAAACATAACTATGAGTCTAGGATGTCATTTGGGGCGAAATTACCTCATATTTATTAACATATTGAGTGAATTAATCAATTGTTACAACCCTAAACCCTAAACCATAATTATATCAAAAATTCAAACACGAAGGTAATTGGGGCTAATATGAACCCATTTAATGTAACTATGAGTCTAAGATGTGATTTGGGGATGAATTAGCCCATATTTCCCAAAATATTAAGCTAATTAGTTGATTATTAGAATTAGTGATGTAATTTGGATGAAATTGAACCCTATGAACCCAATTTTACCTATAAAGAATGTAATTTGAGGGGTCAATTGACCCCAATATCATAACAAAAGAAATCAAATAATCCACCAATTCAATCACAAAGGAAATTAGGACTAATTTGAGCCCCTTCAACCTAACTACAAGAGAAGTACATGATTTAGAGATAATTGTTGGAAATATTGTCATTGATGTCAAAGGTCTAGCATTATTGGTGATAAAAGCCCCATTAAATTTAATGGTGTTTTTAATATTCATATCTTGGCTAATGTGTGTAAATATTTATTTAATATTAATTAATATATTTTTGGTTACATATAAGTCAAAAGAGGGCCCATGGAGAAGTCAAAGAGTCATGGGGTAAAAGACAAAAGAATAATGGGACATATTTTCTCATGAAGATTCATCGTGAGGAATTACAAGAGTCACCATGTGAAGACAAAAGAGGGTATGGCACATTTTTCCATGAAGGGAAAATTTGAGGAATATGAAAAGTCACCAAGATAAATATAAAAGAGAAAATGACGATTTTTCATATAAAGGGTCACCATATGACTTTTTAAATTTAAGGATATGAAGGGTCATGCAAGTTTGGCACCATTTTCCATGAGGATTTAAGGGTCACAAAGGGTGACCGCCAAAGGTAATTTGGAAATATATAAAGAAAGGCTTGAGAAGCCATTTATAATATGCAAGAGAGTACATGGTTTGTATTTGTTTTCAAAGAGAGAAAAGCATAAGATATTATAGAGTTATATCATTTTTTGAGTAAGAAACATTGAGAGAAAGTTATGATTTATACACAAGAGGGGTTGGTGCTCCTGTGGGTTGGTGGTCACAAATCTTTGTAAGGGGTTGGTGCTCAAAAATAGTTGATGTATTGGTGCTCAGTAAAGGGGTTGTGCTCCTGCAAGTTGGTACTTGCAAACTTTGTAATTTGAGTTGGTGCTCATTCATATACTTGAGATTATTCTCTATGGTATTTCCCACTTTGGGTTTCCATGTAAAAATTTGGTGTCTCTCCTCTCTCTTGTGGTGCATATTATTGTTTTAGTTTTATTGCATATCTTGAATGTGTGGTTAAGTCATTAAAGAAAATGAACTTGATTAAGAAATAATATATATAATATACTGATTCACCCCCCCTCTCAACATATTTCATGCTTAATAATTAGCATCAGAGCAGGTTCCTTTTAAAAAAGGTTTACAACTTGAAGGTAGATCAAGAAAGCATGATGGCTAGATCACATGAAAGTTTTTATACAAATAAGACACCTTTATTTGATGGGACAAATTATATTTTTTAGAGCATAAGGATGAAGACTTATTTGATGGCCCTTGGATTTGACATATCGCAAGTAGTGGTAGAGGAATATGAAGAGACACAAACACTTGTAACTACTCTGGTAGAAAATAAGGCAAGTGAAAATAATGTTAAATATTTAAATACTATTTTATGTGTTTTATGTGAATCAAAATTTGTTAAAGTTATATAATGTAAATATGCTCATGAAACTTGGGTAAAACTTGAGAATATTTACAAAGGTGATGGAAAGGTTCAACAAGCCAATATTTAGACTTTCAGAAGATAGTTTGAGAGTTCTAAAGATGGAAGAGGAAGAAAATATAACAAGTTATATTTTATGGGTTGATCAAATAGTTAATCAGATTCAATGTCTTGGAGAAAAGTTAGAAGAATCAAGTGTGGTTTAAATTTTTTTGACATCTCTACCTTTTAGATATGATGAAAAAGTTTTGGAAATTAAAGAGATGAAGAATTTAGCCAAGATAAAGATGGATGAGATACATGGTATTCTTACAACATATGAGATGTAGATCAAATAAGAGAAACCCTCAAAGAGAGAAGCTACTTTCAAGACATCAAAGAAAGAGAAGGATAAGATTCAAGAATCAAGTGACAGTTCTAGCGATGACGAAGATGACAATGGAGATATATTCATTCCTAAGCTAAAAAAGGGCACATGTAAATAAAAAGGAGAATTACCTTTCAAATGTTTTAATTGTGAAAAGATTGGACATTTTTTAGCTAAGTGTCCAGATAAGGGTAATGGTGAAAATGAAGAAAGAAAGTCTACATACAAGAAGAATTTCAAAGGAAAATTCAAGAAGGGATTCAAAAAGAAGAGTTTTTATTATAAAAATCCTAGCTCAATTAAAGATAGTGGAGTGAGTGATTCAGAAGAAGATGAGATTCTATTCATGGCCATACATAAAGATGTCTCTGCAAGTAAAAGTATAGATGATCAAGAATAATAACATGACGAAGCCAAAGTGAATCTAGAAAGAGAACTTGTTTGTGCCTTAAAAGAGTTAAAAGTTTTTGAAAAGAAGAATCAAAGATTAAAGCTTCAGATCAAGAAAAATGAAAAGGAGTCAAAGGAACTAATTGAATATCTACAAGCACACTTTGAAGAAGCCAAGAAGAATTAAGAAGATCTAATGACACAGTTACAAATAGTAAGTAAATAATGTGAAAGGTATGTTATTGAAATTTCTTTTTTAAAAGTAGATCTTGAGAAAAAAAATAAAGCAATAAATGATAGAGAAACCAATGATTCAAAATTTGAGTATAACACTAATATGTTGAATAAGATATTAGAAAATCAAAGATCAATGTTAGATAACACAGGTATTAGATTTGAAAAAGAGAAAGGGGAGGCCACTACTTTCATAGACAAGGAAAAAGGAAAGACATGTGCTAAAGTTCTTACAAAAGAGAAAATAAAAAGGGAAGAAGTTAAGAATATAGAGGACATCTCAAATAAAGAAAGCTAAAGGGAACAAAGCTAAAAAAGGCAATTAGGTCAGAGATACACAAACATGTCCTATTTTTATTGTAATGGATATGGTCATAAGAAAATTGAATGTCAAAAAAGGTCTAACAATATCAAAAATAAGGAGAAGGAAAGTCATGTAGAGTCAAGCAGAAGCCACAACTCTTTTGATCCTCTATCAAGATTTAATGAAGAGGCCTAATATGTTACAATTGTAACAACTTTAGACATATAGATTGGTACTGTAGAAGCGTATTTGAGTCAGTCAAGAAGGACCAAAGTTTCAAGGCTCCATTCATCAAGAAGAAAGTTTAGATAGGTTCATGGTAGAAGAAACAACCTAAAAAATCTATGTTGCTATAGATAGCTTTACATGAAATAAATGAATAAAATCCATGGTTCATTGATAGTGGATGTTTGATGCACATGATAGGATAAAAAAGCAAGTTCATAACCTTGAAGAAGATCAATGGTGGCATAGTGAAATTTGAAGATAATACTACTAATAGAATTGCCAAAAAAGGTACACTAAGTTTGGATAATGGTAGAACTAAAATTGAAAATGTTTTTTATGTAGAAGGTCTTAAACATAATATTTTGAGTGTAAGTCAAATGTGTGATCAAGGGCACACACTAAAGTTTTATGCATAAGGTTGTGAAATTAGGATAAAATATTAATATGTGTTGATTACAGATGCTCAGAAAATAGGCAATAATTTGTATATGTTATCAGACATCAAAGGTCAAATATGTTGTTTGAGTCAAATTGAAGAAATTTGGATATGGCACAAGATAAAGTGTCACATAAATTTTGACAATCTTGTCAACATCATCAAAAATCAAGCAGTCCAAAATATTTAAAAGGTTACAAAGCCATCAAACATGCTTTGTGAAATTTGTCAATATGAGAAGCAAGCCAGAAAGTGGTTCAAAACAAAAGAGTAATTGACCACTTAGATGTTAGATCTTGTTCACACTAATCTATGTGGACCTATGAGAACTCAAAGTAATCAAGGTGAGAAATATTTCATGTTGCTTATTGATGATTTTTCACATATGACTTGGGTAATGTTTTTAAAGAAAAAATTAGAAGATTTCAGACATTTTGAAGCATTCAAAGCATTAGTTGAGAATGCAACTAGTTTAAAGATTAAGTGTCTAAGATTAGATCAAGGAGGATAATTCATGTCAAATAAATTTATTGAGTTTTGTGAAGACCATGGAATAAAGAGACATTATTCAGTAGCTAGAACTCCACAGTAAAATGGAGTAGTTGAATGGAGAAACAAAATAGTTCAAGAGATGGAGAGGATAATGCTAAATGAATCCAAGATACTAGATAAATATTGGAGAGAGGTAGTTGCTACAATAATACATATTCAAAATATAGCATTATTGAGAGTCAATAGTGACAAGACTCCTTATGAGCTATGGAAAGACAAACCAACAATAATTGATTATTTTAGAGTTTTTGGTAGTAGATGCTTCATAAAAAGAATCGATAAAAAACTTGGGAAGTTTGAATCCATAGTAGATGAAGGCATATTTCTTAGTTATTCTTGAAAAAGTAAAGCTTAGGAATGTTATAACAAAAGAACCAATAATGTTTTTGAAAGTGCAAGTGTTAGGATAGAAGATGGAACACAAAGAATCAATGAACCAGTAGACATTATTGAAATCATTGAAGAGGAAGATTTTGAAGGATCAGATGAAGATGAAAAGAAGGAGAAAAGAGACACAAAACTCCATCCAAATATGTTTAGATAAATCATAATGAAAGTGACATCATGAGGGACATAAATTAAGGAATTTGTATCAGAAGAATGATGGTAAGTGAATCTGACAAAGTTAATTTCTCTTTATTATCTAAAATTTAGCCTAAAACTTTTTCAGAAGATAGACATGATAAGCATTGGGTTAAGCTTCTGGATGAAGAATTAAACCAGATAGAAAAGAATGATACTTGGGAATTAGTGACTAGACCAAAAGATCACAATGTAATAGGAATAAAATGGGTTTATAGAAATAAGTTGAATGAAAATAAAGAATTGACTAGGAATAAAGCAAGATTAGTATGTAAAGGATATGCTTAGATTGAGGGAACATATTTTGAAGAAACTTTTGCACCAGTGGCAAGGCTAGAGGCTATTAGAATGTTTTTTGCATATGCAGTATTTAAAAATTTCAAAGTGTTTTAGATGGATGTCAAATCTACCTTCTTAAATGGGAATCTGGAAGAAGAGGTCTACATTGAGTAGCCTAAGGGATTTATTCTCTCAAATATTAGTAGCCATGTATGCAGATTGAAGAATGCATTGTATGGATTAAAACAAGATCCTAGAGCTTGGTATGTAAGACTTGATAAGCACCTACAGGATCAAGGTTTCAAGAGAGGATTTGTTGACAGTAATCTCTACATCAAAATAGAAGGTAAGCATTAATTAATTGTTATGGTATATGTTTATGACATCATTTTTAAAGTAAACATTGAAAACATGACAAAATAATTTTCTAAGAATATGCAAAAATAATTTGAGATGTCTATGCTTGGAGAATTGTCATTTTTCTTAGGATTGTAAATATTTTAGTTAGATAAAGGAATTTTCATATCTAAAATTAAATATGCCAAGGAAATGTTACAAAAAATTGGTTTTGAGGATTGTGCACCATTTGGCACACCAATGTGTATAGGAAATAAGGTGAGCAAGGATGAAGATTCACCTGTTGTAGATTAATCTTTATATAGATTTATGATTGTTAGTCTTTTATATTTGATAACATCGAGGCTAGACATCATGCATGTAGTAGGTATGGTTGCATGATATCAATAATCTCCAAAAGATAGTCATGTTCAGTTGGTTAAGAGAATATTTAGATATATTAAGGGGACATTGGATTATGGATTATGATATCCCACAGGTAGAGATTTCACTTTGGTTACTTATACAAATTCAGATTGGGAAGGGTGTTTGGATGATAGAAAGAGTACAAGTGAAGGAGCTTTCTTCCTTGGTGGTAGCTTAATATCATGGCTAAGTAAGAAGTAGAATATAATATCACTTTCTATAGCTGAAGTAGAATATATTATAGTGGTATTTTGTTGTACTCAAGTGCTTTAGATGAAGCAAAATTTGGACGATATCAAGGTAAAATATGATGAAGCTATTTCTATTTTTTGTGACAACACAAGTGATATTAATATTTTGAAGAATCCAGTGATGCATTCAAGAAAAAACATATTCCCATTAGATATCACTTCTTGAGAG
Source organism: Torreya grandis (assembly GCA_037957365.1). Classification (NCBI taxonomy): domain Eukaryota; kingdom Viridiplantae; phylum Streptophyta; class Pinopsida; order Cupressales; family Taxaceae; genus Torreya; species Torreya grandis. The sequence continues at coordinate 4,329,181 of JARHVA010000846.1, forward strand.
AGTAGGTTTTAGATCAACATGTTAAGATGGAGTATATTAGTACTACAGAGTAGATTGTAGATATTTTCCTAAAGGCACTAGCAAAAGACACATTTGAGTATATACGGGAGAAGTTGGGAGTAATTTATTTTACTTTCTGCCATAGAGGTTCAACATCAATTGAGGGGGAGCTAAGTGTTAGTTCTAGGTAGGCCCTTTGCCATTGATGTCAAAGGGGGAGAATAACATGTACAGGGAACAGGTAAAGGTTGATATAATAAGGGGAGTTACTATATGTTTTTTAGATGGTAGTATGTGTAGGTTTCAGGATGTGGTAGTTTTAGTTTGAAGTTGCCATCAATGACAAAGAGGGATATTGTTGGAAATATTATCATTAATATCAAAGGTCTAGTATTATTGGTGATAAAGGCCCCATTGCATTTAATGGTTTTTTTATATTCATGTATTGGCTAATGTTTGTTAATATTAATGAATATAGTTTTGGTTGCATATAAGTCAAAAAAGGGCCCTTGGAGAAGTCAAAGAGTCATGAGGTAAAAGGCAAAAGAGGAATGAGACATATTTTCTCATGAAGAGTCATCTTGAGGAATTCCAAGAGTCATCATGTGAAGACAAAAGAGGGTATGGCACATTTTTCCATGAAGGGACACTTTGAGGAATACAAAAGTCACCAAGATAAAGACAAAAGAGGAAAGTATGCTTTATCTTATGAAGGGTCACCATATGAATTTTCAAATGCAAGAATATGAAGGGTCATGCAAGTTTGGTGCCATTTTTCATGAGGATTGAAGGGTCACAAAGGGTGAATGTCAAAGGTCATTTGGAAAGCTATAAATAAAGGCTTGAGAAGAATTTTTAATATGCAAGGGAGTGCATGGTTTGGATTTATTTTTGAAGAGAGAAAAGTAGGAGATATTGTAAAGTTCTATCATTTGTTGAGGAAGCAACATAAAAAGATAGTTGTGTTTTATACATAAGAGGGGTTAGTGCTCCTGTGGGTTGGTGCTCACAAATAGTTTTTGTGTTGGTGCTCGACAAAGGGGTTGGTGCTATTGCAAGTTGGTGCTTGTAAATTTTTTAATTTGAGTTGGTTCTCATTCATATACTTGAGATTGTTCTCTGTGGTTTTTCGCACTTTGGGTTTTCACATAAAAATATGGTCTCTCTCTCTCTCTTGTGTGGTGAATATTATTGTTTTAGTTTTATTTCATATTTTGAATATGTGGTTAAGTGGTTAAAGAAAAGGAATTTGATTAAGAAATAAGATATGTAATATACTGATTCACCCCCCACTCTTAGTATATTTTTTGCTTAACATAAATTAGGTTTGGTTCTACCATGAACTGATCTAATTAATCATTTGGTGCAATTACAAACATGATTTAGGCAAAATTGGGCCTTGTGAACCTAATTTATGGGTAGATTGATTATATGTGATGTAACATATGGTGTAATTACCCCTAATTTTAGTATAAATGCAAACATGAAGGTAATTAGGGCTTATCTGAACCCCTTAAACCTAATTAAGGATTTATGATGTGATTCAAGGGGCTAAACTAGCTTATTTTTCATAACATATTTACCCAATTAGTTCATTGTTATAATGACTGATTCAAGTTGGATGAAATTGAACCCTAGGAGCCCAATTTTTATTATATAAAAGTAATTTTGGGGTCAATTTACCCCAACATCATAACAAAATAAAGTATAAATTACACCAATTCAATCAAGGAGGAAATTGGGACCAATTCGAGCCCCTTCAACATAATTAGACAAGAGGAAGATATGATTTGGGGCTAAATTAGTCATGAATTAATCCAATTAGTCTATTGTTGAAACTAGAGATGTGATTTGGGCCTAAATTAGTCATGAATTAATATAATTAGTCATTTAGGACAATTAAATGTGTGATTTTCGACAAATTAAGCATCATGAACCTAATTTATGGTTCAATCGATTGTATAGGATGCAACATATGGGTAAATATACCATAAAATTGTATAAAAAATATAAATATGGAGTTAATTTTATAGTATTTATTTGACATAATAATATTGCATAGTTTGGATTTCATCACATAATCATATAACATAGTTTTTCTTTATGTAATATAATCATATATCATAAAAATATGATTTATGATCACATCAACATAATATAAAAGTAAATTCAAGGTTGTTTTGAGATTTTATATGGATATTTTATTGAGAGAACAATATTTTCAATCAACATTGCATTTGGTCAGAAAATTACACATTGTGATTCGAGAATGCACAAATGTTTTACTAGTTGAGCAAGATGCATGGTATCACTGATGTAGAATATATTTGGAGTTTCACTAAGTATATCTATGGAATAGGGGAGCATGATGGTGTTAAATCACACATAAAAATATTCACTGTAAGAGAGGAGTTGAAATTTGAAGATGGTGTTATTTTTACTGATGCAAAAATCATTATTGAATAGTGTAATGAGAACATGTGCCATGGTGCTCAAGAAAACTATACTATTTGTAAACATTTTTAGTTGATGAAGGAAAAATACTTAGAAAAGTATGAGGATTGTATGAATTTAATGAGATAAAGTGAAATCCACTCATTTCATATCTTAAATGAAGGTTCTTAGACTATTCATATGAGACACTTAGCATGTTTATATTTTGCATGCATGGACTCTATTTAGAATTAGTGTGAGTCATAAGAGTGGGTGGATGATTAGAGATTCAAACCTCTAACTCTAATATATACATATTAGGTTCCAATATAATTAAAATATACATATATTACATCATCACATGACTTTGACCATGTATCTAATCTAATGCAACCATGTTATGTATTATTTATTCTCATAATCTATCTTGATAGTGTCATTAATTTTTTTGTTATGATACAGGTCATGTTTTTGCAATTATTAAAGACAAGAAAAATGAAGAGGGAATAAATTAATACTTATGTCCATGTGTATAGGAAAATGAAAAATTTAATTCCCCAATCATAGATGGATAAAACATTGACCATCCCACTGAATCTATGGTAGTCACTATAACCTAGCTTTAACAATATCCTATAAAACAAATCATATGTATGGTTGGTTGAATAATTTTAAATGCATAGGATGATATTAAACTAATCAAAATTAGTTATTGAAATAAATATTCAATTAATTAAATATCATGGAGGACATTAAATAGGAATCTATGAAAATTTCATGAGTCAGACCATGAAGATATTCTCACTACTATCAATATTAGAATAGATCCTTGTGGTTCATTGGATTAAAATTCTAAGGTATGTTAACTTGTCAAATGTAGATGTAATAAATTTTATCAAATGTTTTTTATTTTTTAGGTAGTACATATAAACTTTATTTTTAATTAATTTATATTTTTTTTTGTAGATTAGTGGTGCTAAATAAACTTCCACCTTCACGTGGCTGGCATTGTTAGTAAATAATTTCATATTCTTAAAGCTAAGAGAATCTTAATAAAAGTACTTAGTTATTACAAATATAGTAAGTTTTTGAGGATGAAATGGGAAGTGGGTTTCTCTAATGGGCATGATTTGTGGCCAATAACTTATCCCTCAATGTTATTCCCCATACTAGACATGTTGGCAGCACCAGTTTCCTTCCATGCATCACCAACGGTGGAGTTTTACAACTGTGACTTGAACTTTGGTAACATTTACTGGTAGTGTTTCCAAACACTTGAAAATTTGTTAAAACATGCATATAGATGGATTTGGACATTTTGGTTATGGGAAAACATGTTATTTTCCTATATATACATTATTAAAGTGATATATTTTCACTTAAAGGTCCTAGAGGGCTAAATGCCATTTGTAACTCAAGAACTTGTCTCTTCACTATAAAAAGTTGTTTTTTAGGACTTGTTATTGTAACTTCTGACACATATTAGAATTTAAGGTTCCATACAAATGATATTAGGTGGAATTATAGGGATTATACATGCACATGAGGATTTTTTTGGTTCATAAAAATGACTTATGATTTCTATTTTATTCCCATCTAATGTTAGGGTAAAAAATTAAATTTTTCTTGTATTGGGAAGGGCATTCTTAAGGCCATAATGGGTGCCAGATCTCTCGATTAGGAATTATTGGAGGCTAATAACTTGGCCATGGATGTTATTTTCTACCTTGAATGTGTTAAAACTTGTTATTTCTAACCATGAAGCACTAAAAGTGGAGTTCTCTAACTATCACTTCAAATTTTACAACATTTGTTGTTAGTTTTTTTGTGTTCCTAAATAGTAGTGAAAGCATGCTTCTAGATGGATATGGACATTGAGGTTATTGGATAAGATGTAATTTTATTAAATAGACATTTTAAAAGTAATGGATTTATAATTGGAGGTCTCAGGGGCATAAATTCTAGTTGAAGCTCAAGAACTTATCTCTTCACTATAAAAACATTGCATTTTAAGACCCTTTACTACAAATTGTAGCATAGAATGGTATTGAAGGTTACATAGATATTATCCAAGGTGAAATTAGAGTTATTTTACATGAACACAAGGGTTATTATAGTTCATTAAAAAAACTTATGATTTCCATTTTACACATGTTTGAATTTAGGTAAAAATATGCATTTTTCTTATACTATGAATGGTGTTCTTAAGGCCAAAATGGGTGGTGGGTCTCTCGATCAATCATGATCAGAGGTTAAAAAACCAATCTTGGACATTATCCACCACCACATACATGTTGTATATGCCAATTTATATCCATAAAGTAGTGGAAGTAGAGTTTTTTAACTTCTACTTCAACTTTGATAACATTTATTTTAGTGTTTCTACACTTCTAAATAATAGTGAAAACATGATTTTGGGTGGATTTGGATGTCTAAATAATGGTATAAAACATAATTTTACTATATATATGTTATAAAAGTGATGAAATTAAACATAGAGTCCTAGAGGTGTAAATGTCAGTTGGAACTCAAGAAGTTGTCTCCTCACTCTATAAATGTTACATTTTAGGACCTGTTATTGAAATTTGTGATATGGATTGGTATTGAAGGTTACATAAACATAAAATAAGGTGAAATTATATGGGTTAAAAATACACATTAGGTTTCTCTTGGATCATCCAAATAACTTAAAATCTTTTGTTTTATGCACGTATGAAGTTTTACTAAAAATTTACATTTTTCTTGTATTGGGAAGGGAATTATTGTGGCTAGAATGAGTGGTGGGAATCTTGAAGGAGTATGATAAGAGGCCAATAACATGTTAATAAACATTATAAAAAACCTTATATATTTTTTAATTTTTATTTTTCATCCATGAAACACCAAAAGTAGTGTTATCCAACTACCACTTTAACACTGACAAAATTTGTTGTCAATGTTTTTGAACTCTTAAACATTAGTGAAAACATGATTCCAGGTGAATTTTAACATAGAGGTATTGGGATAAAATGTAATTTTACTATATATATGTTCTAAAAGTGATGGATTTTCACTTGGAGGTCATAGAGGCATAAATGTTATTTTTAGCTTGAAAACTTGTCTCTTCATTGTAAAAAAGTTACATTTTAAGACCCATTAATTCAACTTGTGTCATGGATTGGAATTAAAGGTTTCATAAAAATGATCTAGGGTGAAATTAAAAGTATTATATATGAATTTTAGGTTTATTATAGTTAATACAAATGAATTATGAATTTTATTTTATGCACATATGAAGTTAGGCTAAAAACTACATTTTTATTTTATTGAGAAGGGCATTCTTGAGGCTAGAATGGGTGGTGGGTCTCTTGAATATGAATAAAAATATTATATAAATTTATTAATATACATTATCCACCACCATATACATGTTATAAGTTCCAATTTATAGACACGAAGCATTGAAAATAAAGTTCTCCAATCACTACTTCAGCTTTGATAATATTTGTTGTCAACATTTTTACAGTCTTAAACAATAGTGAAAACATGATTATATGTATATTTGATATTTATTTCATGGAAAAAAATTTAATTTAAATATATTTACATCTTAAAAGTGATGTATTTTCACTTGGAAGTCCTGGAGGCATAAATTCCAATTAGAGTTCAAGAATTTATCTCTTCACTATAAAAATGTTACATTTCAGGACCCATTACTCAACTTGTACCATAGATTTATCTTGAAGGTTACCTCAATGTGATATAGGGTGAAGTTATAGGGCTTATAAATTCACATTATTTTTCTTCTAGTTAATCCACATGACTTATGATTTATATTTTACACATGTCTAAATTTAGGCTAAAAATAACATTTTTCTTATATTGGAAAGGGCATTCTTAAGGCCAAAATAGGTGGTGGGTCTCTCAATATAGAATTATAAAATTAAAATAACCTATTATTATACATTAAATTATACCCTTACATTTTGGAAGAACCAATTTCTATCTGGGAAACACCGATAGTGGAGTTATCTAACTGTCGCTTCAACCTTGACAACATTTATTGACACTATTTTTACATTCCTAAACAATAGTAAAAACATGATTTTGGGTGGATTCGGACATCAAGTTCATGGTATAACATGAAATTTTATTATATATACATGAACAAGGTGATGTATTTGACCCTAGAGGTTATAGAGGCTTAAATGCTAATTGGAGCTCAAGAACTTGTCTTTTCATTACAAAAAAGATGCATTTTAGGATCTGTTATTACAACTTATGCCATTGATTGGAATTGAATATAATATATATTTGATCTAAGTTGAAATTATATGGATTAAATATGAATTATATGGTTCTTATAGTTTACACAAATGACTTACAATTTTTCATTTAGGCACATTGTAAGCTAGGCTAAACATTTGCATTTTTTTTGTATTGGGAAGGGCATTCTTGAGGTGGGAATGGGTGGTGGGTATATTGAAAGGGCATGATCAGAGACCAATTAAATATTATTGGATGTCATATACTATTAATATGTGTTTTTAGTGCAATTTTCCATCCATAAAGCATCAAAAGTAGTGATTTACAACTACCACTTCAACTTTGACAACATTTGTTGTCAGTATTTTTATGCTCCTAAATAATTAAAAAACATGATTTTGGTTGTATTTAAATGTAAAGAACAAGGTATAACATTTAATTTTCCTATATATATGTGATAAAAGTTATGTATTTTCACCTAGAGGTTTTAGAGGCATAAATGGCAGTTAGAACTCAAAACTTGTCTCTTCACCGCAAAAAATTTACATTTCAGGATCTTTTATTGCATCTTGTGCCATGAATTGGTATTAAAGGTTAAATAAAATAGAATGGGGTGAAATTATAGTTATTTTACATGAATTATATTTTTCTTATGTTTCATCTAAATAACTTATAGTTTCTATTTTATACCTGTCTTAATTCAGTCTAAAAAATATATTTTTCTTATATTGGAAAGGGTGTTCTTGAGGTTGAAATGCATGGGGGGTCTATTGAATAGGAATGATAAAAGTATAATGAAATGGTTATAGATGTTATCCACCACTTTGATGTGTCGGAGGTCTCAATTTATAGCCATGAATAATTAAAAATTGAGTTCTCCAATTGATGCCTCAACTTTGACAACATTTATTATTAGTGTTTTCATGTTCTTGAACAATATTGAAAATACACTTTTGTGTGGATTTAGATGTTGAGTTCATGGGGTAATGTGTGTATTATATACATACACACACACATGTATATATATATATATATATATATATATATATGTATATATATATGTATATGTATATATATATATATATGTATATATGTATATGTATATATATATGTATATGTATATATATATGTATATGTATATATATATGTATATGTATATATATATGTATATGTATATATATTTATGTATATATATATATATATATATATATGTATGTATATATATATATATGTATATATATATATATATATATATATATATATATATATATATATATATATACACACACACACATATACATATATATACATACATACATATATATGTATATATATACATATGTATATATATGTATGTGTATATATATGTATATATATATATGTATATATATATATATATATGTATGTGTATATATATATATGTATATATATATGTATGTATATATATATATGTATATATATATATATATATACATACATACATATGTATGTATGTATATATATATATACATACATACATATGTATGTATGTATATGTATATATATATATATATATATATATATATATATATATATTATTGAAGTGATTTATTTTAATTTGGAGGTCTCTAAGACATAAATGTTATTTGAAGCTCAAAAACTTTTCTTTAATGTAAAAATGTTACATTTTAGGACCTGTTACTGTAAATTGTGCCATAGATTGGTATTGAAGGTTCCATTGAAGTTATTATTGGTGTCATATATTTTCACCCTAGCTGAGGAGGGGATTTTTCAAATCTTATTACTCAAATCTAGTCCAAAATGGGATTGATCCTAGGATATGGGTATCCTAATAATGAATCAAACCTCCAGAGAAGGCCGACTTCCTTCTAGATCTATCACCTAAACTAAACCTAAACTAACACTTTCTTAGAAAATGGAGAGAGACTTTAAAATAACTTATAGAATCATGTAAATACTTTATGCACCAATGATTTAATCACTCAAACTTGCACAATACACACTATGAAACACTTTCAAGACCAAATAATATCAATCTCACATAAATATTTTAGAATGAGGCATTAATTAGTTAATAAATTAGC
>JARHVA010000847.1:0-290000 GCA_037957365.1 Torreya grandis
GAGGAGAGAGAGAGAGAGAGAGAGAGAGAGAGAGAGAGAGAGAGAGAGAGAATAAAATGGAATAAGACAAGGACAATTCAAATGAATTATGAATGCCAATAGGTTCTCTGTAAGGTCCAAGTTATCTTATAGTACCATTGACATAGGGCAAGAAGGGTCAACATATGAACAAAGGGGTTGCACTAGGTCTATGGTATCCTTATAGCCTTTGTTTGCACCATTTGAAAAAATAAGGAATTGAAGGAAAAAATATTGCTTAGAGAAGCCTTGAAAACCTGATTTGATACCAAATGTAAGTTTTACTGCATATCTAGCAAAGGCAAAGCCCTAAAGTGTAACACATAAATTAATTCAAATTAAACATTTAGACAATAAGAGATTAAAATATATATGATAATTTATCTCCTGTATTTAAGGATTCAAATATCATCTTCTCATCTCCCATAATCTCCCATTTTATCCCTTAAATCTCTCACAATCATATCTTATACAATTTATTTCATAATATCTCTCAACAATCCTACAAACTCCTATTACAATGTGATTATTATTCACATAAATAATCTCTTACATTATTTTATCTACTTATTATTTTCCATACACACACTAATTATAATGTGGACTAGGCTAAGTCCCTAAGCACCCATGTGAGGACTAATCTTAACAATATCTATTTGGAAAGTGTCAAAAGGCTATATGAAATGGGGTTTGTAGTGTTATGGCTAATAGCTCTCTCTCTCTCTCTCTCTCCTCTCTCTCTTCTCTCTGGGGGGTGGGTGGGTATTGAATTATGGATCAACTAATCTAATTTAAACTATGGAATTCAAATCATTTGAAATCAAATGCAATATAATTTCCTTTAGAAAAAATCACACTCTTACTAAATTGAAATTGTTAGAAAGGAAAAAACACACTACTGTTCTAATTGCTTGAAAGGAAATTACATAAATTGAAAATATAAGAATTATTGTGTTGAGAATTAGAGGAATGTAGATTGTTTGGAGATATAATGAAATAATACACTTAAACCTTGAGAATATTGAAATAAAAATTGATTTGAATGTAAAATTGATGAAAGTAAATAGTAGAAGCAACTTGCAAAAATTCAACTACTATAAACATACTACATTCACACACATTATTATAGGGTTAAACACAAAAAATAATGTTTTTCATAAAGAACTTATAATTAAACTCCAAAAACACAGTAAAGCATAGTATAAAAATAAATACCAACAAATCCTTATTCCTGGGAATGAGTGGGCCCTTGATCCTCCTTGAAATATGATTAAAACACTATCAAACTTGGAAAATATTCATGAACTCAACATCTCTTTAATATATAAAACTTGCTTACAATAAAATACAAGAAATGGTACTATTATATTTAGATTATTCACCTCTTATCTCCTTATATTATAAAAATATATTGTTTATGTCATAAATTATTTACAATAGTTGTTTAAAGATAGACTAATAACCTAAAGATATGAACTCCTAATCAAGATCTATTTTTATTACATAGAAAACACTATTTCCACTTTTTTAGGAATGAAAAATGGAAAGCACTAGATCTCAAGGACTTGCATGATCTTATTTTTTTTATGATGATTATGAGGTGCAATGTATTTTTATGGTTACGATAATTTTAACCATATTCTATTATCAAGACAAATAGAGTACTTACAATCACCTTTAAGAGACATTATATATATATATATATATATATATATATATATATATATATATATATATATATATATATATATATATATATATATATATATAACATATATATTTTTAAAAGTTCTATTTTTTAGTATTCAAAATACTTCAAAAAATATCTCATGACTCTTTAGAGTTTGTCTTCACACCTCTGTATCAAACATGTTGTCATTTTATCAATCTTGAAAGGTTGGCTGGTGGTCTCTAGAATCAATCTGGTGACTTATGGACCAAACTAGTGACTTAAAAAGTTAGACCGGTGACATCTAAAAGCCAAGACTGGTGACTTACAAAGCTAGTTTAGAGATTTCTAGAGGTAACACAAGAGACTAGAAAATTGCCTTATGACTTCCTTGGAGTTACAAATACTTGAAGACTACTCCTTATTAGATTATATTGGCCACTCAAAATATTTTCTCTTGATTATAATACTTAACTTTGACCCATACATGTAAAATTAACATCTTTTCCATGTATACATTAGAACTTAGTTGACAAAATAGATAATAATGAAACTCAAAGCATAATCAATATAAATATCTCACTTTCTACTTCAAAATCAATAATGAGTCTTAATAATGGCATCCAAAATTCAATATAAGGAAGGGTAAATAGGTTGAAAGGAGGTCATTACTTGGATATGATTAGTCATATTATGGACTCATTAGTGGATTTCATGTATGTCCTAGTTTAGCCAGTATAATGTCAAAATAGGAAGATCATGGCTTACAACAATAGGTGAAAAAATGGATAAATATCATAACCATGTCATGTTTAAACATGACAATGACATGATCATAGTTTCAAGAGAATATAAAGTTTCTTTGAAGTAAGAGAAACAAACATAAAGCATGTCTTTATCTAGTATACAAATAAATACAAGTAATGGCATATCATTAGAGGTACAAGGCATAATACATGTTACAAAAGATAAATCATAAAGGTCAATACCATAGAATGGGTAGTTAATTATTTCATATCTATATAATTCATAATTATGGGATACTCATCATTTCCTAGAGATCACCATTACATTATTTGATACATGATCTATTGATGGTAAGAATCTTAATGGAGTCATCAGTTAGTTCATATATATGAAAAAATAAAAAAAATTAGATATTTCATAAAAATATAAAATCATGACCTATGCATGGTTATGTTTAGTTCATTCACATCAGTTAATATGTGCACAATATTAACTACTTGATTTTATCAAGTGTCATTAATTCTTTAGTTCATATATATGAAAAAATAAAAAAAATTAGATATTTCATAAAAATATAAAATCATGACCTATGCATGGTTATGTTTAGTTCATTCACATCAGTTAATATGTGCACAATATTAACTACTTGATTTTATCAAGTGTCATATCTTATATGCTTCACAAGTGAGCATGAGTAATTTCAAAACATATAGGTTTCCATCCCAAAACTTTGTTGTAAGTTAGTTCACTCTTCCATACTTAAAAATTATATTTAAATAGGAGCACATTATATGAATAAGAGTGCACCCCATTTTTGTCCTATTTCCCCAATGTTGTACCAATGAGAACAAACTCTAATTTCTTAGATATAGACTATGCACAAACCTTATACAACTTGTATATCCATTAGTAAGCTCACTGGGGGTATCTCATAGACATGTTTTCTCATTCTAGCACTTTCCCTTATTGCTCACAACTTAGTTATTTCATTGAACTATATTTGGTGATATTTCTCATATATTAACACACTAATATACTAATGTTTATCTATGTTATTAAATTTACTCATGTTCCAAATTGATAATTTTGATCAATAATACATATCCATGCCCCTTTTTCATGTTTGATTTTTTATTTCATGTATTATGTCTGTTTCATTGTTTCTATTCTTGAGGACATTTGAATATGTATTTGTGTGTGGCTCAAAGCCTTAATTATATGTATTGATGCATGTGATTACATTTAAACATTTCATTATGTCTGTCTCTACTATTGATGACATTTGAATATGTGTTTTTGTCTATCTCTAAGCTTTCATTCTCCCATTTTATGCATGTGAGGACATTTTAAAATGCCTTTGTGTTTAATTTTATGTGTGTGAGTGAAATTTTAACATGTCCCTTATATGTGGTCCTTTGGCATTCTATTTTCTTGATTTGTATGTCTTGCATGTACTCTATGTTTGTGTGTGTCATGGACATTGTTTTTTCCTCTATTTTTGATGCCACAATGGATATCATGCATCCTCCCAATTTATGTTGCCATGATGTATATCATGTATATTTACCCAAGTAGTTCTATTCAACTTATAATAATTAATTTTGATCACTTATTTTCATACACAATTGCTAACATAGATATTCACATTTAAAATACATATGCTTGTTCCTTCATGCATCTCACATTATTATTATTATTATTATTATTATTATTATTATTATTATTATTATTATTATTATTATTATTATACTTAGTTTATTTATATGAGCATGCTATATTTCTCCATATTATCACTACTACTCATATTTACATCTTTTAAATAACATCTATCACACATTTTTTTTTAAAATTTATTGCATAGGCTCAAAAACTCACCTAAAAATAGGGGGAACACACAATGGTTTGTCTTATATACTTAGTCCACATAGTATAATACATATAAAACACTGGCATAATTTTGTAGTACTATCATAGATCAAACTTATAATACATTTAGAGAATAAATTTCAACAAGAGCACTCCAAATGGATAAGAATGAGCCCCATTATTTTCCAAACAAGGTGATATTGTCCCATAACTCATAAAATAGTCAATTTCAAAATCTACCAGAATCTTAGCTAGTCTCGATTAGTTTGAACCAGGTTCAGAGTCTCAATTCTCATAATTTACTTAGATTTTGTTTAGGATTTACTCAATTTGGAGGAATCATGTGCAACATGTGTTACAATTTACACACATGTTTTTTCTCATAATTTTATTTGTTATTTCTCAATCCTAGAATCTATATACACCAGATATCATATTGGGGGCATATGCATGGTACATAAATTCCTCAGTTTTTCACTAGTTTCATAGATGGAATGTCAACACTTATCATTCTTTATGTTGTATACATCAAAATAAGATTATAAAAACTATTTACACTTGTTTTTTACTATAAATTTGCCTTATTTTGTATACAATGGGTGGGTCACACCTTTTTGTACCCATTTTGCACTAGTTTTTGCATTAGAGTATTTTATTGGGATTTATACAAAGATTCCAATATATTTCACTACCTTGAGTATTAAATGATGGATTCAAACATACCTTGAGTTATTAATCACACTCTCCTAATAAATGAGTATTGGGGCATGCAAAATCCAATCTAAAATTTTCAATGAAAATGAAATCTCCAAGGGGCCTACCCTCTTCAGTCACTAGGTTTTTCATAGGAAACATAATGGTTTGCATACCCAACCAGGTGTATTTATTCCTTGTTATTAGATCTATAATTTCTATTTTATTTTATTCTTGAGTTTCATATTAAGTAAACATTTATTTACACATGTTTCATTTTAGGTTTGCATGAAGCATAATTTAGCATTGTGTCGTACATTCAAATATACAGTTCATAGGTAAATTTAGGTATGCACCTTTTCATTTTATTCTAATAATTTTACTTTTTTGCATTATGTTGTGCCCTAACACACACACCCCATTTTCAAAATTTAAAAAATATGGACCTATTATTGAAAAACCCATACTTATTGAACTATAAGTCTAAAGATCTATGACTATGGTATCATGCATTTGTCATAAGGGTTTTTTTACAAGGTCTAACATTTCTCGAGTAAAATTAATAAAAAGTCTGAGCTTAAAATGGTATCTTATGTCACATCAAACCTTGGATTTTCCACATTTTTTACTTTAACGTGATTTTTAGACTAACAAATCTAATCTTTCTTGTCATATTGTGTATATGTTGATCATAAGATGAAAAGCTAAAGAATATCGGTATCCTCTAATTGGGCCCATAATAAAGAATTCATATAGTTGTGACACATGCCACTCTTTCATCATTTAGTATTTTAGATGATTATAAAAGGTTAAGTATTTTGAGCCCCCTAAGTCTCTCAATATCCATAAATAGACCATGTGGAATATTCATTCTAAAATAGAACTATGATAACTTTTCTTGTTTATTGGCTAACTTAATAGTTTTATGTTCTTACGAATGCTCCAAGATCTCAAGTTCCAAAGTCTTTAGGATTTTGAGATCACTCCACATGTCTTGATCATGTTAATTCACCACTATGGGAAGATTAAATGGTTCTTTGATCTATATACTAATGTCACAAGCTCCTAAACTTTTGGGGTTCTGAGTGGTCAACATGTGGCATATTTGCATTAATTTGCATATTCAAAGGCTAAGTAGTATTTTGGTTGCTAATATAATTCTCTAAGTCTTATAATATTTGAGCTTTCAATATCATTCCATGTGTCTTGATCATGTTTGACCATGACCATGAAAAGTTCTTCACTAAAAATAAATTCAATCTAATTCCTCGAGCTTCTGTACTTTTAGTGATCTAATATCATGCCACATGGTTTAATAACATTGACTTGCCATTATGGGACCTCCCAAACACAATAAACAAATTCAAAGGGTTGGGATAATGATAGCATGACATGTGGCACCATCTACAGAAACTAAGGCCAAAGTATAAGAAAGAATGTTAAACAATATGGCTAAGAATTGTCTTAAAGTGATGACTAGACATGAATAATTAATGAAAGAATGCCACTTAGTAAATAAGGTTCACACACTAAAGCTAACTAGAATATTCAAATCAAAATGGGATTTAAATGCAAGAGTTCATTATCAACAATCAAGGCACATGAATATAATTAATACACAATCCTATGAATGATATATACAAAATCTATGAACATTTGATTCACTTTGATATTGCTATAATCACTAAATGATTATGTTTTTGATCTTCTTAAGCATCTAGTAGGCCCTAGTTTTTTTCAATCACCAAGTATCGAATGAACCAGTCCAAAACCTCATATGAATTGTAGTGAATAAGAGATAACAATGGCTTCTTCATCAAAACAAGGTAAGGCCTCATTTTTATCCCTGTTATCATTTGAAAGATCAACTAATATAAGGATATAATATTTGAGAAAAGTGATTTAAATTTCAATTTACCTCACTATTCAACACTCTAGGAAGAGGTCAAGTCAATACAGTCATACTTTATAGAGGACAAACTTTTGAAGCCAAATAATACATTGATGATTTCCTCTCAGTCAAGGAATAGGGCCTCCACCAAGATGTGGCCAAACCAGAGGTAATGCCAGGTATTGACCTATAAAAGGTTTTATTCATAAAAAAAACCATTGTAGGTGACATTTCACATGTGAAGAAGGTCCAAACCACCTTTGCCTACATCTTAGGGGGCAATTTTAAAGTTACCTTAGGCTTCCTCTCCTTGAAAATGACTGTAATCAAGTCTCAACCAATGTGTGGCTTGAGCACAATATTATGGATGGGAAATTGAAGCAATGGATTGAAAATGACAAAGATTAAATCCCAAAGGGTAAATTTATACCAATTTCATTATTAAATTTAGACTTGGAATTGACATTACAATGGCACTACTGGACAAATTAAATGGATTCCTAAGTATTGCTTATGTCCAAGTCGAATGGGTACCACTATTGGACATACTATTGACCATTGATAAATTGGTATCCTTTAAAGAGATTATAAGTGTAAGGTTAAAATCACAAATACTCTACCTTGATAGGAGACTTGAAGATGAGAATTTTTACATGATGCCTTATCTATTGGATGCAATCATGGATATTGTATACAATATGTATGGCCAAGAATGGCAACCATCAACAAAGTATTTGGGGAATAGGGTTGGAGAATATTTCTCCTTAATGTTTATTCATAGGTATAAAAATGACATTAAGAGAATAAACAATGAGGTATAAATTCATATATATCAAGCTATGCAGGTCACTCCAATGCCCAGACTATCTAAGAACATAACAAGGACACTCATCACAATGGGTTATTACTTGTTATAAATGAATGTGAGTATCATCTAAGTAGAGGGTACTATGACTACCCATTTGTTGTTACCTTGTCATATTCCTAATCACATTGAAGAACATGAGACCACTTACCATGTTTTTAACAACATTGATGAATAACTAGGCCATAAACACTTGGCCTATTAATTTAAAACATAATACAACATTGAGAAACACTAGTATGCGACTAAGTCACATTTTATATCAGATGGTAAACCCAAGACATCTTATATTTTATAGATGGATCCATTCAAGGAATGGTACCCTAGGAAAAGGATAAGGGGTTACATCAAAAACATCTTGGAAAAGAAGAAATTTCATGTTTCTTATGGTCACCAAACTTATGACCATGACCAATTTTTATTGAATGCCTCATATGACTCCCAATTATGGATAAAGATGAAGGATAAGAATATATCAATGATATTGGTAAAGTCTATACAATATAATCTAGAGGCCATATAGGAGGAAACTCAAAATGCATGGATTCAACAATGGCATCCATCTCCACTAAAAAGCTCCCAATAACTTGATCAACCTATTTCCCCAAAAGTAACCATAGAAGAATAGGTAGATCAATCTAGAATTCAAAAGGAATCAAATCCCCATTTGAGGAAATAAATTTTGAGAGGACTTCCTCTTCCTTAGATTCCTTCCACTTCCATAGCCTCATATGAGCAAGTCTTAGGGACATATATAAGCATGGAAAAGCCAAAAATTACCCTAGATACTCAAAGGAAGAATAAATTTGTGATGATTAATTTTACTCCTCTCACCTCAAGTTACATAATTAAGTCTTTAATATTTCTTTTAATCATATTTCACTTTAATTTAAAGTCCTTCTGGCTCTCCTAAATCTCATAGGTCTCTTCAGTGAGTCTTTGTGCTCTCTGTACTTTCAAATTCATTACATAACTCTCCACCTCCTACCATAGTTATTCTCACAAACCCTACACCATATCATCCACCTTCCACTCCACCTATTTTCATATACCATAGGAATCAAAAGGATTCCCTTGATCCTTCCCTGGGTAGAAAGCTAGAAGAAAGGCCATATATTGGTCTCCATATCATTGAATAAACAACTAAGGAAGAGGAAAAAGATACAGAGGATGCCATAGAGTTGGAAGAAGAGGAATAACTAGAGAAACTAATATCTCTAGTTTACTATACATCATAATAAGAATACCTATATATAGGGAAAACAAAGCTAAATGATTAAGAATCTAAGTTGGAGAAAGCAAAAGCTTTGAGTCTGGGAGCATAAGAAGGATGAGACACCTTGGTTGGGATGACCCCAAAATAAAATCAAAATATTTCCAAGGTAGTTTTTTCCATTATTTATTTGCTACCTAGTACACAAAATCCAATTGTAAGTCTGCCTACAATAGTGCCTATTATTGTATCTTCCACTTCCATTATCACTAGTACAAATTCTGACATTATTTCCACATAAAAATTAATAAGGACTCCTAAAAATTTTCATTTTAAGAATTTGGTTATAGTGTCCCTTTGTAATAAGCCACCCACCCCAAGAAGGAAGGTAACCCAATGAGACCTTCCTATGCCCCAACCACTAGATTAGCCCAAAGTAACCATGACTATGGAAATATCCCTAGGGTTGACCAAATTCTTGGTGGAGGTGACACCAATAAAAGAATACTCTCCTTGGAAAGTAGTAGGCCAAAATATTCCCCAAGTTCCTATATAAATAAGTGCCTCATTACAAACAATATCTCTTCCAATAACCACATCCCTTCCTATGACCTCTCATCCCTCTACATCTTCAGAACATGCCCAAGGAGAAGAAACAAGTGATTTAATAGTTTCTCAATGAGCAAGGGAGATGTAAAATGTGTGATATGAAATGAAAAATATATCTATGTTAGAGTTTCCCATAATTTTTACAAGGTTTGATAAAGAGAATGGGACCATACAGAGAGTGAGGAAGAGGAAAATGACAAATACATGGACAAAGGCAAAGATAGAATTTGAAAAGATAGAGAATCTATTTTCATTGGGCAAACGACTCAAGATGAACCCTAATGACCCTATAGGGCACATTAACGATTTTAATTATCTTGTTGATTCTATTGGGTTGGCACTTAAATAAATACACCAAAGCACTAAAGAGGCCTTGAAGAGATGGAAATAGATGAATATTATATAGGATCTTCAAGAGGTAATTTCTAAATTACATAGCACAGTTGCAAAGCTATATAACATCTTGATCAACATTAGAGTATTTAAGGTAGATAGTTAGGCCTAAAGAGCAAAGATGGTTACATTGTGGAACATGATGAAGGATAGAAAAATGAGGTTAAACTTCCTAGTCTAGTGTTCCATAATCAATGCCTTTGATTATTTGAATTTTATAACCAACATGGATGCTTCCGCATGACTTATATAGGTGATTTAAAAAAGATATGCCTCTATAAATTGTCATAGATCAATGAATAAGTTGATGGGTCTTTTTGAAAATCATGAGGCTGAAGAACTATAAATTTTGGCTGATATGTAGGTAATTAGGGTGATCAACCAGATTGAGGAATTGGTGAATTGATCTAATTTTTACAACCTTCTCCATTTAGATTTTGAATAATTCAAATAAGAAAAGGAAGGTGTAGTATATAAAACCAACAAGGAAATGATACAGTTGGTGAGTTTTTCAAAACATAGGGTGACAAGGGTTGAAGCCTTAGTGGATGAGTTTATAATCTCAAAGGTAGAATAAAATACTGAAGCATACAAGATTTTTAAGGCTTAATTATTGAATATTGAGGTTATAGATAAAGAATTTGATACATCATATGCATTAGGTGAAGTGCTAAATTGTAAGAAAGCAACTTTTGGGTCTATAATGCATACAACTGGGAGTTAGATCCCCTAGTTTCATAAAGATCTTAGCCTACACCATAGTTACAACTATAATATCTTCATCAGATAATTCAAGTAGCAACATGGTGTCAATATTAAAGTTTGTAATCATGTATTTTCATGATTGTTATCAAAGTGGGACTTTGTTTCCCATCTATTATTGTACATGTGTAATTTATTTTTGGTTGGAAAGTCTATTTTGATTGTTATCATTTTAACATGCATCTTTTCATGAATTTTGAATAAAGAGGTTCTATTTTTGGACTTATAAAATTAGGTGAATATTGAAGATATGAGGCCTTCCTCACCCCAAGATTCTAAATACATGTAACCTTCCAGACACAAAGGAAGGAGAATTTTGGCTATTAAGATTAATATGCAATCTAAAGAAGTTTTATTTGACTTGGTCTTGATGTGAAAATATCTATTATTCTCTATTTTTTTGGATTTCTTAGACGTTCCATCATTATATTATATTAGTTCTTAAAATTATGTATGAGGTATCTATTTTAAACACTATCTTTCATTTTTAACCATAGCTGATTTGAGAATCTTTTACATGTTTATCATAATCCTCTTGTAGATGTGTAATAATAATTTGAGAATTATGCAACCTTTGATTCCTACATGTTTGAGTATATTGTGTTCTTTCTCCCTTTCACTCTTTAACTATATTTGATTATTTATGTGATACACCAACTTGAAACAAGTATTAGTCTAGATACCCTATCCTGCTTGAGCTCAAATATTAGTCTTGAAAAGCTTTATCCTCGGATTTTTCACAAACCTTCCTTTTATCTCTTAATTTTCCCTCTTTTTATAGTTTTTTTTTATAATCCTACCCACCTTAGTTATAAATCATCATACTTATACTCACTCCAAGTAGATTTAGGTTCACTCATATCCAATTCACTCATGGTAAATAATCTATATCGCTCAACCACTATTCCACCAATAATTTGTTATAAAACTGAATACGCTAAAACTCGTGCCTTAGAGTGATTATATTCACTAATCCTAAAACATTAGAAGTAAAATCATAGAAAAATATGGAGTGTGTATAAAACCCAAATCAATATAAGTTTTCAAATTGGTGCTAGAAAGACATCTTCATCTTCTACCTTTATCCTAAAAATTAAAACCATTTGAGTTGTGTTATATGTACCCAAACAATTAACAAGGTCAACCTCAGATAGTAACCTATTAAAAACACCTTTGGAGATCCCTATAAAGGTTAGATCTAATAGAGGTATTTATAGGAGACCCAGGGTAGATTCATCATTTTTAGGAAGATAAAATCATATTCTAATAATTTTGATGGCCCATCCCCATAACCCACCTCTTAATCTTCCACTTCAGCCTAATCCCCCACCTCAAGCATTGACTTGGTTGAATGGCTCAACTATCTATATTGTAGGAGCAATGCATGATTTAAATATAAACCCAAAGAAATATCTACCCTCTTTCTCTCTTTTAGGAGGAAGGATGACAAAAGATCATATAAAGGCATTCAAATCCACCTTAGGGATACTGAATGTGACTCATGAAGATGTGGATTATAGACCATTCCCCTTCACATTGCAATAATCAACCTATGATTGGTTTCTAAAAATTATAGAAGGGTCAATTATAACTTGGATGAAATGTCAAGATACCTTATTAGCCTAGTTTATCTAAGTTACTAGTGAAAGTGTTATCTATTAATACTTTGATATCATGAGAAGATATCCCAATGATCCAATTCAAGATTTCAACACTCAATTTCAAAAGATGTATAAAAAATTGGAGTCTACCTATCAGCCTAATGATCCATTGGCCCTATAAATGTATAAAAATGCCCTAGATTCCATAACTAATATATTTAAACATATGGTTATCGATATTGATACTTTACCCCTAGCTTACATGGAAGCAATTAATGTAGATAAATAACATTATCCTCCACTCAATATTGGACATATCTACCTAGATTTTAACTTAATCCCTAATGTAAATCAAAATTCAATGGCATAAAACTAAGTGTCAGTCTATAAAACTAGGCCGCAATCTAATATATTTATACATATGGTTATTGATATTGATAATTTACCCCTGGCTTACATGGAAGCGATTAATGTAGATAAATAGCTATATCCTCAGTTGAAATCATTTCATCCACTCAATCTTGGACCTATCTACCTATATTTTAACTTAATCCCCAATGTAAATAAAAATTCTATGGCATAAAACTAGGCCTCAGTTTATAATCAATTTTCATGAACCCATTTTAAATAGAATCAACATTCTAGTTTCTTGAACAATTCTACTTTTAACCATCAAGTCTAGAGTCAACCTTCTATACCAGTTAATAATAATTCCACACAGGATAATACTCCCAACTCAAACAAGTCTAATATGGAATCCATCTAAAGGATGGTACAAAAACTATGTAATGAATTACTCAACATCAAAAAATGTATGGGTAATACATGTGAATAAAACTCTAACCAAAACAATCAAGGTTATGGGTTTTAAAGGTACAATAGGCCTTTCAATAGGTTTAAGAATAATAAAGAATTATAGGTTCCTTATAATAATATGATAGAGATCAATATTATAGATTCATCTATTCCTAATTAGTGTTGGGTCCATAAAACTATGCAACATGGGGAACTGGATTGTATTAATTTCTACACTACTTTCAAAATCTTCCAATAAGAAGATAAAAGGCAGGAAAATTTTACTAGATAGTAAGAGATATCTTTGTCAAATTATTTAGGAAACCCTAACACATATATATTTTTTGACACTTATGAATTCCTCTTTCTAGGGGAATATGACAATGAATTTGAGGATAACATAGATGAGGTTCATGATTTCCAGTAGTACCAAATAGTAAACCCTAACACATATATATTTTTTGACACTTATGAATTCCTCTTTCTAGGTGAATATGAAAATGAATTTGAGGATAACATATATGAGGTTCATGATTTCTAGTAGTACCAACAGGGCAGAAACAACTACAACTCGAGAAGCAAGCAACCTATGACTTACTCAACACCTCAAAATAATAGTGCCACTACTCTTGATATAAATGCTAACAAAAATACACCACAACCATAGAGAGATAATCATCCTCTACCCAAGAGGGATAATCAATCTCCTTCTAGTTAAAAGGATTAGACACAAAACTTTGAACATTAGGGAAAGGGAGGATACAATATTACTGAAGACATGAAAAAGATATGAGCTAAATCAAATTACTAAACATAGGGAGATAATACAAAAGGCCCTAATAGGTAGGACTTATAAAAAGTCCAAGACTGCCCATGAAAATGTATTGATGTACAAAGATAAACTTGAGGTACCACCATTCCTACTGATAATTGTAATATTTATCAAAAATGTACATAACTACCTAGTTGATGTTGGGGCATCAACTAATGTGATACCTATGACTATTTTCTAAAATTTGGGTTTTACTATTAACAAGTCAAAAATTTTAGTATTACAATTGGATAAATCCTTAGTCCCATGTCTCATAGAATTAAAAAATGTGCACATACAGCTAGTATTAGAGCCATGTGTACATTAGAATATTGACATCTTGGTCATTGATACCCTCGAATCATATGTCTTATTATTAAGTTAAGACTAGTCAAAAATATTAAATGGGTACATGGCCACATTTCTCCCACATGTGCCTAAGAAAGGGGTATCATATCAAATGAAGCTAGATAGAGAATCCAAAATTAAGGACTTAACCAATGAGTACAACACTAAGAATGAGAAAGTTGACGTCATATTGACATGTGTAGGTGTGTATAAGTTCACCAAAAACTAAAAATTACATGAACAAGAATTTAAAGGACCTTCTTAATTGTGGACTCTACACTTTGATGGAGTTTGCTTAAAGTAAGTTTTTAGCATATACGTGGCCTTGATAGGCCCAAAAGGTAAGTAGTTCCTGGTTGCTTATAGGTTGTAGTTCCCATGCACCAATAATTGAACTGAATATGAATCCCTGATCTTAGGCCTACAATTCATGTTAAAGTAAAATTACAAACAACCATTGGTGTTTGATGATTCAAATTTGGTTGTAAACTAGATCATAAATAAGTACTAGTGCAAGCTTGCATACTTAAAGAAATACAAACACTGATCTTGGGACTTGATTCAATCCTTTGAATCATTTGACATCAAGGCCATCCTAAGATAAAAGAATCAGATAACTAATTTATTAATAACCTCCACTACCAATCTAGCACCACTTTAGGACTCAAAAATGCATAAATTTTTAGTGGAGTTGGTCCCATGATCTTCTATCCTTGACAGTGTGGATAAATTATAGGTATTTGATGATCATAAGCAAATAATATAGTTCCTAAATAATTTAGGAGATTTTGAGGCCAAGATAATAGATGAAGGAAATATCTAGCCTATGTAGACTAAATATATGGGTGAGGAAGGTATTCTACAACTAAAAGAAAACTGAATTCCCTTGGGCATAGTTTCTTTGGAAAGAGAATTTGACATCAATCCTCAGGCCCATAAGTAGAAATAATTAAAATCAATTGAGTCTGACTTCACTAAGGAAAACTTGGGGACTAACTAGGCTCCCAAAAAGGTGAATATAGGTCTAAGCTATACTGAAATGGAAAAACATAAGAAAGGGATTTCTAAGCAATTACAAGGATATCATTTCTTAGACATATGATTACCTGAATATCTTTGATCCTAGGGTCATTACCCACACCATCCATTTTAAACTTAAACACAAGTTGTTCATGCATAGACAGAGGCCAATAAATCCATTCTTAGAACCTCTCATAGAAATTAAGGTACAATATCTCCTAGATGCCAAGATTGTTTTCCCAATTAGGTACTTGACTTGGGTTACTAATCTAGTACCAGTCAGGAAGAAGAATAGAGAAATCAGGCCTTAAAGATGGCCTCAAAAAAGGATAATTATCCTCTACCTTACATGGATGAAGTAATATAAATGGTAGGTTTCTCAAAGATGATGTATTTATTGGAAGATTTTTAGGCTACAACCAGATATTGGTTAAGGTAGAAGACAAGATGAAGACCACTTTCACCACCAAATAGGGGACCTTTTCATATAAAAGGATGCCATTTGACCTAATCAACACAAGGTCCATTTTTCAAAGATAAATGGATTTCACTTTTCAAGGACTACTAGGGAATTGTATAATCATCTACATGGATGATATTACAATATTTTCCAATAACAAATATGACCATGTAAGCCATCAATAGAAATTCTTAGATAGGTGCAAGAGGTATGGAGTTTCTTTGAACCTAAAGAAATGTATTTTTGGGTATTTGAAGGGAAATTATTGGGCCATGTTATCAATAAATAAGGGATATATATATAGACCAAACTGCATCTAAGACATCTCCAAGATAAGTCAACCTGAAAACAAGAAAGAGATGAAGTCTTTCTTTGGCAAGTCAACTTCATGAGAATGTTTATTTCTAGTTTCATAGATATCATCAAAGCATTAAATGTCATGCTAAAGTAGGATGCCAAGATCGAATGGATGAAAGAAGCCAAGAAATATTTCTAGAATATTAAAATGGTGATTGCTCAATCCCCAGTCCTAATCAAAACAAATTTTAGTAAAGATTTATATCTTTATTCATTCACTTCAAAACATACCATTGTTGCGGTATTGACACAAAAGGTAGAATATAATGAGAATCCCACTATCTTTATGAATACCAACTTGAAGAATTCAAAGTTAAATTAATCTATGATTGATAAGAATATATATGCCTTGATCAAAGCCATCAAGAAATTTAGACATTCTATTCTATGAAATAAGACATATGTCATTATCCCCAACCTAGCCATCAAACTCACACTCAGTGAAAATAAGTTGAGAAAAAGGAGAGGGAAATGAATGGCCAAACTTTGAGTTTGACCTTGAAATTAGAATAGCTAAAATGGTAAGAGGCTAGGGCCTCATCCAAATGATGACTCAAATTGACACACACATCCAAATCAAACAAATCAATGAAGCCCAAGTGATAGGAGGAGAATAGTACTCACATGTCATTAATTATTTGATTACAAAGATATGCCCTCCAAAGTTGAGTAGAGAGCAAAAGTGAGCCCTCAAGATCAAGTCAAATCACTTCATCATCATCAATAAAGGGGTATTCTATAAAAAGAAATATGAAGGCATCTACATAAGGTGTATTTTAAAATAGGAATCTAAGGACATCCTATAAAACCTACATCAAAAGGAAGGCAACAAACACCCCTCTAGAAATACTACAACTCATAAGGTTCTAGGGATGGGTTACTACTGGCCTACAATCTTTAAAGACACCCATAACCACATCAGAATCTACCACAAGTGCTAAGTGTTTATAAACAGAGAAGTGAATGCTGCTATGCCTTTATATCTAGTCATTGAAGGATACCCTTTTTCTCAATGTGGCCTAGACTTTATTGGGGAAATAAATCCAAATTCTTCAACATGACACAAGTTCATCTACATGGCTACTGATTATTATCCCAAGTGGATAGAGGTTATTACTACCAAGAATTCATGAACCATAGATGCCATTGATTTAATAGAGAGAAATAATTTCACCAAATTTGACACACCCATTTCATGGGTCTATGATAATGGTCTATCATTCTAATCTATTGAGTTCATAGAATGGTCCTACCATAATTAGATCACCCTCAAGTTCTCTTCAAACCATTCCCATAAGGAAATGGTGTAACTAAATCAATCAATAAGAACCTGATGGATGCCATAAATAAAATTTCATAAAATAAACCAAGAGAATGACATCTCTTATTGAAATATGCATTATGGGTAGACCGAACTAGGCACAAGCAAGCTTTCAAGGCTTCACCTTTTTTGCTAGTGTATGGATACATCTAGTATTCCCAATCAATATCAAGCTGCCAAATTAAAAATTTATGCAAGAGTATATGGGAAAAGATGAGAGACGAACTTTAAAACTACTTGAGATAGTCAAATTAGAAGATATCAGAACTAAAGTACTACATATCTTCAATAAACATCAAGATATTATCAAATGCTAGTTTGACAAAAGATCCAAGATCAAGGCTTTTAAACTTTCAGACCTAGTGCTCCTCTGGGTAAAGCACATAAAAATAAAATACAACATGACAAGTTCAATACATTTTAGATTGGACCACATCAGGTATATAAAATCTTAGGGAACAATACCTTTATGTTAAAATGCCTCCAAGGTAGGGACCTCACTTTTCTATTTAATGGATAGTTTCTGAAGCATTATTTCCTGGATGCTCCAACTAAGAATGCATTAGAGTAAACTATGAATGGAGATTTAGATTAGGTTTAGATTAGATTTCCTACTTTATATATTAGATTTCTTGCTTTCTATATTAAATTTCTTAATTTATGCACTTATTTTCCTTTAGATTAGTTTTGATGCTTTTGATAGATTAGTTTAATGTTTTCCACTTTAGTTTCTTAAGTTGTAGAACTATCTCAAACAATTAATTTAATTTAATTTAAAAGGAAAATTACAAAAAGAAAGGGGATGATACTGAAAGAGAGCACAATAGGTACTCACAAAAAAATATTTTGATAGCAAAAGAATTTGTCGAGTTGAGGTATGCATTATGAATAAATTTTAGTTTTATTTAGATTGAATAGGCATACTCAAATTTTATCACTTGCTTTGATATACTCATACAAATTAAATAAAACTTTTCCATTTCCAAAGATGCACTACACTCTCATATGTTAAAACTTGGATAAAAGATGGTAAACATAGGGTCAGATATACACTAATAGGGAAATATTGACAAATAAATTTTCATACATCCATCCAAAAGTGGTTCCAAACCTACCTCTATCTATTATTCAAAAAAATATATATCAAAAGAATGATAGAGGATAGATGATTCAAGTAAACTCTAACAGGGCTATAAACACTTATCTGAAAATAGAGTAAGGCTTCAAGTGGAACCAAAGGTATCTCTATTAGGGCTATGGACACCTAGATGTTATGTCAAGGCTTTATTTTATATTAGTTTAAAATTAAAATTCAAGGATAAGCCTACAATGTTTATTTGAGTCTCTGTCAAAATATTCTTGACAAAGGGAAATTAATTTCAAAAGATCACACACTCATTTGAGGATTGGGAAGGTTAGTATGTTACATTGGTAAGTAAGAGTTATATTCTATAAGTTAAAATTACTTATTATTTATTTATTAAAATCTAAGTTCTATCATAATATGTTTCTAAAATTTTGGGTTCCAAAAATACTTAGGAGTATTTTCCCCTGTGAGTCATTATTTTTGTACCCTAACACACACACAACCAAAATTTCAAAATTTTGAAAAATAGGGACCCATTGCTAAAAAACATATATGTAAGGAACTATAATCCTAAAGATCTATGACTAGGGTATCACACATTTGTCATAAGGCTTATTGATGCAAAATCCAACATTTCTTGAGTAAAATTCATAACAATCTAAGCTTAAAATGGTATCTTAAGTCATCTCAAACCTTGGATTGTCTATAATTTTTTTTACTTTAATGTGATTTACATACTAAATAATCTAATATTTATTATCCTAGTATGTATATGTTAACCATATGATGAAAAGGTGAAGACCATTGAGCTCTTCCAATCAGGCCCATAATAAATATTTCATGCAGTTGTGACATGTGTCACTCTTGCATCATTCAATATTTTGGATGATTAAAAAAGGTTAAGTATTTTGAGCCCTGCAAATCTCCCAAGCTCCATACATAGGCCACATGGTATATTCACACTAAAATAGAACTATGGGAACTTCACTTGTTTATCAACAAACTTAAAAGCTATGTTTTCACATAAATACTACAAGCCCCTGAGTTCCTGAGTCTCTGTACTTTTGAGACCACTCAATGTGTCTCGATCATGTTAACTTGATTCTACAATAAAGTTAAAAATTTCTTCAATCTAAAACTTAATATCCTAAGCTCCTAATCTTCTTAGGTTCCTAGTGGTCAACACATGGCATATTTACATTAATCCACATAGTCAAAGGTTAAGTAGTCTTTTAATTCCCATTCTAATGCTTTGAACCCTCGAGTCTCTAGGCTTCTAAGATCACTCCATGTGTCTCAATCACATTTATATACAACCATGAAAAGTTATTCATCGAAAGGAATGTCAATCTAATACCCCAAGCTTATGTGATTTTAATGATCTAAGATCATGACATGTGGATTAATCACATTGACTCACCACTACAGGACCTCTCAAACACAGTGAAAAAATTCAAAGCATTAGGTTAATGAGAGCATGACATGTGGTACTATCTGGGGAAAATAAGGCCAAAGCATAAGAAAGAATGTTTGACAACATGGTAAAAAATAAAGTTAGTAGATGGATGACACCTATCTTAAAGTGATGACTAGACATGAATAATTAACCAAAGACCACCACTTGGAAAATGAGGTCACCTGCCAAAGATGACTGGTATATTCAAATCAAAATAGGAATTAAAGGTGAGAGTTTGTTATCAACATTTAAGATGCATAAATATAATCAATGCAAAATCTTGGAAATGATATATATAAAATATGTGAACATTGGATTCACTTTTCTATTGCTTTGATCAATAAACAACTACATTTTGGAGCTTCATAAGCATCCAACATGCCCTAGTTTTCTTCAGTCACCAAGCATTGAACAAACCATTCTATAACATTGTAGAAATGACAACTAAGTGATAACAATTACTTCTTCATCAAAACAAGGCAAGTCATTAGTCCTATCCCCAATCTCATTTTTGGGATTAACATAATATATGTATATAATATTTGAGAAGAGCACTTTGAATTTCAAGTTCTTTCACTATTCAACACTCTAAGAGGAGGTCAATTCAATTCATTCCTACTCTATAAAGGATGAATTCTCCCCTAAAGCCAAATAGTAATTGAGGATTTACTCTCAATCAAAGAACATGGCCTCCACCAGACTGCTAAAAACCTAAAGGTAATACCATGCATTGACCTCTTGAAGGATCTATTCATAAATGTAACCACTATAGGTGACATTGTACATGTGAGGAAGGTCTATACCACCTCCACCTACATTGTAGGGAGGGTGTTTAAAAGGTACCTTAAGCTTCCTCTCCTTGAAACTATCTACAATCAAGTCTCAACTAATATGTGTCTTGAGCACAATACTATGGATGAAAAACTAAAGTAGTGGCTTGCAAAAGGCCAAAGATTAAATCCCAAAGGTTCAATTTTCACCAATTATATTATTAAGTTGAGACCTAGAATTACCATTGTGATGGCACTATTGAACAGTTTGTATGGATTCCTAAGTATTGCTTATGTCCAAGTTGAATGGGTACCACTACTAGACAAACTATTGACCATTGTTAAATTAGTATCCCTGGGAGAGATTACAAGTGAAAGGCTAAAATCACAAATACTCTACCCTGATAGGAGAACCAAAGATTTAAATTTTTACATGATGTCTTATTTATTGGATTTGGTCATGGATATTATATATAATCTCTATGGATAAGAATGGAAATCAGCAATAGAGTAATTGGGGAACATGGTTAGAGAAGGTTCTCCTTCATGTTTATTCACAGGCATAAAAATGAAATTACAAGAATAAGAAATAAGGTATACCCTCATTTATATCAAGCTAAGCATGGCACTCTAATGCCTAGACTATCTGAGAACATAATAAGGGCACTCACCAAAATGGATGATTACTAGTTGTACCCAGATGTGACTATCATATGAGTAGATGGTACTATGACTGCCTCTTTATTACTACCTCATCATTTATTAATCACATTACATAAAAAAGATAGAATACTAGGTTTTTAATAATATTGATGAAGAACTAGGCTAGAAACACTTGGCCTATTAATTTAAAATACCCTACAACATTGGGCAACACTAGTATGTGATTGGTCATATTTTATATCAGCTAGTAAATCCATGACAACTTACAATTTGTAGCTGGAACCATTTAGGGAATGGGACCCTAGGAAAAGGATAAGGAGTTACCTCAAGACCATCTTGGAAAATAAGAAAGTTCATGTTTTTTATGGTCACCAAATGTATGACCATGATTAGGGTTTCTTGAATAACTCAAATGACTCCCAAGTATGGATAAAGATGAAAGATAAGAAGATATCATTGATATTGGCATAGGATCTGTAATATAGTCTAGAGGCCACATATGAGGAAAATCATAATGCATATAGTTAATAATGGCTTCCATCTCTACCATAAGGCTCTCAATAATTTGATCAGCCTCTTTCTCTAGAAGAAAAATCCACAGAAGAAGAGGCAACTTAATCTAAAATTCAAAGGGAGTCAACTCCCCAAATCAAGAAGGAAATTTTGAGAAGAATTCCTAGTCCTTAGATTCCTTCTACTTCTATATCCTCATATGAGCAAGTCTTCGGGACAAATACAACCATGGAGAAGCTAGTAGTTACCCAAACTAGTCAAAAGAAGAATAAATTTGTGATGACTCTTTTACCTCTTCTCACCTTGATTATAGTTCTTAAAATCATCCTTCACTTTATTTTTAACTCCCCTTGGTTATCTTAAATCTCTTAAGTCTCCTCAAGGATCCCCCATGCACTTCACACCTTCCACTTCATTACATAGCACTCCACCTCCTACCACATTTATTCTCACGACCCCCACACCATCTCATCCATCCTCCATTCCACCTATCTTCATATACCATAGGAATCACAAGGATTCCCCTAATCCTTCCTTGGGTATAAATTTGGAAGAGAGGCCATCTCTTGGTCTTATTGTCATTGAATAAGGTTCCAAGGAAGAGGAAAGGATATAGAGGATTCCATGGATATAGAATAAGAGGAGGAACTAGAGAAATTAATATCTCTAGTTAACTATACATTAGAGGAAGAAGACCTAGATATAGTAAAAGCATATCTAGATGATGAAGAAGCTGAGCTAGATAAAGTAAAAAATTTGAGTCTGGGAGCATGAAGAAGGAGGAAAAACCTTGGTTAGGCTCACCCCAAATTCAAACTCAAAATATTGAAGAGGTAGTTTCTTATATTATTTCCTCAATACCTATTACACAAAATCCACTTGTAAGCATACCTAAAATAATTCCTATTATTGCATTTTCCACTTCCATTATCACTAGCACAAATTCTAACATTCTTTCCACACCAAAATTAATAGGATTCCTGAAATGGTCCATTTTGATAATTTGGTTATAGTGTCCCTTTTTAATAAGCCACCCACCCAAAAAAGGAAGGTAATCTAGCTAGAACTTCCTATTCCCCAGCCACTGGATTTGCCAAAAAAAACCATGATTATGGAAATAACACCAGGGTTGATCAAATTCTTGGTGGAGGTGACACCAATAAAATAAGCCTCTCCTTAGCAAGTAGTAGGAAAAAAGCTTCCCCAAATTCCCATACAAATAAGTGCCTCATTACCAACCATATCTCTTATAATAACCACATCACTTCCTATGAAATCTTATCCATCTACATCTGCAAAACTTGCCCAAGGAGAAGAAACAAGTGAATTAATAGTTCCTCAATGGGTAAGGGAGATGAAGTATGTGCAAGATAAATGGCAAAATCTAGTTATTTTAGAGCTTCCCACAATTTATACATGGTTTGACAAAGAGAGTGGGACCATATAGAGAGTGAGGAAGAGGAAAATAATAAATACATAGACAAAGTTAGAGATAGAATTTGAATATAAAGAGAATATATTTTAACTAGCAAAAAGACCCAAGAGGAACCCCAATGACCCTATGGAGTACATTGAGGATGTCAATACTTTTGTTGATTCTATTGGGTCAACACTTAAATAAATACACCAAAGCAATGAGGAGGTCTTGATGAGATGGAAATAGATGAATATTATATAGACTCCTTAGGAGGTAATGTTTGAAGTACAGAGTGTAGTTGAAAAGCTATATAACATCTTGCTCAACATCAGAGTATCTAGGATAGCTAGTCAGGCCCATAGAGAAAATATGGTTATATTATGGAAAAATATGAAAGACAAATAAAGGAGGTTGGGTTTCCTATTATAGTATTTTTTAATTAGTGCCTTTGATCAACTAAATTTGATGACCAACATGGATGCTTCTTGGTGCCTTAACTATGTGATTGCCAAAAGGGATGCCTCCTTGAATTGGTGTAGATAAATAAAGAAGTTATTGGTTCTTTTTATAAATCATGAGGTTGAAACATTACAAATTTTAGTTGATATGCAAGTAATGAAGGTGATCAATTAGACTGGGAGTTGGTGAATTGACCTAATTTTGATAAAATTCTCCACTTAGCTGCATAAAAATTCATATAAGAAAAAGAATGTGCAGTATATAAAACCAAAGAGGAAGTGATACAATTGGTGTTTTTTGAAAATAACAGGGTGACAAGGGATGAAACCTTAGTGACTAAGTATAAAAGCTCAAAGGTAGAATAAATTTTTTTAATAATTGAAAGAGCCAAGATTTTGAAGCCTTCACTATTGAATATTGAGGAAATAGATAAATAATTTGATACAACATATGCACTAGGTGAGGTGATAAAGGCTAAGTAGGTAGTTGATGCAGAGTATATGAAACATGCAATATACTCATCCTTGTTTTTAAAAAACACTCCTTATGATGGTTTTGAGACACCTTTTACAAACTCATTCTAGTCTTTTATCACTCTTCAACTAATGTATTAACCTTACAAAACCTTTGTTTTGACCTTCTCATAGCAACTATTTTGCTTACTTTCTCAAACTCCAACTTTGACTGTATAGGTTTTAAGGCAAACTTAAGGTCTGTGTATCTATGGATGACACAAATTAAATATTCCAAAGAATGCAATCACACAAAAAACTTCATAAGGCCACTAGAAATTTACCACAATATATTGGAGCATTAAAAATGGATTTGATATTTTTTATTCATAATGCAAAACTTGCAGTCTGCCAATAGTGCATACTATGGGCAACCAAAAATGCATGCCATGGGCAACATTAATTAAACAAGATCTTAAAATTGTTATCCACTACTCTCTTCTTAAATATTTTCAATGATTTGTGAAAATATCTAGATCTTGCACATGAATTCTAAGCATTTATGCTTTCCAATGACTACTTTATTGTATAACTTAACTTAAGCTCCTGTATGCACAAACTCAGTATATAGGCTCTACAATTATTTCCTTAAGGACACATATTTTGAAAGAGGATATTATAACCTTTTTAATTTTGTCTTTATACCTTGGTGCAACTCCCTTGCACCTTATATAATCAACTTGATCTCACTTTACCGATTCTATTATATACTTTATCTAGACTCCATTATTGATTGTTTGATAGGTTACAACCTACTTTTATAGAGTTTGTGTCTGGTCACTAATGAAACATGAATACAACACTTCAAAATTACATAGAGTTTAATTAGGACATAGATTAAAGTATTCTAACATCAAAAGAAAATTCAAGAATGTTTCTAAATAAGTTTATTTTTCTATATGCAGGATTTCAAGCAAATCTACAAGTCTATATTGCTATTCACAACAAAATATATTATTCTAGGAAATGATATCACATAATCAACTTCAAAAGAACACTATTGAATCCACAAAAACCTTGTGATAGTTTATAACATGTTACATATATGGTTTTATCTACATAACATGATTACATTATCATGAAGTAATCACATCCACATAAAAAATAGAACCTGCATGATATCCATCTACAAACTAGGGGTTTCAAGTTCCAAACATGATTATTTAAGGTCCTTAACTATCTTCTCCATATCTGAGCATCAATAAAAATTCATTATCAAATATCTGTTACACTCTTTTGTGTCACTTTAAGGACACTCTATTTGTACTTGTGCACTTTTACTAAATAGTGTTGCATATCGTGAATTTTGATAAAAAGGGTTATCGCATCATGATTCAAATTCAAAACATGGATTGAACTTACCAACCTCATACCACACCATAATGGGTCAATTATCATTAAACAGTCTCAACACAAAATGTCTCTCTTTTAGGCAAACATAGGAAACAAAATTATATTCAACTTCCTTTACTTAAGGATTTCCATTCTCATTTTCTTGGGTCTATTGCCCTTACTTTTAGAATATAATAATATAAAAACTACCTCAAAATCCAAAAATAATAATCTTTTAAACAAAATAAACTACCCTAATTGCTTCTTGGAAACTGCCAATTCAATCTTGAGACTGCCTCATTCAAGCATACAAAGGCATTGTGACTTAATGCACTTAACCACCTATTTTATATTTTATATCAACCTCTTATATACCAAAAACTAACATTAAACAACATTACCTAGATAAGAAACATCAAAACCTCTCACAACTTTCCCCTAATATTAAAATGTTCAAATAATAGTTTTTGATGGGAAATATCTAGAACACTAAAATAAGATGCTAGAAGGATTCTAGGATACCTAGCCACCTAAAGAAAATTAAAATTTAAAATAACCAAGATGCCCCTACATCATACTACCAAGGGTAGAAGAAATTGAGCTACAATCTCAATGTGACTTGCTTTCTTTTATTTCTCTTCTTCCAATCTCTTGAAGGTCTCTTGTCTTTCATTCCTTTAGTGGTCTTGTAGCTTCCACTATCACATCCTTAAATGGATTGAACACTTGTACTTTTTCCTTACCTCCGTCTACCTATAAATTTGTAAAAGATTTAAATTCTTTCATGTTTTTATTGTGTTGCTTGAAATCTGACCTATCTTTTATCGCTTTGACTCCCACTTTCTCTTGTGTCTCATCCTTTGTTTGTGATTGGCTGATATCTACACTTCTAGGCTACAAATTTATAATTTGAATGCTATGGTGGCTCTCAAATTCATTGAGAGTTTGCTTTAGCTCTACCTCCTTAACTTCATCTTGAATTTATTGATTATCATGTTGATGCAACCGCTCTTGTACTTGGTATTCTATCTCTGCCTTGTCCTTATCCGTCACTTGTTCAAAACTTTGATCCCATACTCTGCTTTGAATTATGAAACTTGATTCTTTTCCTCCAATGTTCATCTCTTAGCAAGGTATTTCTTCAATGGGCCAAGTTTGAGCTCCTTGAACCTAAACATTTTTCTTCTTTCTCACTTCCCAAACTTGTTCAATGGTTGCTTGCTCTTTACTTACAATTATATCACAAAACAACATATTAGAAATAGAATTTGTTTCATCATGGCTCTCTCTTGGTCTACCTTCTTAGACACTTTAATGTCCAACTTATTATTTTTATTGGTATCATTCCCAAGCCACTTCTTATCCATCTCAGCTGCAATTTATATTACTTTTCTTCTATCAACTCTCTCATAGGCTTGATTTCCCTACTTATTCTAGTTTTCTTATTTCTTGAGCACTCTCATAACTGCTATGTCTTTTTCCCTTTAAATACTACTCTCTTAATGATTCTTGATGACCTTTTCTATCACCTTGCATTATTATTCAACCTCTCTCATGTCCATATTTTTGAACTCACAACTCTTCATACTAACCATCTCAAGACATCTTACCTTTTATTCTTTCTTTGGTGCCTTGAAAAAACCCAAACTTTCCATGGATTTTTTTCAATATTGCCTTGTTGCCATCATTATTATTCTTTCATCTTTTATTTCTTCATTACCCTTCAATAAGATAAGAATATGTATCTCTCCATGTTGATTTATTGTGTATGTATTAGATTAACCATCATGAATAACCTACCTATCAAAATGTCATGGTCTTTCTAATAGTAAATGACAAACATCTATGGGCATAATATCACACAATAATTTATCTTTATATCCTCTTATATGGAATTCAACCCAAATTTGCTCACTTACCAGGATTTGATGTCCCTTTTAAATCCATGCAACCTTGTATGGTTGTGGATGTGGCATCCTCTTCAATCCTAATTTTGGCACCATCTCTAAAGAGAAATATTATTAGTGCTTCCTCATCAATCACTAAATTACAAACCTTACCTTTTGCTTTACACCTGCTTTTGAATAAGATTCTTCTTTGGGTTGGATCTTTGACCTAATTCCTTCACTAAAATAATATTCTTATCATGAGTAAAGACTCATTTCTTTCTTTTCTTCTTCCTCATTCAATTCTCTTATACTTTGCTTTGCATACTTATACCAATATTCAAAAGACACTCTATTGCTCTATGTCCCTCTCTATGGGATTGCCAACATTGTCCTTGAAAATGTTTTCTTGGTCCACTTCTCATATGAAATTAATCTCTTTTTAATTTTCTTCCTAAAAATGATCTAATCTCGTATGCATGGTGTTGTACTCCCATGCCTTCTTGAACTGTTGCTACCTACATATGTGGTCTTTCTTGAAACACCTATCTATTTTCTCTCTCATTTGTTGTTGGTTATAAAGGTAATACTTGACCTTGTTGACTAATATTTTATTCTTATCTCTCTATTACTACCCTTTGTACTCTCTCTTTGGGAACATCCTCAATAACCTCCATCCTCATGACTAATGGGGCAATCAACTGTGTCACTTGGTCTATCATATTCTTGACCAAATCTTCATTTCTAGTAACTCTCTCCATGGAACTTTGTTTTTGGTTCTTTGTCCTACAATTCACCTCAAAACACATGATGTTAATCTTTTTCACAACCCACTAGGAACTTTTACTCACTCAAATACCAAATATGATGCAGAGCATATATAAAAAGAAATATACTTATCCTTGTTTTGAATTAATCGTCCTTATGATGGTTGAGAGACACCTTTTACAAACTCATTCTAGTATTTTATTAATCTTGAAATAATTTATTAACCTTATGAAACCTCTATTCTCACCTTCCCACAATAACTATTATGTGTACATTTTCCAACTCCAACTTTGACTGTATAGGTTTTAAGGCAAAATTCAGGTCTATGTATCTATTGATGACACAAATGCAATATTCCAAAGAATGCAATCACACAAAAAAACTCACAAGGACACTATAAATTTAAAAAAATATATTAGAGTGTTAAAATTGGATGTGATATTTTTTAATCATAATGCAAAACTTGTAATTTACCAGTAGTGCATGCTACGTGAAACCAACAATGCATGCCATGGGCAACATCAGTTAAACAAGATTTTGAAACCGTTAACCACTATTCTCTTCTTAAAGAGTTTCAATGATCTGTAAAAGTCTCTAGATATTTCACACTAGTTCCAAGAGATTTTTCTTTCTAATGGCTACTTTATTATATAAATTAATTTATGCTCCTATGTGCATAGATTTAGTCTATAGGGTCTACAATTGTTGTCCTAAGGACATAGATTTTGAAAGCGGAATTTCCAACCTTTTGACTATAGTTTTTATACCTTGGTGCAACTCCCTTGCACCTTATATAATCAACTTGATCTCATTTTAATGCTTCTATTATATACTTTTTCTAAACTCCATTCTTGACTATTTGATACGTTACAACCTACTTTTATAGAGTTTAATTCTAGTCATTAATGAAAAACAAATCCAACACTTCACAATCACATAGTGTTTAATTAGGACATGAGTTAAATTATTCTAACATCAAAAAAAAATTCAAGAACATTTCTAAATAGGTTTATTTTTTTGTATGTAGGATTTCAAGAAAATATACAGGTTTGTATTGCTATTGAAAAAAAAATATATTCTTCTAGGCAATGATATCACACAGTCAACTTCAAAATAACACCATTGAACCCCCAAAAAAACCTTGTGATAGTTTAGAACT
This sequence comes from Torreya grandis, assembly GCA_037957365.1. NCBI lineage: Eukaryota > Viridiplantae > Streptophyta > Pinopsida > Cupressales > Taxaceae > Torreya > Torreya grandis. The sequence continues at coordinate 29,462 of JARHVA010000847.1, forward strand.
TTATACATATATTATTTTCTCTACATAGCATGATTACATTATCACGAAGCAATCACATCCACACATAAAATAGAACTTGCATGCTATCCATATACAAACTAGGGGTTTCAAGTTCCACATGGGATTATTTAGTGTCCTTAACTATATTTTCCATTTATTATCATCCATAATCATTCATTATCAAACACCTACTACACATTTTTGTGTCACTTTGAGGATACTTTATCTGTACTTACACACTTTTATAGAACAATGTTTCATATCATGAAATTTGATAAAAAGGGTTATCATAATGTGCTTAAAATTCAAAACATGGATTTAACTTACCAAACTCATACCACACATCAAGAACACAACACAATGAGTCAATTATCATTGAACAGTCTCAACATAGAACATCTTTTTTCATGCAAACATAGGAAATACAATAATATTCAACCTTCTTTACTTGAGGATTTCCATTCTCTTTTCCTTGGGTATGTTTCCCTTCCTTTTTTAATACAATACTAGAACAAATACCTCAAAATCAAAACATAACAAGTTTTTAAACAATAACTATTTCTTGGAAAATGTCAATTCATTCTTGAGATTGCCTCATTCAGGTTTATACGGCATTATGACTTAATGCACTTAACCACCTATTTTATATTTTATATAAACCTATTATAGACTCAAAAATAACATTAAACAATATTACCTAGTTAAGAAACATCAAATCCTCTCACAACTTTCCCCTAATATTCAAATGTTTAAATAATAGTTTTTTACGAGAAATATCTAAAACACCAAAATAAGATCTTAGAAGGATTATAAGACACCTATACACCTAAATAAAACCAAAATTGAAACTAACCAATATGTCCCTACATCAGTAGATTATGGGTAAATAATGTATACAATTGGAAGTTAGAGCCTTGAGCTTCATAGAGATCTCAACCTACACCATAGTTATAACTACAGTGTCTTCATCAGCTAATTCAAGTAGCGACATGGCATCAACATTATAAATGTTAAATAATTATGTATTTTTATGATTGTCATCAAAGTGAGAATTTGGCTCCCCATCTATTATTGTACATGTATAGTTTAGTTTTGTCTAGAAATCCTATTTTGACTATTATCATTATAACATGCATCCTTGCATGATTTTTGAGCAAAGAGGTTCTATTTTTGAACTTGTAAAACTAGGTGAATATTAAAGAGATGAGGACTTACCCACCCCTAGCTTATAAATATAGTTAACCTTCTAGTCAGAAAGGGAGAACAATTTTGGCTATTAAGATTAATAGGAAATTCAAAGAAGTTTTGTTTGACTTGGTCTTGATGTGCAAATCTCTATTCTTCTCTAATTTTGTGGATTGCTTCGAAATTCCCTCATTATTGTATATTAGTGATTAAAATTGTGTATGAGGTATATATTTTAAATATAGTCTTTAATTTTTATCTATAATTTATTTTAGAATCTTTTGCATGATTATCATAATCCTCTTGTAGATATGCAATAACAATCTGACAATTAGGTAAGTTTTAATTTTTACATGTTTGAGCATACTATGTTCATTTTCCCTTTGAATTTTTAAATATATTTGATTTTTTGTGTGATATATTAGCTTACAAAAAGTATTGGTCTATATACCCTATCTTACTTTATCTCAAGTATTATTCTTAAAGGCTTTATCCTTGGATTTTCTAGAGACCTTCCTTTTCTACCTTATTTTCCCTCTTTTTGTAGTTTATTTTACAATCCTACCTACCTTAGCTAGATATTATCATCCTTCCACTAAATACAATCATATTTAGGTTCACCCATATCCATTTCACACATGGTAAATAATCGGTGTCTCTCAACCACTATTCCACCAACAAGTTGCTATAAAACTGAATACCTTGTAACTCGTGCCTTGGAGTGATTCTATTCAACAATCTTAAAACATTAGATAAAACCTCATAAGAAACTTTGTGGTGTATATAAAACCCACATCATCATATTTATAGATAAAAATGGGAGAAAATGTAGACACATAAATTAAAGTTTAATCTAAAATCATATACTTGTGATCACCCTTTTGACACATTTATCTCATGACCTATTCTAGGCATTTTGACAACATTCCTTCACTTTTTACATGATGAATCAATGATTAAAACATTCCAAATCAATTTATAATGTCTATATATATATTTATCAAAATCCTAGGCTCGCTTAGATTGATTTATGCCCTCAACTTAGATTTTAGTTTCCTTAGGATAGGAACACCCCATTGGGACAACAACATACCTAATGTTGTCCACCCTAACAAAACTTGTCCTCTTTCCAACTAATAACTAATTTCTAAAATTCAAAGATGTGTAAGAGATAACACATAACTTTTATTAAGCACCATATAAAGGAATTCCAAAAAATACTATTTTATGTGCGCATTTCAAACCATTTTGAACACAACAGGCTTCCACAAAAAAAAAACCATAATAATAATAATAACACATTAATATAAAATTCTCTATTTATCTCAATTTTGATCACATACAACTATAATAGTCATGACCTAAGTTATGAATATACCTCTAAGGTCACAAGTCATGATTGAAGCACTTAATCACATGTAGATTACACCATCTTTTAACATTTTTCACTAATTTAACACACACCACCATAGCATGGGATAACTACATGGATTTTTATCCCTCTTTAAAGTATTAGTATGTAGGGAATAATCAACATAGGGAGTGTTGAGGTCAATCTCAACTTAAATCATTGACCCCAATTTACTCCATGATTGCATATTATCATCTTGTATTTTAAACTTGGGTTTTCAAATGGAAAAAAAGTTACATAGCGGTCACCAAATCTAATCAAAAGCTCCCACATAGGTCAAATAAAAAATATACGAAGGCATAAAAAACATAGAAATGTAAAGATACTGATATTTTATTAAACATCGATGCATGCTAGGGACAAAAATACACCCATACCCTATCTAGTGACTGTGTTAATGTCATGAACCCTACTAGCTCTTGTTCCTAGTCTGTATATAGTCAGCATAGCAATCCTATTAGTCTTAGATCAAGAATTATCATGCATCTCAATTTTCTATCTAAATTTATATTTTCTCTCTTACACTTTATATATTGACTAAGTTTTTATATTTATCAAGTTTTAAATAAGAATGTGTCATTTATTTCATATCTATAACATTCTAAGTTTTATTATTAGTTTTGCTTATTTAGGGTCAAACATTCCAATAGTTCTCAAAATTTGATAAAACATGGACAACTAAACTAACTGATCTTTACCAGTTGGAACCATAAGACTAAAGCTTACACTTATACATAGAGTAACCCTAATGTAGATTAGTAACCAGGGCATCAATGGAAAATTAGGATGATAAGCATCATAGAATTGGAAATAAATGAGGATCTGAATGTCATAACTCACACAAAGAATTACCAATGAACAACTTCTATTTCTAAAAACATGCTAGAAATTGATATCCAAACCAATCCTCAGCCCATAATAAACTATGATTTAGTTTCTAATTTTATAAAGACATTTTACCATATCTCATTTATTGACTTGATAATAAATTCTCCTGCCCATCATTTTAACTTAATTGATGCTTTAGGATTAGGGCATCTAGATAGCATCATGCCTCCAACTCAATCCCAAATTAACCACATTAAATTATATATGTATCAATGTAGGAAAAAATAAAGATATGCTAGCTAATTTTTTGACCTTAGAATCTTTTCACCAAAACCAGGATGGATAGGAGGAGAAATCCAACCTTGTACTTGTAATTATGGAGTTAAAAAAAATGTGATAAAGTGGTGGTTGATGATGGGGTAGATGTCAACACAGTACCCTTTTTTTTCTCCAAATTATTGTCTATAGGGAAACCACTTGATCCAAAACTAGAAACACCTTTTAAGGCCAATAAAGCCTCAAGTCCACCTTAATTAGGACCATTTTACTACCTATTGATTTAAGCCAAAAGAACATGTTAATAGATTTTAATGTGATAGATATAGATAAAAAAATATAACATAATCCTAGGAAGTCCTTGGATCGACAAGATGAAGGTAATGCCTTTGATCTTATTTCAATAGATTATGTTTTGATACATAGGAAAAGTCTTTATTTCTCAACATGATTTCAATCCATTTGATGCTCTCTAAGACAATATTAATAAAATAATAGGGCTTGACATTGATTATCATTTGCCTATAAAAAGTGTAGTGAATCCCACTCATTTGGACAAAGATAAAGAACCCATAATAACAACATCATGTATTTTAAAATAAATATTTTAGATCCCCAAAGATTTGCTATGTGAAAGACTTGAGGAAAAATGGGTTAGAATAATGGAGGAAGTGAGTGGATAAAATAGTTTGATAATGCTAGATATCTTGACTAAGTCTATGATTAAGATCATCATCATCATACATAAGGATGAACCCATTAAAATCCCACTTAACCTAGACCAGGTTAGAAATTAAAATCATGATTAACCCATTGGTTTAGAGGCTCTAAACTCTACTATTGAAGTCCATCAGGTTTCCATGGTGGAATTTTTTTGGAAGGATGGTTCAATGCATGTGCATGTGTATGTGTGTGTGTGTTTTAATTTTTTATACATTTATGTCTCAGTAAATTATCCTCTACAAAGGGAAAGTGTGTCTTGTAATCTAAAAATATATATGTATTTAAGTATAGTTATAAATAAACTTGGATGCTAAGATCCTCTAGAGGCTAAGTGTCATGGAATCTTACTCCACCTCCATTAAGAAGGGATTGATGTAGAGTGATGAGAGTTACAACTCATACTAATCTATCATATGTGGTTTATGCCTACCTAAGAGGATATCCCTCCTATTTTCAAAAGACTAGATGAAGCTCAAACACCTCTCATGACAATTGTAGACACCTAAATTTTGCCTCAATAACCTTCAATCAAGCTTTTGACTAATTTCCACCTAAAATGCACAATTTGGCTTAAAAATAGTAAAATGCATTAAATGAGTTGAAAATGACATATTCAATTGTCAATTTTGACTAGATTATTATAAAATAGGGTAATGCAATTTATGGGCTAACTAACTTTGATTAGTTTATTTCAAGTCAAAATGCTAATTTTGCACTTGGGTGCTCTAGATTACTCTTTTCTATAAAATATCTTGCACAAGATGTGTGCCTTTGTTATTGGTGTTTGAAACATCCTAAATGGGAATATGGTTCCAACACATCTGACATTAACTTCTAGTTTCAATCCAATTGAATTTTGGTAACTTCTAGTTTCAATCCAATTGAATTTTGGACCAATAACAAGGCATTCTATTCAATTTGAGTAATTTGTACACAAAGTGCTTAATCATGCTTAAGAGCTAATCAAACAAAATTAGAGCATAATTAAGAATTACATGGAAAATTTTTAAATACTTGTTTTTAGAAATGAATATTTAATATCTATATCATCAGGTGATCTCATTTCTTGGGAAGACATCCCCAGGCCATAAATATCATAAATATCAGGATTATGGGTCTCCCATGCCTCATAATGACCCTCCATGCCTCTTCAATGCACCTTTTTCCAATATCATGTTGAGGATAACTATATATTTAATTCCAAAAAATTTAATTAATCCTCAACCACACATCTTCATCTCAAGATGGATGGTTCAGGTTGATTCTGAGCAATCTCAAAAATATATAAATAGGGGGCCTTGCCTATTGAATTTTAAGCTTGGATAATGCAAAGTTATAATGAAAAAATGATTCCAAAAGATATTTCAATTAGTTTTACCATGAAAAATTGATTCCAAATAAATCCAAGCCAAATCCAAAGGTGCCAAGGAGAAGAGGAGATATCCAAGCCTCTTTTGATGAAGACTTCATGAGCACAAGCTGAGTAAGCCACTACAACAAGCATTTTGGAGCATCCAAGGAAGGTAAAAGAAAGTTTATTTTGCATTTTAATTATGTGTTTTATTCATGTTTTTTATCTAAGCTCTCCTTAGTGTCTGAGCCTAGAGATGTTATGCTAGTTAGTATGTTTCTTTTATTTTATTTTCATTTTGAAACTAACACGATACTAACCATCCTCTCTTAAGTAAAATTCTTAGATAACATAATGGCATGGCCAGTGGGACCAAACACATCCCACACATGAATAAGATCATTATAAAACTTTAAAATCTTCATTTAGATAATTAAGACTTTTATAATTTGATTTTTTAACTTTATTTTGCCATTTTTCTTTGTTACAGGTTTACATAATAACCATCACCGATTGAGTAAACTATCATCAGTCTATATAACCATCATTAGTTAGCATTAGTAAAGCCATCATTGGTCTACATAAATGTTTTTGATTAGTAAAACTATCATAGGTCTACATAAACATCACCATCATTGGTTAGTATAACCGTCGATGGTCATTGTGTTTTTTTTTACACAAACTCGAGAGCTCATTTTTCTAAGTTGGTTGTTTCATCTTCAAAAGTGCTTCTAAGCTAAACATCTTTCTAATTTTTTTTTTAGGTTTTACTTGAAAAACCATCAAAGCATGCTTAAATAGATCCTTTTAAACTTCTTTTAGGGTGTTTTAAAATGAATCAAACTTTTCATTTTGGTGCTTAAAGGGAAATCATTTAGGGTGATATTGATTAAATCTTGTAGTTAGCTTTTAAATTTACAAATTAAAACCAAGGGGTCAAATAAACACCACCAAATATTTCATTTGGGCTTAAAATTTAACACACATGTCATTTTTGTCTTCAATAGTTATTTGATCTAATTTTGTTTAGCAAAGAGGGGTTTTATGTGTATGATCTTCTATTTATCCCCTTTATGGAACCCTTGGAATAAAAATTTCCATTCCTATTGAAAAAATCCTAGTCTAAGGTTTAGAAAGAATGTCATCTAAATCACTCCCCAAAAACTCATCAAATTTTGGTTGACCTCGAAAATGACTTTAAAGTCTTTCTATTAGTCTTTTATTTTCATGAAAACTTGGCTTGCAAGGCAAACATCATTACCTCCTATGAGTTCTTTAGGGAAGCTTTGACCTAAGGTTTTATCTCCCAACATTGAATTCATTTGGCTCCATATTGGAGTTTCACATAGGATGTAGTGGCACTTTGGACATTGTAGGACACTGAGCGAACAACAAGATGGAGTAGTTGTAAAAAAGACTAGACCTTTTTACAACAAGAAAAGTGATACAGATGGAAAATACATGTATTTATTTTACATTATTTGACATCAAAGTCATTATTCAATTGATTTCCCTATAATTTTTGAAAACTTTTAGATCTTAGACAAATACCTACTTGCTGTGGAAGTATTGTTGGTGCAAGGTGCACCTCAAGGTCCATGTCAAAGTACTGTCATTTGAGAGAAGTAAGGGTGTAAAAACCCTACTATATAATATGCATTTACTTTTGGATGAACACTTAAAATCCTCTTAAATGATGTATATTGATGAGTTCCAATAATACCAAGCAACCTTGTCAGTTTAGGATCTAAGGGAAATTAATTAGTTGGCTTTGTCCTAGATTAAAGTCTTGTTTGGAGTAAAAATTTGGTGTAAACAAATAATGCAAAACAAACACATGGTCCCCAATTTTGTTTGAACAAGGTAGTGTTATGTTGTTAAATTTTTGATAAATCATCAAATTTCCTTATTCAAAATTCATCAAAACTTGGAGTCATATCATCCACTTTGGTGCAGTTATGCTGCCCAATTGAGTCTAGATCTTTGCCAAAGTTGTTTAAGTCCTTCATTTATAATCGAAATTCTAAATTTCACCTTTATAATTTCATAGGGTTGATTTGTTAAGTGGGTTCACCATTTACACTAAACTTGAAGGAACTTAGGTTCAATTACCAATTTGAGTTGAAGGTCATTTAAAGACTCATGATCGTTATCACCACTTGATAGACTTAAGTCATTTTGTGCTAAACACTTGCACTTTGAGTCTATGCACCACAACATTTTGAGTTAAGAAAGGTAGTTTTATGCTGTCAAATTTGTGAGAAATTATCTTTGACTTAGAGAGTTTTTGAAACAAGTATTTTGTCAAATCTTTTGGGTAGTCTAGTGCTGTTACACTACCCAAAACATTTCAGATATTGTTTCATAGGTCCCCTTGCATAGTGTTCAAATTTGTTCCTATATTTTCAAACCAATCTGAGTATACCTTTATGAACCTTTGTCTAACACAATTATGTTGTTCACTTTTTGTCTAGCTTATTTGTCAAAAAAACCAAGTTTTATACCTTTATTTGTGAGAAAACAAACCATCTCTAAATTGTCTTTTGTTTCATGCCTTATACTTATTTGATCGAGTCCATGTCCAAGAATCAAATTCGTAGTGTTTTTTAGAAGTGTTTCAAATTTGTTAGATTAAAACTTTCATCTATTTTAAATTCTAGATTTTGATGTCATTTGGCTAAGAGGCCTAGTGCATGCCTTGTTTGAGCTTAGCTTTTGATGCCACATTTTGGACAAAAGACCTAGCAACTTTTAATTTCCTAGATTAGATTGATTTGAAACACTTTGACCTTAGAGTTTGGCATTTAGATTTTTGGTTCATTTACTTAATATTTTGGTGTAATACATGTAACATTAGACACTTAAAATTATCTTGTGTTATCACAAATCTTTGCATAAACCTTTTGATCCTTTTGACGAATCTAGACCAAGTTTGAACATCAAATTTTAGACATTGTCTTTTTAGAGTTTGTAGAACTCTTTGACATTTTATTTCAAAAATATTTACAATGGATCCTAACATGTATTTATACACTCCTAATTGACTCATGTACAATCTAGGGATTAGTAATGTGGTTACATAGGAAGAAATGGTACAAGACCCCTACATGGATAATATTGATTATGAGATGGATCCATATCCCTCTTATAATACTCAATTAGGGGCACAAATATAATATCTATTGGCTAACTATTTGGTTAATACACCACCTTATTTATAACAAGATCAAGAACAAAGTGCACAATACCTAGCTATAATACCCACAACTGATGAATAAGTTCTTCAATAGTCATGCTCTACTAATACACATTCCAATTATGATCTATTTTTATTTGAGCATCATTTGTTGGAGAACAATGATGAGATTTTGGTGAGAGCCATAAAGGTAGGGGTCAATTTCTCAGTAAACTTCCCTCATAAGAATTTATCAAGCCTAGTAAAAATGCTCCATAGCATAATTCATGATCAACAGGCTTCTTCTAGCAATCTTTTAGATCTAGTCTAAACAACATATCAGGACCCTAATATGCCTAATAGAGGAAAAAACCTCATGGAAGACCACTTTAATCAAATGCAAACAACATATCAAACCTACCTAAATCTAGTACGTAATTTCAATCAGATGGCCATGGTGAGCAAACCTCTTATTGACTTAGTTCCTTCAACAAGAGTTTTGATGGAGTTAATTGGTTAAGACAATCAGATTTTAGACCCATTCATACAAAACACTTTGGTAGACAACTTGCTACATATGACCATTATTGAAGAAGTGTCTTCTGCTTCTATGTAAAATAATGAGAAAATTATAGTGGATAATGTGCAAGTAACACCCAATCCAAATAAAATTGGTATTAACGTACAAACAACTAGTCAATAAAATGTGACTTTAGTTAACATAACAAGTGGTTCTCCAAATTAGGGAGTAGGATTTTCTACATCCCAACCTCAACCAGCTCCTTCGTCAACTGTGCAACCAATAAGATTAGGTAATCAACCAACAACTAATGTAATGACTCAATAACAAAATGTGATGAATCCTACTCCTCAACAAGTGATGAGTAGTATTCCTCAATAGCATGCATAATCTAGTGTATCAATGCAATAGAGGTTGAATATATTACCACCTCAACGAGGGGCCACTAATGTTCCACCTCATCATGTAGTGGTAAATATACCTCCTCAGTCATATACTAGTGTACTAATCCAAAACTAAATGATGACTACCCAAAAACATATAAATATTGGTCAACTATAGATGCCAAATCTTCCATGTGCATCCACTTCCCAATAGGGATTCATGCAACAAGGAGTCTCTCATATTTATTAAGTACCTACTAGATAATAATTGTTTCAAAATGTGCCACAAGTTCATAAATAGGGTCTTGGTTCACAAGTTCAGAGATAGGGTGTTGGTTCATAAGTACCCACTCAACAACAAGGTTTGATTAGTTTTGAGCATGTCCCTTTTCAACCACAATAGGAATAGTATAGTTATATCCCTCCATCCCGACTACAAAGTCCTCCAAGTCAAACTTTTATAGCCAACCCAAACCAAAATATTTCACAACCAAATGTGCAATTTTAATTACATCCTAATCCACGTATGCATATTCCTGGTCCATTTCCCAACCAAACCAATATACCCCAAAAGATATCTCCATCATACCCTAGTCAAAGTGTCCCACTTGTGACCTCCCAATCATCTACCCAAACTAATATTCTTCCTCAAGCCAATGCTCCTTCCAGTTTCCTATCTCAAGAATTACAATAGATGAAGGATGCAATTGATGCCATTCAGGTTGGGAAATAGAATAAAAAGTTTAAGTTAGATGACATGTGTTCTTATCCATTCAATATGGAGTACTTGGAGATACCAATTATACCTTGGTCAAAGTGTCCCACTTGTGACCTCCCAACCATCTACCCAAACCGATATTCTTCTTCAAACCAATGTTCCTTCTAGTTTCCTATCCCATGAATGACAATAGATGAAGGATGCAATTGATGCCATTCAAGTTGGGAAATAGACTAAAAATTTTAAGTTGGATGACGTGTGTTCTTATCCATTCAATATGGAGTACTTACAAATACCATTTCCTCCAGGATATGAACCACCAAAATTCAACAAATATAAAGGGAAAGGTGACCCTAAGGCCCATTTAACTAAATTCTTTGTCACATGTCAACTAGTGGCATGTAGTGATATATACCTTTTATTGTTGTTTCTAAGGAGCTTGGTTAGACAAGCCTTGGAGTGGCTTTTAAAGTTACTCAATAATTCAGTAATAGATTTTGATGATCTTTTAGGTAATTTTGTGCATCACTTTTTCTATAATCTCAAACATGAGATTTCATTGGTTGACTTAACACAAGCAAAACAAAAGGATGGTGAGAGTTTTTCAAGTTATCTACAATAATGGAGAGCCTTTGCAAGCTGATTCACCCATAGTTTACTAGATAAATAATTAGCCATTGTGTTTACTAAAATTTTTCATAGTGAGATAACTTATCATCTGGAACTACAATGTGTACATACTTTCAAGGAGATCATCAACAAAGGCTTGTTGATTGAGCAAGCCCTTATTAATAAAATGATCATCAATCTTATGTTAACTAATCAAAGTCAAGGTACCAAGAAGGGAAGTGGAAAAAACCAACATACAATATAAGTGTAAGCATCACAATTAGTACAGGCCAATAACCAAGATAGACCAAAGTAATTCAACCACAATAGGAATGTTGTGGGTAATGTAGTAGTCGAGTCACATCATGTCCAAATAGTGTAAACCTCATATGCACCACCTTTTTAGCTTACTCCTACCCAAAAACCTCTCCAAATAATTCCATAAGCACAACAACTGAGACCTACACAATAAATACAATAACATTTACCATTGTAAACCCCTTCTCTAAGGAGAACTATGCCTACTCATTGTGTCTTTAGTGACCTAGGAGAGTCTATAGAGTCTATATTTCATAAAATTTCCACTGATAATATGATTAGTTGGCCTATAACAAAGCATTATCCATAAGGCATTCCTTATCTTGATTGGTACAATGAAAATGAATTTTGTGAATATCTTCAGGTAATGGGCATAATCTACAAAGATGTGTGAAAATCAAGGATTTGATTGAGAATATGTTGGAGAATGGTGATATAACATTGGACAATGGTGCTTTCACCTCCAATCAAACTCGTGGGATTTATCAAAACCCCTTTCCCCAACATAACACACAATACCAACATTGTAATTAGCAATACAAATAACACTGACTGGTGTAACAACAATATCAAAATCAAAGGATAAACAAGTAGAATCAATAGAATCAACAAAATCAACAATAGAAACCACAATTTCATAACAATGGACAAAACCAAGGTCAAAATGGTAAAAACCAACAAACCTACCATGTAGTTTCACATGACTACATTAGGGTTGTAGGTCATATTGCAGGGGAAACATTAATACCATCTCCATTAATCCCAAACTGAGTACTAATCAATCTATACCATTGCTAAATAATACCATTCAACCAAATTACATCAATAATCCTTCTTTGAGCTAGAAATACACACATGCAAAATAGGAAATTGGGACTCCCACTTTTGGACCATATACTGATAACTCACCCTTGCCACGTGACCACATACAAGTGCATCAAAAATTGAGACTTGTCTTAACTAGTCCCACACCACTCCCAACATTTGTTAAAAATCATGGTCTAACATCTAATCTCAATTGTGTAATCACAACTCAGAGGTCAAATATTACTATCTTAGGCCCACAACTATCTACCACTTTTCCTATTATCCAACCAACCATTCAGCCTTGAAAAAAACCATTCACTATTGACCAAGACAAGAAGTTTGATATTGTGAAACAATTATAGAAGAAACTAGTACAAATTTCTATTTTAGATTTGCTATGAACGTCAATAATCCACAAGAACATTTTGAATGAGTTTTTAATTCAATCCACTATTTCTAGTGACATATCCCTAGATAAATTTTAAGCTTTAGTTGGACACCTAGCTCCAACTCAACAAGTCACATTCAACCAATGTGATATGTCTTCCCTTGGACCACGCCATAATAATCCATTGTATATAGAAGTTTATATAAAGCAACATAAAGTTAAATGTGTCCTTATAGACAATGGATTAGGTCTTAACATAGTGTCTCCAAAGCTCATCAAGCTTCTTGGGTACACAATGGTAGATCTCTATCCATAAATGATAAATATCAAATCCTATGATAATTAAGAAAGAGAATCACAAGCCACCATTGGCTTACCAGTTATCATTGGGCCTTTGACCCATGATACATTTTGACATGTGATTGATCTTGAGTTGTCACATAATATGCTTCTGGGTAGGCCTTGGTTACATGAGAATCATGTAGTCCTATCAACACTGCACTAATGTATCAAGTTATCCCACTTAGGGATGGAAGTGAATATTCCAAGAGATTTACACCCATATAAACACTACAAACATCTTGAGGCCAAGTTTCAAAGCTACAATTACCAATACGGAATGATTCTAAGTTCCAAGTAGGATAAAGGAAAGGCCATACTTATTGATTATATAGAGGATAATTTCATAGATCCTAATACCTTGGATTCTCTTTCCCACATGCCACCACCTAAAACTTCCAATCATTTTACCATTTCAGCAAATGGCCCAAGGGAGTATGTGACCCATGATACCTTCCATATTGCCAATCTTCCTCAAAATCCAAAGACCTTTGGGTGACCTAAGTTCTCTCCACACATGCATTGGTAACAAAAATCCAAAGATAAACTTCATAATCCTAGACCAATCATGTTCATAATGGCACTGGCCAAGAAAAAGGCCCCCTTGAAGGAGATGAATCATGGTTGTATAATGACAACTAAGCTAATGTTATAAAAGTGCAAAGTATCATATTCCAAATAAGATTATGGATCATCAATATTATGAAGGAAGAGACCTCGAATTGAATCAAAAAGGAACCATTGAGCCAATTTCCATGACTAAGTACAAAAGACCTTATGGACTTAGATTTAAACCACTTGGGGATGACCCCACATATCTTATTTGAGTTCCATCACCAGTGGCTAGCGATGATGATGTCGACAGTTAAGTAGAGTCTGATCATATCCTCACCTTTGATGACCTAGATAAAACTAACTTATTGGATAACAATGCCAATTTTACCCTTACCACAGTCATTCATCATAACCCATTGCCATTATACTATCCCCAACTGATAGATTGGGACCAACAAGAATCCAATTTACTAATTGATGAGTTTCAAAATGATGAGGCATTCTATGATTTTTTAAGCCTTAGAGACAATGTTTCATTATGAGATCATAAATCAAGATTCTCATACCACTGAAATACAAAACATGTGGGTCAACCCATAAATATTATTTAAACTTGCGATAAGTGCAGGGAAATTATGGGCCAAAAGGTAGTCTTAAGTAGACATTTTTATCTTAAAAATGGTAAATCTCAAATTTTATAGATTATTTAAGATGGATATACTCAAAATTTGAAGGTGATATAGAAACATGAAGTATAGCATTTCGAATCTAATTTCTAAAATAATATTTTTTTTCTGAAAAGGGTCAAGTATAAGTAGGTCAAATATCTAAAATTCAAATAAGAAATCCTATTTTTTAACCCTATTCTAATTCTAGTATTCACACACACATTTACATACATGGGATAATTACATAAGTCTAAAGCCCTCCTTAGAGTATTGACTATGTAGGCAACACTTACTAATAGAGGGGTCTTTGAAGTCAGCTTGACACTATGAGCACACTTACCCATTTTTTGATAAGGTAACCTAATATAAGGTATAGAGTTAAAGTTTGAGCTATAAAATTTTATATAAATCCTCCACATGAGATCTAGATACATTAGACGAAAGATGACAAAATAGCCAAAAATACTTAGGTGGTTATATCTTGATAAAAACATTTTGTAAAGAAAATTTATGTTGAGATTTGAATTGTAGCATTGTTACAAGTGTCCACATGTCAAGGCAAGTACCCTGGAAACCTAAAAGAATATTTATAAAATCTAATGAATGGTTCCTATTGACCATTTTTGGTGTAACAGGCCAAAAATTGGTCCCCTTCTTCCCCTGCCATTTCCTAGAGTCTATTTTGGAGAGCAGGTGAACACCCTTAGCCAAAAGAAAATAAATAAAACATTAAGGTCCCAAAATGAAAACATCTTTGATGTGCTTTCTAACAAGCGAAAAAGTAAAGATAAAGGCCAATTTAGTGGTTAAAACCTATTTTATGTGCCATTAGATGGGGATGTTCGTTCTTATTTGAATTTAGACTAGGAGACCACCAATGATAAACTTTCCTATGGATTTGAGTTTAGTTTTGTACAAGTATTTGATTGAATTCTTCAAGAATTTATAACTATTTTTGTCACATGGCCAGATCTCCCATTGAGGGATTCAAATTCATCATGCTTAGGAGATGTTGAAGAGAAAGTCCTAACATAGGACCCTAATATAGTTCGACAATTCAAGTCTTTGTCTACTATCCTAGAAGATGGTTTGACCCTTCTAGTTGAAGATACAATAGAGGTAAACATCAAAATTCCATTATAATTTAAATGGATAAAATTAGGCATGTTAATCACTAAGGAGGAACATAAAGCATTTACAATTTTGTTGAGAGAATTTATAGATTTCTTTGCATGGGCTTATTCTGACATGCCAGTTTTGGACCCTACCTTGGTTTTACACCACCTTGTGATCAATACTGATGCTAGATCAGTGAAACAAAATATGCGTAAGATGCATCCTCAAATTTATGTCTTGGTAAAGAAAGAGTTGGAAAAACTCTTAGAAATAGGATGTATCTGATCCATTGACTACTCAAAATGGATATCTAATGTTTTACCTATTAGCAAAAAGCCTAAAGGAATCAAAATCTACATTAATTTCTGAGACGTAAACAAATCTTGTCCTAAGGATGACATTCTATTTCCTAATATTGATATGATCATCAACTCCACATTAGGTTATGAAATGCTTTCACTCATGAATAGCTTTTTAGGATACAACTAGATCATAATAACACCTGAAGACCAACATAAAATAGCATTCACCACTCTGTGGGGAACATTTTGTTATCAGGTAATGCCATTTGGTCTTAAGAATGTTGGAGCTACATATCAAAGGACCATGAATATAATATTCCATGATATGATACATGATATTGTTGAAGACTATGTCGATGACATATTAGGATAATCCAAGACTGGGGCCAACCATTCAATAGTGCTACATAAGATATTTGAAAGATTGTGGGAGGATAAAGTCATACTCAATCCAAAGAAACGTGTGTTTGGAGTAACCTCAAGAAAGTTACTTGGATTTATTGTGTCTCTTAGGGGCATTGAAGTTGATTCGACCTAAGTCTATGCTATCACTGAGATGCTACCACCAACCAATTTGAAGCAACTACATAGTCTATAGGGCAAGATTCAGTCAATTCAATGCTTCATCTGTTAGCTAGAAAATAAGTGTCATCCATTTACACATATTCTAAAGGAGTTGCATTTCACTGGGATGATCATTGCCAAATAAATTTTCAATAACTCAAGGACTATCTAGCCAATCTACCTATTTTGTTACCCCCTATGCTAGGAAAGCCATTCTTGTTGTATCTATCAACTACTAACAATGCCTTGGGGGCACTTTTAGCTCAACATGATAAAAATGGAAAATAACATATAATATACTACTTAAGCCATAATTTGGTAACATATGAACACAACTATGCACCTATTGAAAAATCTTGTCTAGCCATGGTCTTCACAGCTCATAAACTATGCCATTACATGTTGAACACTAAGACCATGGTCATTTCAAAAGTAGATCCACTCAAGTATCTACTATCTAAAAAAACTTTATAATTTATAATTTCCAAATGGATCATGCTTCTTAGTGAGTTTGATATAGAGTATGTCAATCAGAAGGCAATCAAAGGACAGGTCCTTGTGGATCAACTTGTTGAAGTACCCCTTTCAAACACAAAGCCACTCACATTTCATTTTCTTGATGAATCTTGTTAATGCAGAAGATTGCACCCTTGACAGGAGGCTGAGCTCCTACCTTCCTCATGCAACTATGGAAACTCCCCTCTCGCCTATGGGACTAGCGAAGCTGGAAGGGAGAGTCTCTAGATAAGGGCTAGCTCCCTCTGATGTATCATTTAGGCCCTAGTTTCTCCTACTGCTAACAAATAAAATTAAAAAAGGGGGGATGAAAAGGGAGAAAGAGATGCTGAAAACAAAGCCCAAGCCTAAAAAGTAAAAGGTGATACACTAGAAAAGTGTGACCCACTCAGGCCCAAACATACACTTTTCACTAAGAACCAGTGCCTATACACTTCATCTATCATGAGAAAACCTTTTGCATAAGTGGGTCAAGGGTCTATGGAGATATAGGGAGGGAATAACTACTAGAGGCATTCTAAGATGCACTGCAATAGCCTATTCACTTCACCTATACTCCTCTAGGGACACTTTTGATAGACCTGTAAAAGGAAAACTCAAAAATGCACCAGACGTGCTGAAATCATTCTACAGAAGCATTAAGAAAATGACTTAATATAGAATCAAGGCATAGACACATACTAAAGATGCAAAAAACTTAGAATGGAGGTAAAAATGCTGTGTTTCGATTCAAGGTAAATTTTTGGCAGCTCTACCTTACAATCTTGAGAGATTTTTGGGCAGAGTTTGCCTTAAGGCTGAGAGCAGATTCCTTTCTCAAATGAGAAGTTTACAATTTATAAGAGAAGAAAGGAGGCCTTTTGGCACCCCTTTTACAAGTGACACATGTGCCTTACAAGCAATGGGAAGAGCAAGCCACTCAAAACATTAATGATCTGTGCCCCTTTATATGCTTGTAAGGCTACTTCTTCAAGGTCATTACATGGTTTGTCTACTCATAAATGCAAAATGAAGAAAACCAATTGCACTGCTAGCTATTTGCACCTCCCAATGGTCAATTCATAGGCACTATATCATCTACCAAAATAACTTCTTGAATCAGTGCTTCCCTTCACCACTTGGACTTATTTGCCTACTCCATGCTCTTGGCACTTTTTTCTTTTCCCTTCCTTGTCTCTTCTGGCTCTTTCAGCCCTCGGGGATATCTCTTGGTGGGTCATTGTTTTCCTCCAGCTACTTTCATGCTCTTCACTCAAACAATTCCAAAAACAAATAGATATTTTACTATGTTAAATTTGATGTCACCGTCCTCAACAAAAGTCATCGGGTCTTTCCTTGTTCACTTCTGCCATTGAACCAAGCCTTTGAACTAAAAACATTGAACCTTCTTGTGAACCAAAGAATTGAACCAAACGATTGAACCAATCCATTGAACTGGTTCAATGGTTCAATGAAGCGCATCAAGCCCCTTTGAACCAAAGGCCAATGAACCATCCAGTGAGCCAAGTGATTGAACAAGCCGCTAAACCAACTGGGAGGACCGAATGATTGAACCATCTGATTGAACCAACACATTGAACCTACCAAATGAACCAATTGGAGATTAAACCAAGGTTGAAACAAGTGCTGATGAACTTTGAACATTGAACCAAGGCCTTAAACTAGTTCAATGGTTCAAAGATGCCAATTTTTCTACAATTTCCTTCAGACTAGATCTTGAAGAAGCCTTGTAAAAAACTCAAAACTCTCTGAACTGATTCCTCCTACGCCAAAGACTAACCTGTAGAATCCATAGAAAACAAAACCTATAGAGTTCATAGAAATTTTGCAGAGTCTGTAGAAATCACTAGATTTATGCAAAATTGAAAGATGAAAAATGGCCTGGTATATCAGGGGCATAGGGTGACCGATTTTGGCCTGTTGGGCAAAAAATGGTGAATAGATTGGCGACTCCCAGGGGAAGCATGCCTGCTATGCTTAAAGACCAGTTGCCTTGTTGTCCATTGGGCATAGAGTCAAATGCAGCTTGAACAAAGTTAACAATAGCCCCAAAAGATCTAAGAATCAAACACGAAGCCTTTTACCCCACATGCAAAGGGAAACACACAAGGTTAAAAACACTACCTGTACAACTACACTTAGGGAAAGCAAAAAAGAAACTAAAAAGAAACTACTATATATAGCTAACTAGGAATGTTTGCCTCCCTCTTAGATCAAAACAAAATTTCTTAAGTCCCCTTCCTACCAAGAAGACTTATGGTGCCAGGCAAGTAGCTGAATGAAAAGGAGATTTGGTGACCTGCTCCTCTTGCCTGTCACCTGGGTTGGCTAGAATCCAAGTGGATCAAATTCAAACATGCCTCCAACATACATGTATTCTTCTTATCCCTGGAGGCTTGTTGAATGCTGGTCCTTCATATTGGTGCTTATCACCAAGGAATCAATGGCTATTGGCTCATCACAATTATCCATTTGATGTGCATAATCCCCTTGCAGCGCATCATGGTCTGACCCATTTCCTTCTACTTCATTAAAAACCCTATCAAACTCATCCTCTACTCTCTCTTAGCCTTCTTGAAGAAGGGTGACTATTGTGATGTCTAAAATGGACTCACAAAATAATTGCTCATCCCACAGACCATCAACTCTCTATTCAAAGCTTTCTTCTTCAAAGTTTTCCTCAAGAAAGACAGACCTCTCCTTTTCCTCCTCCAACTCAGGCTCCTCAACGTAGTCATCCTCATCATCAAAATAGCAAAGAAGTTCATCGAACAAGGGGGAAGAGAGCTCACCATGCTTTTGTTCCTCCTTGTATTGCTAGAACATCTGCATATATGCAAGACCTGTGTCTTTTCCATTGCCAATGGTGTCTTCACAAGAAGCATCAATGATGATTTCTTCTTCATTTTCACTCATGACAGCCTCTTGGGGAACCATAGATTAGATCTTTTGCTCCTCACTTGCCTCTTTCAAAATAGGTTCCTCTTTGAGAAGGGGTGAAGTGGGAAAAACACGTGGAGGAGGAAGCAATCCTTGAGCTAGAATCGAATGATTCTCCTCCTTCCACTTGGTCAACACTTCATCAATATCAGGTGTGGCCTAATATCTCTCTTGGAAATGTGTAGGTGGGGTGTGTTTAGACATGGAATGTGATGTTTGGTCTGAACCATCCATCACACTTTGGCTGAGGAATCTCTCTTTGGATTCCAACTCTGTAATTCTCTTGGCTAGATCATCTTAGAAGAGCCTTTCCTAAAGGTCACCAGCATTATCATGAGCAGGAGCAGCCTCAACTTCTTTAAGGTTTTGAGAAAAACCTTACTTATCCTCCTTCTTGCCCCATGATTCTACTATTTTCCCCTAGTTTAGGATCTTGGAATTGGAATTTTGCTCCTGTGAACATGCAAAAACTTTGTTTTCTCCAAGGTCCTGGGGCTCCTCTTCAAGGTCTGGAAGTTTTATCTCTCTTTCATGAAGCAATCTCATCCTAGCTTCTAAATCTTCAATTTGTTTGGCTAGGTTGTCCTAAAAGAGTCTTTCTTGGAGGTCACCAACATCATCCTCTTCAAGGCTCTGGGCTAGTTCCTGGCATTCCTTCCTCCAACTTGGAATCTTCACATCACGTTGAAAGACTTGGGGAGGTTGAGGAATGCAAGGAAGAGACTGTTGATGCACTCAAAGAGTCTCTAGAAGAGGGATGTGTTGGCTAGTGGTATTCCCCCTAATGGAAGATTCATGATCTAAGGAGTTGAGAAGATTGATCTCCATGGGGGGTTGCTCTAGTTCCCTTTAATGCTAGAAAGCCAGGTGCACGGGATTGAAAGTAGATGCGTCAGATGAGATGGAGTGGGTGAGTGCTATCTGATAAAAAGGATTTGGTGTAAAAGAGGGGGATTTATTCAGAGTAAGAAGGGGAACACAAGGCTAACTACCTTGAATAAATAGATTTCTCCATTTTGCTACCTCCTCCTCCATGGATTGCAAAGACTGTGCTTACCTAAACAAACACTCCTCTTTATACATTAGCTCTTACTGATACCCATACTACTCCTCTAGTCTATCAATCTTCATTGTCTGCCTCTCAAACTCCAATGCCACCTCCCTTATCATTGCAAGGAAACTAGGAGAGCTACTTGAGGCGATTGCATAAATATCTGGAGCCTGATCATGGTCATATGAAGGAAAACAAGGTCCATGATTATGTGTAAAATAATTATACATATAAAAAGTGATTTCTTAATGGCACCAAGCTACTCAACCGGTAGATTTAGTTCAGAGTTGCCATTGGTGTTTGATGCAAAGTCTCCAAACGCTGGTCAGTTGAAGAACACACCAAAAATTCTTCAACTCTTTGGATAAAACCTGTCCTAGTTGGTCCCACTAGGCATGCCAAAACTGTTGACATAGAAGATTGCACCCTTGGTAGGAGGTCAAGCTCTTGCCTTGCTCACGCAACTATGGAAACTCCCCTCTCGCTTGTGGGACTGGCAAAACTGGAGGGGAGAGTCTCTAGATAAGGTTTAGCTCCCTCTGATGTATCATTTAGGCCCTAGTTTCTCCTACTGATAACAAATAAAATAAAAAAGGGGGGATGAAAAGGGAGAGAGAGATGCTGAAAATAAAGCCCAAGCCTAAAAATTAAAAGGTGATACACCAGAAAAGTGTGACCCACTCAGGCCTAAACATACACTTTTCACTGAGAACCAGCGCCTATACACTTCATCTGTCATGAGAAAACCTTCTGCATAAGTGGGTTAGGGGTCTGTGGAGATACAAGGAGGGAATAACTACTAGAATCATTTTGATATGTACTGAAACAACCTATCCACTTCACTTATACTCCTCTAGGGACACTTCTGATAGACCTATAAGAGGAAAACTCAAAAATGCACTAGATGTGCTGAAATCATTTTGCATGAGCATTAATAAAATGACTTAATATAGAATCAAGGTATAAACACATACTAAAGATGGAAAAAACTTAGAATGGAGGTTAAAATGTTGTGTTTCAATCCAAGGTAAATTTTTGGCAGCTCTTCCATACAAGCCCAAGATATTTTTGGGCAGAGTTTGCCTTAAGGCTGAGAGCGAATTCCTTTCTCAAATGAAAAGTTTACAATTTATAGGAGAAGAAAGGAGGCCTTTTGGCACCCCTTTTACAAGTGGCACATGTGCCTTATGAGCATTGGGAAGAGCAAGCTGCTCAAAACATTAATGAGCTACGCCCCTTTATCTGCTTATAAGGCCGCTTTTTCAAGGTGATTACATGATTTGGCTACTCATAAATGTGAAATGAAGAAAACTGATTGCATTGCTAGCTATTCACACCTCCCAATGGTCAATTCACAAGCACTGTATCATCTACCAAAATAACTTCTTGAATCGGTGCTTCCCTTCACCACTTGGACTTATCTGCCTACTCCATGCTCTTGGCACTTTTGTCTTTTCCCTACCTTGTCTCTTTTGGCTCCTTTAGCCCTCGAGGCTATCTCTTGGTGGGTCACTATTTTCCTTGGGATACTTTCATGCTCGTCACTCAAATAGTGCCAAAAATAAAGAGATATTTTACTGCATTAAATTTGACGTTTACGTGGCCGTTACCGAATGGCTAGTTTTCTTGCTTAAATTTGATGGCTTTCGAGATGTCACCATCCTTGGCAAAAGTCATCGGGTCTTTCCTTGATCACTTCTGCCATTGAACCAAGCCTTTAAACTAAAAACATTGAACCTTCTTGTGAACTAAAGCATTGATCTTAAGTGTTGAACCAAATAATTAAACCAATCTATTGAATTAGTTCAATGGTTCAATGAAGCGCGTCGAGCCCCTTTAAACCAAAGGCTGATGAACCGTCCAATGAGCCAAGTGATTGAACAAGTCGCTAAACCAATTGGGAGGACTGAATGATTGAACCATCTGATTGAACCAAAGCGTTGAACCTACTGAATGAACCAATTAGAGCGTTAAACCAAGGTTAAAACAAGTGCTAATGAACTTTAAACATTGAACCAAGGCCTTAAACCAGTTTAATGGTTTAAAGACATCAATTTTTCTATGATTTCCTTTAGACCAAAGCCTGAAGAAGCCTTGCAAAAAACCTAAAACTCTCTAAACTAATTCCTCCTACACCAAAGACTAACTTACAAAATCCATAGAAAACAAAACCTGCAGAGTTCGTATAAATTCTACAGAGTTTGTAGAAATTGCCAGATTTATGCAAAATCAAAAGATGAAAAATGGCCTGGCACAGCAGGGGCAGAGGGTGACCGATTTTGGCTTATTAGGTAAAAAATGGTCAACAAATCTATAATGACTGTCATTAACATAGCTCTTGAGGAGCAAAACTAGAAGATGTATTTTGATGGCTCATTTACTACACATGGATTATAGGTAGGCCTCTTATTTATTACACCATAGGGGGATCTAAAATCATTTAGAATCAATTTTCCTTATAAAAAAACATGGATGAGTATGAATCACTTTTTATATGACTTCGATAGGCAGTACACTAAAACATATCTCATTTCCAAGTTTATGGTGATTCTTAATTAATCATCAATCATGTCATAGACCATTTCTAAACCAAAGATGACAAGCTGGTTTCATATAAGGCTATGGTCGATACCTTAAAACAACAAATTGCAAATATCTAATTTGAGTAAATGCCAAGGTATAGTAATATAACTATAGATTTCATGGCTACTATTGGCTTTTTGATTTGACAAATAGACAAAGCTAGAGAATACCAGTTTCTTATTGAAATGTTTTTTGCACCAGCCCATGAACCTTCAACCATTGCAATGATTTGTGATATCATTGGTCCTAATTCTATCTAGTACTCAGATATTTACAATTACCTTTATGACCAAGTTCTACCACCTAACCTATACCAAAAACAAATCAAATCCTTTATCCATCACTCCACTCATTATACTCTACTTGGATCCACCCTTTACCACTGTAGTTTTGATGGAACTCTACTTCATTGTTTAAATTTGGTAGAGTCTACACTAGCATTAAGAGAAGTTTATGAAGGAGTATGTAGAGCTCATTCTAGTAGGGTAGTCCTATCCAAAAATATCTTGTGTATTGGTTATTATTGGCCCATGATAGATGCAAATGTAGCTACATATGTAAATAATTGTGACAAATGTCAATGGTATACTAATCTGATTCATGCCCCAACATAAAATTTGAAACTAATGTTGACACCATGGCCATTTACTACATGGGGAATCAACCTCATTATGAAGATCAAACCCATTTCATTTGATAGCCATAAACATATCCTTACCACCACTGAGTATTTCACTAAGTGGGTTGAAGCTGTACCCCTTATGTGACTGGAAAGAAAATTTCCAAATTCATCTTTAACCATCTCATTTTCTACCATGGTATCCCCTCTGACATTATATTTTATAATAGAATATCATTTAAGAACAAGGATTTAGACCAAATATGTACCGAATATTAAATCACACAATATTTTTCTATAGCATATTACCCTCAAAGTAATGGCTAGGCTGAAGCATCAAATAAAACCATTATCAATATTCTCAAAAATATTATCAATGATGTCGATCATGATTGACACCTATAGATATTCCCTACCCTTTGGGCATATGATACCAATCATTATACCCCCACATGAGCCACTCCATATTCACTTTCTTATGGTATAGAAGCCAACCTTCCCATTGAGTTGAGTTGCCTTCACTATGCATTCTTTCAAGCATGTCCTAGATGATCATGACTATTGAGTAGCTCACTTGCAAGAGCTAAGCCTACTTGATGAAAAATGCATAGCTATGCTTAATAATCTTTAGGCATATCATAATCAACTCAAAGGCCACTATAATCAGTGTGTCAGGTATAGAACATTTAAACTTGGTGATCTTGTTCTTAAAAAAAACTAAAAGAATACCATGACTAATAAGAAGCATAAAGGTAAATGCAAATAAAATTGGATAGGGACTCTCATCATTATTTCAGATTATGGATTAGGAGCATACAGGCTTGCCACACTAGATGGTGATGAACTTCCTAAGCTGATGAATATTATTCACCTCACGTGGTACTATGCTTGAGTACTAAGGTGTATTATTTGTAAGGACCATTTCATGTTGTGTCATTTCATCTCTATTATTCTTTGTATAAATATCATTCTTATCCATCCTCTTAGCCTTATCTACTTTACCATCCTATTATATTGACCAAACATTTCTAAATCCTACCCACCTAGCTTGTTTGACCTTGGTTTTTATCATTTGTTGCACAATTTCAGCATCAAGAAATCTAATCAATTTCATCAATTGTTTCAAGTACTTTAGAAAGAGATCATATTTTGGAGTAGTATGATATAAGTTTTCATAGTTTCAACCTTCATTTATTATTCCTTTATTATCACTGGTATTGATACTAATGATAACCACCTTTGGGCAAATTATTACCATTGATCCATACCGATGTGTCTTAGTTATAATCACCTGTGGGAAAACTAGGGGAAATATTTGTTTATTAAGATTTGACATACCAAATTTCCACTTCCTATGTCATACTATGCCTTTTTACCAATTATGCCTATTTTTTTTGAATTGACTGTTACACTAGTCGAATTCCTCAACTATAAGGGTGGAACTACAGTGACTTGAGGTCCTACTCTAGGACTATGTAGGTAACACTCGATACTTGTTAAGGTCAACTCAATCACCCTTTCCAATGCAGTCTTTCCATTTTGTAAGCAACCTAAGTAACACTCTCACCATTTTATGAGCAACCTAAGTAACACTCTTGCCATTTTGAGAGCAACCTAAGTTTGAATGCTCTCACCATTTTATGAGCTTGAAACATTTAGTGTCTCATTATTCTCGATTGAATTGAGACAATCCAAAACAATTTTAGAAACATTTATAAAACCACTAGAAAAGAACCAAAAAACATGGACCACTTCTTTGCCTTATAGATTCTAAGAACCCTTACTAAGTTTCAAAAAAATCACTTGTCACTTAGTTTCCCCATCTTTTTTGGCCTTTTATCTCATGCACTTGCCATTTTTCAATACCATTCTTATTCTTCTATCGTATCCATTCTATTTATTTTCACCAGTTATCATTTTCTTCCCATTCCCTGGGAGAACTACATTTGGCCTAAATTTTTTTATTGATATTACATCTATTGAACTATGTAGGCAACATCCACTTGTCTCGTGCATATGGAGATAGCTCAGCCAGTCCCTTCCATTTATTTTATTCCCCCATTTTTTTTATTTTTTAAGTTGTCACCTATTTTCTAGGGGAAATGTTTGTATGGTTTCTATGACATTATTTGTTTCTGCTTATTTTGTTTGTTTATCTACCTATTTATTTATTTTCAACATTGTTGCCTTGATTCGGTCTATGTGTGTTCATTAAGTTATTCCTTGCCCACACTTATACTTGAATCCATCCATATTCATATGTTTACATTGTCATCATGGTTTTTATCATTGGTGCATTATTTTCTATTTGAGTATTGGATTTTGGGAGTCAGTCCTTATGCATATTTTGGCCAAGTCTTCATGATCTTATACCATGATGCCTACTGACACATGCTACAAGAAACCTCAGCTTCAAGAAGTTATTTAGCAATGGTAGCATCTCTTCAACATTCACATCCTGATTCAATCCCAATCATATCTTGAATAGAGTAATTAACCATGAAAGAATTTCAACCTTTATTAGTTTGGACAAGTATCTCCCTACTAGTAAGTTATTCCAATTCATCATTACCCTCTATGTTAAGTTATGATCATCCTCAACCAAGTTTGTCATGTTTTCCATAATTAAGGTCCAATGATTATAACTGCCTATGGGAAAATCATTACACACCATTCCACCTGTATTTCTTAATGCTTATAACTACCTTTGGGAAAATAATTGTGTTTTCACCACTTTACGTTTTCTACCTATATAGGGGCATGTTGTTATCTTATTTGTCTATCCTAATTGGGGTAGCTCCATTTTCTCAATGATTATAATTACCTTTGGGCAAATCATTGTGTTATTATATCATGTTTCCGCTATCGAGGTATAATGCTTATAACCACCTTTGAATAAACCATTATACACCATTCCACTTGCATTCTTAATGATTTTGACTAATTTTTCAAAATCATTGTGTTTTTCACCCCATCATCTTTCCTTTCATTAGTCCCCTCATTTCACTTCTTATCAAGGGACCTTTTGTTGACCTACTGTGCCAACCATTCCCTCGAGGGGGCATCATACAGTTAGTTTATCATCATTATAGTTTTAGGCATATAATAATTTTTAATTCTTTGAGAAGAAGTTACTATGCTTATAACTTGTAATGCCTTCTCAAACAAGGGTAAATTGTAGACACCTAAATTTGGCCATCGATAACCTTCAATCAATCTTTTGACTAACTTCCACCTAAAATGCACAATTTGGCTTAAAAACACTAAAATACATTAAATGAGTTGAAAATGACATATTAAAGTGTAAATTTTGGCTAGAGTATTATAAAATAGGGCAATTCAATTTATGAGCCAACTAACTTTGATTAGTTTATTTCGAGTCAAAATGCCAATTTTGCACCTGGGTGCTCTAGATTGATTTTTTCTATAAAATCTCTTACATAAGATGTGTGCCTTTGTTATTTGGTATTGGTAACATTCTAAATGGGAATATGGTTCCAACACATCTAACATTAACTTCCAATTCCAATCCTGTTGAATTTTGGACCAATAAGAAGGCATTCTATTCAATTTGAGTAATTTGTGCACAAAGTGCTTAATCATGCTTAAGAACTAATCAAACAAAATTAGAGTCTAATTAATAATTCCATGAAAAATTGTTAAATACTTGTTTTTTATAAATGAATATTTAATATCTACATCATTAGGTGACCTCATTTCTTGGGAAGACATCACTAGGCCATAAATATCACAAATATTAGGATTATGGGTCTCCTATGCCTCATAATGACCCTCCATGCCTCTTCAATGCCCCTTTTTCCAATATCATGATGAGATAATTATAGATTTAATTCTAAAAAAATTAATTAATCCTCAACCACACATCTTCATCTCAAGACAGATGGTTCAAGTTGATTCTAAGCAATCTCAAAAATACATAAATAAGAGGCCTTGTCTATTGAGTTTTAAGATTAGATAATGCAAATTTATAATTAATAAATGATTCAAAAATATATTTAAATTAGTGTTACCATTCCAAATTAATTCCAAGTCAAGCCAAGCCAAAGCCAAAGGTGCCAAGGAGAAGAGGAGATAACCAAGCCTCCTTTGATGAAGACTTCATGAGCACAAGCTGAGCATGCGACTATAACAAGCATTTTGGAGCATCCAAAGAAAGTAAAAAAAAGGTTTATTTTGCATTTTAGTTGTGTATTTTATTCATGTTTGTTAGCTAAGCTCTCCCTAGTGTCTAATCCTAGACATGTTGTGCTAGTTAGTGTGTTTCTTTCATTTTATTTTTATTTTGAAACTAACACAATACTAACCATCCTCTCTTGAGTCAAATTCCTAACTCAAAACAATATTAACACCACCTAAGACTCTAGACTAGCCACCTTGTCCTGTAGGCTAGTGATCTCTCCCCTTTAATTAATGAGCTCATGGGATCCATTATAGGTAAGATCAAATACATCAATATGCCTAACTATACTCATAAGAAGACCCATATTGACGAGAAGTTAATCTTTGATAAAACTAGATCATATGTAGAATAAGTTTACCAAAGTATCTCTGATCATACACCTCCCCTCTGTAGTTAAATCTACACAAACACACACAAGAATATATCAAATATCTAGTCATATGAAATAACTAAAATTAAATAAACTACAAAGTAATTCTATAAAGGAACTAGGAAAAAACGTAACACATTTTATTAACTAGGTCTTTCTCCTATTAGTTAGGGTCTGAATCCTCATCACAACTCATCTCATCCTCCCCCTATCTCATTGGTCCCCTTTCCAATAATTGAATTAGGTCCCCTATTTAGCTTCCCCTCTAGCCATTACTTGTTATTATTACTAAGGGTTTATCTATGCTATTGAATAATTTGGAGGTGGGTGTTATGGTTATTATTGTGGTCATTTTTATCCACTTACTACTATTATAATTGATGCAGCTCCCCCTCTTCCTATCAAAATATAATATATAGCATGTTTTCCTTCTCCCGTCTACATCCTCCCAACCAATATAGTGATGGGATTCCTTAGTATCAAGGGTTGTCACCCCAATATCATAAGTCACATTTGTCTAATCTCCCATAAGTCTTTAGTATAACCCATAATTATTTGACAACCTATCAATGAGGTATACCTCTACATGTAGGCATTTATATCACACATTCCACACACTCTTACAAGCCATAAAAGTGACCACTGATATGTCATGGCTACTAGGTTTATTACTATCAATAGCCCTACATCCCATGGTGTGCCCATAAAGAGTGTCATGCCTATCCAATTAAAAACCTTGATGGTACATGTAACCTTGATTATCACCCTTTATTGGTACGGTATCATTTTATTGTATAACCAACACATGATGAGGGTCATGTGGTTGATTGACAAAGTCCCAAACCAAATAAACCCTTAGAGATTATTATGGTGGGGGATAACACATCTTGATCCAAATAAAATTATCAACTTCTCTCTTTATGATTCTAATTATGGGAGCAAACTATATAAAATATGATTGGTCCCCTTATCTCCCACTAAATAAGAGGTAATGATCCTTATGATCACCTTTCAAATTTGTAATATTGTTACCTACTCTACCGTCACTAGCCTCAACCATGTTTAACACTCACATTGGGTGCATATATGTCCCAAAAATACCTAGCCTAGGTTGAGGCCTCACCTATATTGGTGGCATCTTTGAAGATCACCACCCTTCATGTAAATGATAGTCGTAAGATCCTATACACATCAATAAGAGTGATATTCCATTTTTTTGGGGCTTATTGGAAGCATAAAGTGTTTTAGTCTGCATTCTAGTAGGTGAACAAGAAGTAAAGTAACTTGATTGTTGTGGTAATAATATGCACTTACAAAATACTAAGAATCCTAATTTTATCCAAAATATCCACCTTTTCAACTTTCAACAATGTTAAAACCATTATAAGTCACTCTTGCTACATGGTCCTATTCTAATAACTGTAAACACCCCTAAATAAATAATAATGATATAAATCACTATTTTGGCATCCAATATTAACCATACAAATTAAACTTAACATTGTGGTGGAATCATCACTTAATAAAATCACCAATTATAAAATTAGTGAAATAGTTTTTGCACCCATCGGTCTACATCATACCTGTTGATCTTTACATACTAGTATTTTATTGTAGGTAGTTTTTTTGTATTAAATTATTGATTACAAATTATAAAAATCAAAGATTCCAAATAGTTATCAAAGTATAAAACAACCATATATTGTAAAAATAGGAGGCATCCCCCCATTAGTCTAAGTATGAAAATCAATATGTAATATAAAAACCAGCCCTATATAGGTGGCCCAACAAAAAAAAAGAAGCAGAACCAACACACACGTATCCGACCACCTAAACTAGAGGTGGAACCAAATACCATCAACTACATAGACTTGTCATCAATTACCCTCCAAGACGTGGTGAAATATATCTCAATGTCCTCATAAAAATCCACACACATAGATTCTTTAGTAGTGCTCATCTTCAAACCATGTCCCAATTGTTCCATCCCAATAGTCGATAGTGGAGTAAATTAATTGACCTTATTTAACAAGGAATTCATGTTATTAGACTTGACATATTCCATCATATCATCCACTTCAGTGATACCACCCTTTTTAATGAGCTTCTCCAATTTCCTAGCAAATACATAAACATTATCTTCTATTAGTTTCCATACCTCACTTTATTGGCATAGTGATGTCATTGATGTCAATCTAATGTCATTAATGTCAAAGTATGTTGTCATTGATGTCTAGATGAGCATGGTGTCTAGATGACCAAGGCTAATTGGTAGTATATGTTGTGATAAGCTTATGAGTATTGAAGGTATGTAGTTATTTCCATGAGAGAGAAAGGTATAGGTTAAAGTGTCTCATATCTACTTGGTTTATATTATGTTACGGTCATGACATAGGAAGAATAGGTCAAGGCATCAAGGTATCTTGAAAAGCCTTATCTAGACCTTGTGAGAAGGTATGTGCAGGTATAATGGTGAAGTAAGTGAGCTTAGGTATATGATATTTTTTTTGGAATTTTATGGGATTGAGAGTTAGGTTTATAAGCCTTCAAAAGTGTTATAAGGTAGACATTTGAGGATAGTTCAAGGCCTAGTCATGACATGAAGAGATCTTGTGTGAAACTTTGAGCATGGTGACTTGGTGAAATATATGTACAAAGGAATAAAAGGATATATGAGGTTACTTTATAAGGTATATGAGGTGTTTTATCACTCATAAAAATCTCAAGATGAGCCTATAGAGGTAGGACCTACAAATCTAGTCTACAACTAGATCATTTCTAGACTATACCTAGCCTAATAAGGCATCATGATCTATTATCAAGACATGTGAAGGATGACTAAATTTTTTTGATCATGTGAGATGTTGTGTGATCATGTGATTGAAGTGTTGAGATATTGTATAGTGTTTACAAGGCTAGTTTCAAGGCCTAATGTGACTTACAGGTCAAGGTTTAGAGAGAAAAAATAAATATTATGGAAATATGGGGTATCAAGATCAGTTTTCAAGGAAAATGTGAGTATGTGAGAATTAAAAAAAGTGTTTCATGTTTTTTCAAGTATGTTTACCAATTTTAAATTCAAAATTTGAAGGTTAAGGCATGAAAAAGTGTTTTAAGGTCTCTCGAGTGCACATAATGAAGAGTTGTATACCCAAGAATGTTTTTCAAGTGTTCATTGGAATTTGAAACATATAAATTAGGACATAAGATATTAATTTTATTTGGGGAAGGGTCCTAAATTAAATTTACAAGAATTTGTTTCTATAATGAGGTGCTAAGCTTCATGAATGATTGTTAAGACTAGAAGATGGTTTAAACCCTCAAAGAACCCTAATAGTGACCTAATATGAAATAAGTTTATCTAAAGTAATTAGAATGGATTGGTATGTATATTTAAGTGATTATAAGTTGTATTAAACTCTCCCAATAATTTCCAAGTGTGATTGGTTTGTCAAGTGAGTGAATGAAACTTATAGGAAAGGCCTTATTTCTTGGAGATTTGATGTACTAGTTAGAGTTGACAAAGTCAAAGTATGAAAATAACTAGATGGAGAAGATATATAATTTTATTTTATGTACATGGTGGTTTATAAGAATTATCTATCCTTTAGGTGTGCTAAACTAGTCATACAAGTTGACCAGTTGTTAACAGGCCTAATGATGCAAATAGTGAGAAAACTAGGTAGAAGTGAGAAGTTGATTAAGATTGTGTTATAATGGATTAAGTATGAGTTAAATTTCATGGATAAATTTTTAAATAATTTTATGGCATGATAATATTGGTTATAATTTTTTGTGGTCAATATATATGATGAAAATTTTGCTCATAAGTTAACCTGTCAAGTGCAGATGAGACAATGAAGGTGTAAGGTTATGAGATTGGTCTATAAGACCAATATTACCATATGACCATGTCATATTTATATCTAAGAGTTTATTAAAAATTTAATAAGATCATATATATTCATTATAAGTTTATTAAAGTGATATTATAGGTGTTGAAGGTCATTATCACCATGACTATGTTTGAACATAAACTGGCAGATCTAGGTAAGCAAGTTACAATGATGAGTTGGATACTATTTTCCATAAGATGAAGTATGCAATTAACATGGTGTTATTTTTTTGAAATTTAATGAATTATCCATGATTTTCATAATATTTTAAGTCAGTGAAAGAGGTTGGAACATTGAAGCCAAAATGGCTTGTTTGGCTGAGTAAGGACTGTGAGAGAAAAGGTCAACAAATTGGTCTCCAAGACCAATAGTTTCTAGTAGGAATTGTGATATTTTTGTTGGATATTTTTATAAGTATTATTTAAGATCATATTAATTATTTATAATCCTTTGATTATATTATTTCATATGGAAAAGGTTTAAGTTTATGTGACTGTGTTTTGAGGCTAGTTGGTAGTTTAAAGTAAGCATCTTCTAGAGAAGAGTTTGAGCCTATATAGCTTTATTTTAAGGATATAATGAAGTTTTTGATAAATTTAAGGTCATGAGGTTTCTATATATGTTATTTTTTTCATGTTTATTTATCAAAATTGTGTTTATTCTTTAGTTGTTCAAGATAGATTTTCTATGTATACACAGGGCTATTGTGAATAGTGTTTTGAGAAGGGGTTCGAGTCGTGGTTAGAATTAAAAGGTGACTCAGACATAAAATGAAGTTGGATGAGGTGTATTTTATTAATATATGAATTTATCCTACTAAATTTAAAGTTTTTAATCATTATAAGAAAGATAAAGTGTAACGTGCTCTAATGAAGACCTAATTGTATTAGGTCTCCTTAAGGCCTAAAAGAGAATTTGGTCTATTAAGTTGTGGATGAACTAATGTATTTTTTTATTCATGTTTTGGAAATTTTATAATACATATTATAAGTTTAATCCAAGTGTGAAAATGTGTATGTCTACCCAAGGTGTGTGAGATCAAGTGACTTTTATAAGAACAAGACTAATTAGGCTTATTTGTGTGTATTAGATAAAAGTGTGTGCAAGAGAATAAAAGAGCACAAATAGGAGTAGAAGGTGGTAATGTAGAAATAATATGGGTGTATATATATATTCATGAATATAGTACATAAGTTATGAGTATGGATATCAAGGTCAGATGACCTAATCAGTCTTGAAGAGACCTAATAGAGCAAAGAAACCTAGAGGCAATTTTAAGAAGAAAAAAAGTGTTTAAAGAGATAAATAAGAGGAAAATAATATATTTAAGATTTAAATAAATAAAAATATTTAAGGAATAAGTATACTTAATTTAGTGTGTACTTGGTCAAGAGGTGGCTAAGTTGGTGTTAAGTCACTAAGGGAGTTGGTGCTTCCTTGAAAGTGGATGCTTGCTAAAGACACTATCAAGTTGGTGCTTGATAGACTAGGGTTGGTGCTCCAAGTTGAGTGGGTACTCAAATAAAGTTGATTAATTTATTTATAGGATTTTTTCCAATCTATGGTTAATGGGTTTTATCCCCCATGAGGGTTTCCCACATACATGATGTGTTCATACTTGCTATATGTATATTTTCATTACTATGTTGCTAGACTAATTGATATTGCTCATATGATGATGTTGATTGATGAATGATTATATGATAAATTGAATTAAAATTAAAATTTTATAATGACACTAATTCATCCCCCTAATATCAGTGATTATATCTCTAATAATTGGTATCATAGCCTAGTCCTTTAACGTAGGCCTAACATCCTAAAGGTGATCCTAAGAAGCACAAACATGGATTATGATGATGAAATTTTTTATCATGATAGAAGTGAACGTCTTGGATTCAAATAAGACCATAAAGAGATATCTCAATATAAGAATATTCATACCTCAAAGGTTAATATTCTACCAAAGAATGATGGTATTAACATAATAAAGACCAAAAAAGAAGTTTTTATGAAATCTCAGAGTATAGATAGTGGTTATCATATGGTTGATCAAAGTAGTTTGAATGAAGATTTGATTGAGAATAAGAATGATAACAAGGTGAGTTATGATCAAATCATAAACCAAGGTGAGATATTTAATACTATATAGAGCAAGTTAGAATTGAAATAATTTCAAGAGTATTCTTTGTCATCTCAAAAGGATAATGAAGAGGCCAAGTCAAAAGTCAAATCTAAGTTGATAGTCGAGCCTATAATAACTTTGAAGAATAATCAATATTATGAGGGTATGAATATTTGATAATCCCTTGAATTTGTGTTATTCTATTACCTTATGGAAGGCGTGAATCCATTAGGATTCATGGAGACACTCATCTATAAGTGGAAGCATGGTGGATGCTTGTTGAACTTTGACATGTGTTGTATGCCAAGAGGGTGTAAATACATGTTGAAGATTGTCAAGTCTAGGATGAAAGTGTCGTATTTTGGCATGTTGTGAGGCAAATTTTTGGTATTGATATCAAGGTGCTTTATTTATGTTGGATATGGTCTGTGTCTACTATTGTTTCATATGGTGAAAAAGTTATGATGACAAAGGCAGAGTATTATTTCTGAGATGTTTCATGATTCTATTTGTTGAGCTAGTTGTGAGAGAGAGTTGAGCATTTTGTGTGAATCAAGATGACCTTAAGATCATAGAGGACCAAGGCAAATGTTTTATAGTCTTAGTTTTCATATCATAAAGTATACTAGATATGACATAGGTCTATCATGGTAAAACATGCAAGCACAAACCTAGTTGACAGAATGATGCAAGGAAAATGTCATGATGAGGTTTGTGGACATGAATGAGGTAGATTAATGTAACAAGAAACTTTGAGATGCCATATGAACATGAAATGAGTGATATTTAATCCAACATGGACTAGATTGTTCTTTTAGAAAAATATCTTTGATTGTAGACAGACCTAATAGACATGGTGGACAAGCATTATTTTCAGATACGTTTTATGCTTATAGGCATTGAGTGTGATTTATGTAAGATTTTGAATATGACCTTTGGGTCATGTATCAGAGGTCTATATGATCAATATGCCTTGGTTGTGTAGGGTGAAGGTGATCAAATAAGATAAAAGTTAGGTAGAAAATAAACTAAGTGTTTTTTATAAACACAATATAAAAAGGGTTGTCATGATGGATTATATATGGATTATGAAACTAAGAGGATGATAACAAGAGTATTTATGGTGTGAACAAAGGTTAAAAGTCTAATAAATCATGAAGGAGGTCAGAATAGATTTTTATTCATTATGTGAATCAAAAGATGTAAGGACAAAGGGGGAGCTAACAAGATAATTCATGGGCTTTAAGAGTAGGTGTGTAGTACAGAGAAGGTATGAAAAATCATGAGGACAATTTGGATGTTTATGAAGATTGAACATAAAAATGAAGTTGGATATCA
This sequence comes from Torreya grandis, assembly GCA_037957365.1. Taxonomy (NCBI): domain Eukaryota; kingdom Viridiplantae; phylum Streptophyta; class Pinopsida; order Cupressales; family Taxaceae; genus Torreya; species Torreya grandis. The sequence continues at coordinate 65,337 of JARHVA010000847.1, forward strand.
TTCATATATGTGTCATCAAGGTGTATAAAGGAAGGTAAGTAGTCTTGTATCTCAGACAATTAGTATTAAAGAAGGTATACAGAATCATGAAGACATGTTGGATGTTTTTAAATCTTGAATAGAAAATGAAGTTGGATATCATTCATCTTTGTGGCATCAAGGTGCATAAAGGAAGGTAAGTAGTCTTGTATACCTGAGTCCATTTGAAGAAGGTATTTTTTAGATAAGAACAAATGGGATAGCCTAGTGAGTTTGAGTCATAACAATCATGTCAAGGATAAGATATATGGTCTTGTGATTAGAGCTCATTTAAAAGACTATGCTTGATCTAGGGGGGAGCCTAGTAGCTATAACTTATTTTGTAGTTTTTGAGAATAGTTACCAAAGAAGGAAAATGAATGGTTTCAAGAATTATAATCTGTATGATCCTTTGTCACTATGTTAAAGGGGGAGAAAATTTCATGGAGAAGAGATTGATCAGATTGTAGGGTGTTTTTCCACTAATGACAAAGGGGGAGTTTGATGGCATAATGTTGTCATTAATGTCAATTTGATGTCATTAATGTCAAAGTATGTTGCATTGATGTCTAGATGAGCAAGGCCAGTTAGTAGAGTATTTTGTGACAAGCTTATGAGTATCGAAGGTATGTAGTGATTGCCATGAGAGAGAAAGGTATAGGTCCAAGTGTCTCATATCTGCTTGGTTGATTTTATGTTAAGGTCATGACATGGAAAGAATAGGTCAAAGCATCAAGGTATCTTACAAAGCCTTGTCTAGAACTTGTGAGAAGGTATGTGTAGGTAGCATGGTGAAGTGAGTGAGCTTAGGTATATGAGAAGTTTTTTAGAATTGTATGGGCTTAAGAGTTAGGTGTAGAAGCCTTCATAAGTTTTATAAGGAAAATATTTAACGACAATTCAAGGCCTAGTCATGGCATGAAGAGACCTTGTGTGAAATTTTGAGCATGGTGACTTGGTGAAATGGATGTGAGGCATAAGAGGTAGTATGAGGTTACTTGAGTAGGTATGTGAGCTATTTGAGCCCTCATAATAATCTAAGATGAGCCTATAGAAGTAGAACCTAAAGATCTAGTCTATAACTAGATCATTTCTTGACTATACGTAGCCTAATAAGGAATTGTGAGTTATTATCAAGACATATAAAGGATGATTGAAATTGTTTGAGCATGAAAGATGTTGTGTGAGCATGTGAGTGAAGTGATGATAGCATGGATAGTGTCTAGAAGTTCAATTTCAATACCTAATGTGACCTACAGGTCAAGGCCTAGAGATCAAAGAGAGATATGGTGTCAAGATTGGGCATCAAGATCAAGTTACAAGGAAAATGTGAGTATGTGAGAATTTAAATAAGTGTGTCATGTTTTTTCAATTATTTTGACCAAGTTTTAGGTCAAAATTTGAAGGTTAAGGCATGAAAAACTATTTTAAGGTCTCTCGAGTGCACATAATGAAGAGTTATCTACCTGAGAGGGTTTTTCAAGTGTTTTTTGGCACATGAAACATATTAATGAGGACCTAAAATATTCATGATATGGGGAAGGGTTTTAGATCAAAGTTACAAGCATTGGTTTCTAAAATGAGGGGCTAAGATTTATGAATGATCGTTAAGACTGGAAGATGGTTTAAACCCTCAAAGAACCCTAATTTTAACCTAATATGAAAGAAGTTTCTCTAAAGTGCTAAGAATGGATTGGTATGGAAACTTAAGTGATTATAGGTTATATTCAACTCTCTTAGGCATCTCCAAGTGTGATTGGTTTGTCAGGTGAGTGACTGGAATGTATAGGAAAGGCCTTATTTCTTAAAGAATTATTGTAGCAGTCAGAGTTGATAAAGTCATGTTGTAAGTTGTCATTGATGTGATATTATTGTGTATGGTCATTGATGTAAAAATTATAATGAGGTATGGTGATCCATTTTAATTTCTTGTGATGCATAAGTAAGGAATTATGAAATGAGTAATTATAGGTCCTTGATAAAGTAATGAGAAGGTTTTAACATGGGATATCTTGTTAGTTGAAAGAATGAGCATGGTGGTTCTAGGATATGAATGCACAAGTGCATAAGAGGAAATTTGAACATGAATTTGAGACATTAAATCATATAGGTATGTTTTAAAGTGTAACTACAAAGGTAAGACCTATAGGTCTAATATGCAAATGAGCTAGTCTTAGACTCTGTCTGATCTACCTAGGGGTCCTAAGATGTTAAAAATACCTATGAAGGATAAATAGTAGTGGTATAAAATATGAGATGGTGTTTGAACATGTGAATAAGGAGGAAAGAACATATACAGTGGAAGGAAGGTCAAGAATTGAGGCTTAGTCCTTGCATGAGAAACCTAATATGAAGGCACAAGCTTCATAACTTGATGAGGTGAATAATATAAGACTTGGGAGTTGATGAATGATAGTATGTGATCATGGTATGAGTAAATTTTACATGAGGATGATGTTATGAGATTAATACAAGTATTTTTCAAGTGTTTTCAAGAACCAAGCATAACAAGTAGTTCAAATACCTAACATGCATAGAGACCTATTGTGGCCAAATGAAGGAAAAAATTGAGTTTACAAGGTAATAAATCAAATGTGAGAATGGATTGAGGTTTTAAAAGGTTATTAAAAAGTCTTGACCAAGTTTTAGGTCTTGAGGAGAAGGAAAATGCATGAAATGGTGTTTTTGAAGTCTCTTTAGCTCATAAAATAAGGTTTCCAAACCTAAGAAGGAATTATTTCTGCTCATTGGCATGTGTAAAATTTAAATGGTGTACTAAGTCATTTAGGAGAGATGAAGAAGAGTCATGACTTATATCTCCAAGAATTAGTTTAGCATTGAGGGGCAATACTTTATGAACAATCACTAACACCATAACTAGTCTAAAAACCTCTCAAAACCATCATATTAACTCAATGGTGAAAATATTATTGGGAATGACATAGAATGAATTGGAAAGGATATTTTTATGATTGGAGGTTGTATATGACTGCATAAAGAATCTCTGGGTGGGAGTGGTTTGTCAGGGAAGTGAGTGAAAGCTACACAAATATGCTTATTTTTGAAGAATTTATTGCTACAGGGAGGGTTGACCAAGTAAATGCATGGAGGTTGAAGCTAAATAATTTTTATTAACATCCATGATGGTAGTTTGACAAGTTATAACCTATGTTTCAATAATTTTGGTTACCCAAATTGACCTATCACTAAACTAGTTAAGAGTGAGAACAATGAGAAAAACTAGTCAAAGTGAGAATGCATTTAGGGATTGGTTGTAGAGGACTAGGGATGAATAAAAATTATTGAGGTAATTATTCAATACCTATAAATATTTTACATTTTTATTATATGCTTTGGATTTCATTGAAAAGGGTGCAAATGGTGTTCATAAGATGATCTTTATAGATAAGATTGTTAAGGTGTGGAGCTAAAAGCTTCAACTATTTGCAGACACAAGGAAGGATGCTGAAGAACCAGAGCCACCAGCATCGGCAGTATGACCGACGTTGATCAGATGCAATGGAGAAGGAGACCGGTGATGACAGACAATCGGCCAATGTCAGCAGCACCAGACCAGTAGGGACTGGCGTCGGTCGCCTGTGTATTTCCAGAACTGCTGTTGATGAACAGTCAGTTAAGTGAAGCGAGTGTTTGCATGTCAAGTGACTAATTATAGTCACGATCTGCGTGTCTAATTATTATAACTAGAGTTCTATTTTTGTAAGCATGGGATCCTATTTAAAGACCCATAAGGCATGTATTGTAATGAATCAAGAAGGCAAGTAAAAAAAGCATTGAAGCTAGCAAGGTCAAGGAGATCTACAGGTGTAAGGTCAAGGAGATCAGCTGAAGCATTCAAGGAGGGATAGCAACTCAGGCTTTAAGAGTTGTTGTGTTGAGCAAGAGAGAGAGGGAAGAAGGTCTTGAGGTGTGGCAAGCCTTTGAGGTGGAAGAAGAAGTGGCATCTTCCTTATTGTATTTTCTTCTAGTAATATTTAATACAAGAGTGTGTATTGTCTCTCAAATTCATTGCTGTCTCATGTTTCTAGCTACTTTATCATTCTGGTATAATTCCATGTTTAATTGCTAATATGAGAAGTAATCATATGTGCTCTAATTGGTAGAGCCAGATCCCCTGACAAGTGGTATCAGAGCTACGGTTTGCAGGAAGCAGGGTATTGTTTTTTTTATTATAGGTCATTCACAGGGTTTTCTAATTGAGTGGGAGTTTAGTAATGGCAGAAGAAAGTAGGCTACGAATGGAGAAGTTTAACGGCAAGAATTATCAACATTGGAGGATGCAGATTGAGGACTATCTGTATCAGAAGGATTTGTACTTACCGTTGGGTGGGGTTGCATGCAAGCCCATAGATATGAAGGATGAAGAATGGAACGTTCTTGATCGAAAGGCTCTCGGTTCCATAAGGTTGAGCCTTGCATCGTCTGTGATTTTCAGCTTATGACAGTGCAAGATAATGAAAGAGTTGATAAAGTCCTTGGCGAATTTATACGAAAAGCCCTCAGCTTCTAATAAGGTATATCTTATGAAGCAGCGATTTACTTTGCAAATGCAGGAAGGTGGATCAGTACATACTCATCTCAGTGATTTCCATGGTTTGGTAAACCAATTAACTTCAGTCAATATTGTTTTTGATGATGAGGTAATGGATCTCTTGATTTTATGTTCTTTGCCTGAAAGTTGGGACGATATGGTTATGGCAGTAAGTAATTCTACATCTGCTTCTAAAATCTTAAAAATTGATGATGTTGTGAGTGTGATCTTAAATGAGGAAATACGCAGGAGAAGCATAGGTGAATCATCAGGGAATGCTCTAAGTGCAGAAAGCAGGGGATGGCAAAGGGAGAAGGTTGAGCAAGGGAAATCAAGGTTGAGAAGGAGATCCGAGTCCAAAGGTATTACCTGCTGGTTTTGTGGAAAGAAAGGACATACGAAGAAGGAGTGTTGGTTGAGAGATAAAGAGAATCAACATGCAGGTATGGAAGAAGCAAATGATGCAAATATTGTGATGCAGGATGCTCTCATACTTTCTTCGGATAGTCAGGTAGGATCATGGATTTTAGATTTTGGTTCATCTTTTCATGCATCTCCAAATAGAGATTTGTTCCATGAGTATGAACAGGGAGACTTTGGAGTGCTCTATTTAGGGGATGGTACGCCTTGTCAGATAGTTGGCAAAGGGAAAGTGTAGCTGAGATTGTAGATTGACAACACATGGGTGTTGAAAGAGGTCATGCATGTTCCAATTTTGAAGTAGAGTTTGATTTCTGTAGGAAGGTTGGGAGATGAGGGATGCACAATAACCCTCACAGCAGATTCTTGGAAGGTTACCAAGGGAGCACTTTTTCTAGCAAGAGGTAAGAAAGTAGATACTCTTTATCTGTCTACTTGTATTACTAATTCTACTTCTGGTGTAGATTCGAAGATGTGGCCTAATAGGCTTGGTCACAAGAACAGGAAGGGAATGGAAATTCTTGATTCAAAAGGTATGTGTTCAAATTTGAAAAGCATAAATACAGTTCATTGCAGAAAGAGGAAATTTGATGCTTTTGATAGGAACAAAGAAGCCTTGGTGTTTATGGAGGAGATGAAGGACATAGACCAGTCACAGGGGCTGAATAAATCTAAGCAGGGTAGCATGGATAGAGGTATGATCCAAGAAGAGCTCGCGGATGAAAATTTCATCACTTACCAGAACACACAGACACTGATGTCGGTCGCTTGGCACTGACGTCAGTCATCCAGATATCGACATCAGTCATGTGCAGACCAGCAGGGTCAGTAGGTCGGTAGGAGAAGTCTGATGTTGGTCATAAGGATCAACGTCGGCAGGAGGGACGCCGGTGTCGGCCAGGGAAATGATGTCAGCAGTCAGGGTCAGTGCAGGGAACTGACATTGGTCAGGAGCAGACTGGGAGATGGCCGATATCGGTCACTGGAATGGATGTTGGGTGGATCTATAAGTCTCAAACACCCATGTGGAGGTCAGGAAAGGTAAAATCCAAAAATATGGGGAGCTTGGCATGGATGAGGAGTGTGAGTCCTTGGAGAACCAAACAGGTAATTATTGGTAGTGTTGTCAGCTGGAAGAAAGCACTGGATAGAGGGATGAACTCCTGTTTTAGAGAAGAGAGTGGATGGACAAATGAGACAAAAGGCTATGGTATATGGTCTTGATTATGCTGTAGAACAATGGAGGGTTTCATATACAGGGAGTTTTTTGAGCTAAGAGTAGAGTTGGTTCAGAAGTATGTCATGGAGAATTTGGGAGCAGCAAAATTCTTGTGGCATAAGATACAGGTATTGCATCACAGGTTTGCGTGGTGGTTGGTCTTCAAGAGTGACATTGAAGAGGGATACAGAGCCTAAGGAACAAAATAGATGGTGTACAGGTACAGGTATAAGTTGCAGCTATTTATCTCCAAGTGGGAGATTGTTAAGGTGTGGAGCTAAAAGCTTCAACTGTTTGCAGACACAAAGAAGGATGCTGAAGAACCAGAGCCATCAGCATCGGTAGTATGACCGATGTCAGTCAGATGCAGTGGAGAAGGAGACCAGTGACAGCAGACAATCGGCTGATGTCGGTAGCACCAGACCATCAGGGACCAGCGTCGGTCACCTGTGTATTTCCAAAATTGTTGTTGACGAACAGTCAGTTAAGTGAAGCGAGTGTTTGTATGTCAAGTGACTAATTATAGTCACGAGCTACGTGTCTAATTATTGTAACTAGAGTTCTATTTTTGTAAGCATGGGGTCCTATTTAAAGACCCATAAGGCATGTATTGTAATGAATCAAGAAGGCAAGTAAAAAAAGCATTGAAGCTAGCAAGGTCAAGGAGATCTATAGGTGTAAGGTCAAGGAGATCAGCTGAAGCATTCAAAGAGGGATAGCAACTCAGTCTTTAGGAGTTGTTGTGTTGAGCAAGAGAGAGAGGGAAGAATGTCTTGAGGTGTGGCAAGCCTTTGAGGTGGAGGAAGAAGTGGCATCTTCCTTATTGTATTTTCTTCTAGTAATATTTAATACAAGAGTGTGTATTGTCTCTCAAATTCTTTGTTGTCTCATGTTTCTAGCTACTTTATCATTCTGGTATAATTCTGTGTTTAATTGCTAATACGAGAAGTAATCATATGTGCTCTAATTGGTAGAGCCAGATACCCTGACAAAGATGTGATAGTGAGATTGGTCTTTAAGGAAACTATTACCAGTTGAGCCTATGATATGGATATTGGATATATCTATAATAATATAATAGGATATTTTTTATTCTTTGAAATTTGGAGTATGTGTCATCATAGGTGTAAATATTCATGTTCACCATGATTGATTCTTAAGCAAGAATGATTGTTTCAGGTGTGGTAAGATAAGTGAAGTGTTTGAATAACTATGACAAAAGTTGATGGATACAATAAATATACTATTATTGTTTATAATGTATTTTATCTATTAATTTTTTATGTAATGTGAATTTATAGGTTAAAAATTTGTAATGTGGAAGCTAAAATAGCTTATCAAACTGTGTAAGGACTGTGAGAGAGTGGATTAAGAGATTGGTTTGTAAGACCAATGATTGTCACTAAAGCTTGAGATATAAATATTGGAAGATGATATAGATATCATATAGGATATATTAATGTGCATGATATGTCTTTAAATAACTCTTAAAATTGTTAAATACAAACTTCGACATGATTATGTTGATAGGCCTATTGGTAGTTTTGAGTAATCATCTTGTAGAGGTAAGTTTGAAGTGATTTGGACTGAGTTGGAGAATAAAATTCATATAAAGATGTACTATAATTATTAATTTTAATTTTAATATATTTTTATTCACAATAAGTTCATATTTATATATTATTGATCAAATGTTGTTGACTATACATTAGCAGTGTTTGATCATTCTGAGTGGTCATGTTTCAAGAGTTGGTTTGAGGCCTTTTGAATTTTTGAAGATGTCAAATGGATATGGTAATAAAAATGAGGTCATGCATGATATATAAATATGATTTTTTTATGTGGTTCTGTGGAAAAATTAGTTGTTTATTTTAGTTATGTAAAACAAACTTTTTGGGTGTATGAAAGGCTAATGGTGAGTAAGCCTATTAGCATGGTTCAAGTGATGGGTTGGACTTATATGTAGTGTGGACATAAATGGTTATTAACATGGGTATATTTAAGAAAATTTTGAAAATTTCAAATCATTTTTGGAGGCTAAATGTGTTCCAACATAACTCAAGTGTAATGTGTGCTTAAGACATACCTAATTACGTTAGGTCTCCTTTAGGCCTAATAGTGGTATTGACACTTTAGAGGTATGAACGACCCATGGAGTGATTATTTATTATGTAAAAAATATTATCCAATTTTTTTACACTTGTTTTAAAATTTCCTTTGGCTAAGTTCAACATCTCTTGTCTATTTTCAATTCAATTATGAAGGACTTGTGAAATAAGCCAGTTGTTTTCTCTTCTTCAGAAGCTTTGTTTTAGCTTTGTTCAAGTATTTTTCACCCATTTTGCCTAAATGTTATCTCTTTTGGACATGTTTCTTTGTTTCAAATTTTTTCCAAGCCCATTAATTCTTTCAAACTTTTATCTCAGATAAAAAGTTTGAAATAATTCTCTTTGCCTTTTCCTGAAGGAATCCTTTGTTTCAGGTTTTCTGTCTCAGACTATTTATTGTTGACAAAAAGTCTGAAAGAATTAAACCTAAATTTTCCCAAAAATTGCCCTTCAAAACATTTTTGAAGGGTCTCTCTCTTTCCAAAGCTCCCTCTAGAACTTTTTTGAAGGGTCATTTTTCTTCCAAAGTGCCCTTCAAATTTTTTCTAAAGGGTCACTTTTCTTCTAAAGTGCCCTTCAAAACTTTCCAAAGGGTCACTTTTATTCCAAAGTGCCCTTCAGAACTTTTTGAAGGGTCACTTCCCCTCCAAATTTAAATTCAAAACTTTTTGAAGGGTCACTTTTCTTCTAAAGTGCCATTCAAAACTTTTTGAAGGGTCACTTCCCCTCCAAAGTGCCCTTCAAAACTTTTTGAAGGGTCACTTCCCTCCAAAGTGCCCTTCAAAAAGGTTTTGAAGGGACATTTTCCCTTCCAAGTGCCCTTTAGAAAGTTTTGAAGGGACACTTTCCCTTTTGAGTCCCTTTATAAAGTTTCAAAGGGACACTTTCCAAGCCCGAAGGGATATTTACAAAAGGAAGTGACCTTTGAAATAAGTCTGAAGGAATTATTATGAAATTTTTGTTTGTAACAATCCTTCTAACAAGCCATAACAAAAATCTTTAAGGAAGGATGCCCAATAAAAATGGCCAAGTAAATTGACAGTTGCACAAATGTCAATTTTTATGACAATGAGCTAATCATTGGTGTTCAACATAAGAGGATTCAAGTAGATCTAAGGTCCCACATCCTTCATCAATTAAAACAATAAGAAAGCTCATATGACCATTGATCGACCAGGATCTGAGTCATTCCTTGAGGACCAATCAAAGAAGGAAAAAGCCAAATAGAATGATAGAGACAAATCTGCAACAAGTGGACTCCTTTGTAACAACCATTTTGATGCATTGACTCACCCAAGAATATCCTTATTCTATTGATGCAAATGTTGGAAAAGTATCTTTGAGAGAGTAGGACCATAGGTGTAATAAATTGTGATGACATGGATCAACCAAATGGCTTGAGAAAGCATCCTTTGTAAAGACAGTTACAACTGAAGATGGTGGCTTCAAACAAATTTATCCCTCTCTTTGGCACCAAGGATTTCCTCTCTCTCTTCCTTCTTGCTATATATACAACCCCTTTTTTAGTGAAAAGACATCCACATAGAGTATGGTGAAACACTATTGGAATGATATCTTGCCTTTTAACATTAGTACAGTCTTTTCCCTTTCAAGTTATAAACATTATCTGAGTGTGCAAGTGACATATATTGACAAGTGATGGCTTCATTATTCTATCCTTTGTCCTTGATGTCTTAGAAAAGTTCTTGATCTAACAGGTCATTTAGAGTGTGTTTAAGTGTATGGAACTACTGTAAGAATTTTAACTATTCTTGAATGTGCAATGTTCCTTTTAGTTCATTCTCCTTCTATTTTTTCATGCATCTCACCTCTTTACTAAAATATTCATGTTAGAATCTCTCTAGAACTTGGAAAAAGGTCTTTACATTTTGATGTGTTATATACTAGGATATGAATTCATGTGGAAGAAAAAACTTGGTTCATCACCATTCTTAAAATAGGTTTCCCTTATGCCATTTCTAACCCTTTTCTTTTCAATCAAGATGGTGTAGACATAGATTATTTTATAGAGACAAATTCAAGGAGCTATCCCTTTCAGTATAGAGGTCCATTTCCATTATAGGTATACCCACATGCTTGGAAGAGTTCCAACATTACCCAAATCTAGAGGAGGATTGAACACCCCATTTTAGGGTGCAAGATTTGGAGACAACAGTTCTAACATGCCTAGTGGGACCCCAGTTCCTAGTTATTTACATGTCAAGGTGAATATTGGTCTCTACAAATATGAGTTTGTACTCTTAATAAATCATTTGCTGACTCCAAAAGCTGAGAATCTTTGGTTGTAGATTAAGTTTCCCACTTTATACTTCATATTCCTCATTGGGTCATATAGGAATTTTGATCAAGACCCCTAGTTGAAGATTTTATTGAATAAAATGCCCTAAACCATTCATAGTGCTTAGATATCCTTAGCAAGGAGGTTTTGGAGAGGAAAAAAAAGTTAAGGAAGTTGGAGAAATAGGAGATAAAGAGGAAAAAGAGAAATGGAGAGAGAACAACCTTTCCCAACCTTTAACACATAAAATATGATTGACCTTCCTGCATACAACCCTATTCCTTCCAATGCTACCAAAAGTCTCCTTGGTTTCAATGGAGAGGATCCTATTACCGCATCTCAACATATTAGGGACATATTAATTTTTTGTAATTTTCACAATGTCACTTGAGCCAACAAAGCCATTATATTGCTTTTTATGTCTCTATAAGGCAAAGCACTTAATTGTTATAGGAGTTCAGAAGGTGGTTGTATTATAAGTTGGGATGGCTTTGGGGAATTCCCGTGACTAGATTTGAGAATAGGAGTAACCACACTTCACTGATCCATCAACTAAATGTGATAAAGAGAGGTCCAAATAAATCTATGGAGGATTTCAATGAAATAATTCAAAGGACATGGCATAGGTTACCACCTATCGTGAGACCTCCTCCAAGCTTTGTGTTCCCCACCTATCTCAAAGGTATTAGTACAAAAGTAGTAGTGATGTTATAATATATGGGGGGATTTAATCTACTTGATGCATATGAGATAGCCATTGAACCTAAGAATAGCTTGATATAGGCTAGAGTTTATATACCCTTGCTGTCTCATAGTTAAGTGGAAACTATAATCGTAGCATAAGTTAGTAACACTAATGTCAAGCCAAGAGCCTTCCCCAAGAAAGTGGATAGTGCTATGGATAAATATGAATAAATTTGATCATTAAGAGCCCATCTCAAGCAAGCTTAGTTACAGCCAAGTGATGCACCTAACCATCAATACTATCCTCAACAAGGCTATAGAGCTACATCCCAATAAAACTACCAAGGAAGATGACAGGGTCAACAAGGTTTCAATAGGTATCCCAATGCCTATAATCCTAATCCCATTCCTTCCATGAAGGCTATTGTTATAGTACATGCTAATTTGGTCCAAAGAGAGATTCATTTGGACTAATGGGGATGACATCAAGGTTAGTTTATGCATGATGGTAGAGAAAATAGCCAATCATTGGTGGAAAAAGAATAAACTAGTCCTTATGTAACTTCAAAAGAAGCAGACCTTATGCAAAGGGATAACCGTGGAGTGGGTGGAAGCCAAAGTGTAGGCATGATGAACTTCCAAGCAAGATATGATTATGTGTTAAATCAAAGAACATAAGTTTCAGGAAACACAAGAGCCAAGAAGAGAGCATTGGGAGAAGGTCAAGAAGTATAAATAACTCCAAGAGATGCCCCCATAAAGCCATAAGGTGTGACTCCTAATGTAGTTTCTGCTACAAGTCATGCTCCTCAACAAAATCAAAATGTAAGTAGGATTGTCAAGCCTAAAACACAATAGGTTCAAAATATTTCTCTACCTTTAAAGGTCCAAGAAAAGGTGAATGCTCCCTCTCTAAACATTATTTACTCTTCAAAGAATGCCAAGATAATCATATCTCTTTGGGAAGTCTTACATATGCCTGGTCAAAAGGAGCTGTTGCAAAAAAACTTGTAAACATTCATGTAGAAACTCAAACTTTAAAGCACAATGGTTTAACCCTTACCAATAATCTAAGCCATGTATTAGATTCATCCAATAAGTCTAAGAAGTCTCCACCCTTCTACCTCACACTCATTGTGGGAGACAAGTTGGCCCATAATTGCATTGTGGATAGTGGAGCTAGTACCACTATTATGCCTAAAGTGGTGGTTGATAGGCTAAGATTAAAATATGAGCCACATAACAAGGGTGTATTTCAGCTTGATGGGACTCCAACTAAGATAGTGGGAATGGTCAAAGGTCTGAATGTCTTCCTACATTATTTATCAAGTTTTCCAATTTTTCAAGACATTGTGGTGGTAAACCTTTTAGCCCATTTTACTATCTGCTTGTCAAGGGACTTCATGGATAAGATAAGAGGGTAAATTTATATTGATTAGTCTTTTATATAATTTAAAAAAAGATATGAAACCAAGGTGACTATAATGACTCAACCTTTAGCAAGGTTTCATATTGAGCCATACATGGAGACAAACTCAAATCAAAATTGTCTAATTAGCAAAGAATCTGAAAGTGTTATGGATGGTGAAGCATCCTACGCCCTTGAAGGTATTATTGATATCTTCCTTGATAAATATAGTACTAAAACACATAGACATGTTCTGTATACTTTCATTGAAGAGACTGATTTGGGAGTTTATTGTATGCATGAATGGGATGTTCCAATCCCTTCACTCACTAATGAAGATCACAGACTTGATGGCATATGGGAGATGTTTTTTGATTATTCAAGAAGAAAAGTAGGTGTAAGATGTGGTGATATGTTAGTTTATCCATCAAATAATCAATACTACTCCTCATATAGATTCCACTTTAGCTGCACTTGTAATGTGGTAGAATATGAAGGCCTAGTCCATGGCTTCCAATAGGCAAAGAAGAGAGGGATCAAGAATTTAAAGGTTTATGTAGATCGTGATCTAGTCATCCACCAAGTAATAAATCAATATATAACCAAGAATCCATTTCTTAAATCCTAAAATCATAGGGTATGGGACTTATTTGAAGACTTTGATGCCTTCAACATACAACCAATACCAAAGGATTCCAATAAACATGTTGACATATTAGTTGCCATAGGGGCACGGTTTGATATAGATGTTGATATGGGATAAAAGAAAGATAAATATCATATCAGTATCATTTTGAGACCCTTTATTATAGATAATGAACTATCATGTTAGGTGTTTGAAAGTGATGAACACATTACACACTTATTAGAAAGTGAGGCAGGTTTCTCCTCAAGAAACTAAAGGAGACTACATGATCGATATGAAGAGTAAATCATTCAAATAAAGACAAAGAAGATACCTATGGGAATGATTACCTTAGAGATTATTTTCAATGAGGATGATTAGAATAATAAATAAAGAGTGAACATGCCAACAAAGGAATATAACTACGGAAGAGTCCTAATTTTCAAGGATAGACTTTTGAAAATTGGCAAGGTATGTTCTCAACCTAAGAGGCAGGATTTTATTAAATTATGCAAAGAGTTTCATGACATATTTCCTTGGGAGTATAAAGACTTGCAAGGGTTTGATCCAAGTATACCTGATCATCCCACCGAGTTAGAACCTAGATCTAAACTAGTCGAGCAAAAGCAAAGGCCTATCAATCCCAATATAGAGGAACTCATGAAGAAAGAGATAACCAAATTGATTGAGTGTAGGATTATATTTTCTATCAAACACTCTACTTAGGTGGTCAATCTTGTACTTGTTTGAAATAAGAATGGAGAGATTAGACTTTATGTGGATTTTTGAGATCTTAACAAATTGTCTCTCAAGGATCATTATCCATTACCTTCCATGGAATTAATTTTGCAAGTTGTTTCAAGTTCCTAACACTTCTCTCTTCTTGACAATTATTCAAGCTACAACCAAATATTGGTAAATGAGGATGATCAATTTAAGAAAAACTTCACTATAAATTATGGAACCTTTGCCTATAAGAATATGCCTTTTAGTTTATCCAATGCTGGAGCCACTTTTCAAAGAGCAATGGACATGGCTTTTAAAAGTTAGATTAATAAGTTTCTACTTGTGTACCTAGATAATGTAACTATTTTTTCAAAAGATGTGACTGATCATATGAAACATCTAAGGTAGTTATTTGATAAATATAGGGAGTATGGCATATCCCTTAATCCAAAAATGTGCATCTTTGTTGTTCATGATGATAAACTTTTGGGGCACATTGTTTGACAAGGAGGCTTGTCTATTGACCCCAAAAGGATTGAGGCTATCATAGGCTTGTCCTTGCCTCAACACAAGAAGGGAATGCAAAGATTCTTATGGAAAATAAACTTTGTCAGAAGGTTTATTCTAGACTTTGTAGTTGTGGTAAAGCCTATCACAACCATGCTAAAAAATAACCAAGTTTTTACTTAGACAAAGGAGGGAAAGAGTAGTTTTGAGACAATCAAGAAAGCAATTAAAAAATATCCTACTCTCTTGAACCCAAACATTTCCAAGGATTTCATAGTCTATACCTTTTCCAACCTTAATACAATCTTAGCCATGCTGATGCAAAAGAATGATGAAGAGATTGAGTAACCAATTGCATTCTTTAGCCAAGGATTGGAAGACTATGAGGTCATATATACATTTATTGAGAGGCAGGGTTTGACAGTGATAAGGGAATTGAAAAAATTTAGGCATATGGCCTCAAACAATAAGATACATGTCATGGTTTCTCATCCTAGCACCAAAGAGTTTCTCTTGAGCAAAGACCTCAATGAAAAAATAGATGGATGGATCACAAAGGTGATGGAGTATGACATGGACATCAAGGTGACAAACTTGGTGAGAGGACTAGGATGATGCATGCATTTAGATTTAGATATATAAGAGACAAAATAAGAGGTCTTAATCAACCAAGTTTAACCCCAACCAACTGATCACATTTTAATTCAGAGCTAGACACAAGACATCATCAATTTTTTTCAAAATGATGAGTGTCTTAATGGTTTGAGAAAGTCTAAAAGGATATACTTTAGATTTAAGACCATTCCCTATTACCTTGATGATAATATTCTCTTTAGAAAGGACATAAATGGTATGCTATTAAGATGTGTTGATAGTGGTCAATTTGACATGCTACCAGAAAGTTTTCACAATGGTACAGATGGAGGTCATTTCTCTCTTAGAACTATAGCTATAAATATAATGAGGGCTAGTTACTATTTGCCTAGTCTTTTTAAGGACTATTATCATTGGGCTAAGGTGTGTCCTCAATGTGCTTTCTTTGTAGGCAAATAGACTCTTGCATCCCTTCCATTGAATCCTATCCAAGTGGATTAGCCTATCATGTAATGGGGCCTTGATTTCATGGGTATGATCAACCCTCCATCAAGTGTTGGACACAAATAGATATTGACTGCTACTAACTATTTCACAAGGTGGGTAGAATCTATTGTATTGAAAGAGGCAAATGAAAATTCTATCTTGGAGTTCTATGATAACATTATAACAAGGTTTGGAGTTCTTCACATCATCATTTCTGATAATGCACTTACTTTTTTAAGTGCCAAAACTTTTGATTGGGTAGGTAGGAATGGGTTTCATTTGAGTACCTCATCCAATTATTACCCTCAAGGTAATGGATTGGCTGAGTCTACCAATAATAACATCATCAAGATCATCAAGAAAGCCTTGGAGAATAATCAAAGATCCTTGCATAGCAAGTTGAAGACAAATTTATGGGTAGACAAAATTACTCATAAGAAAACAATTGGTAACTCTCCCTTTGTACTTGTTTATGGAAGAGAAGTCATGTTTTCCATATCCCAAGAACTCCCTGCCCTAGAACTTGCATAATAGCTAGAATTAATTGAAAACACTCTAATAGAAGTCAGGTTGATAGAAACAATGTAGCTGTAAGAGGCAAAGGATGATGCCCACAAGACCATGAAACACCATCAAGTGCTCATGAATAGATCCTTTGACAAAAGGACAAGTGCAAAAGTGTTCAAAGAAGGTGACTTGGTTTTGAAGTGGGATGAAGACAGATCAAAACTAAGAAAGTATATAAAGTTTGACACTTTATGGAGTTTCCCTTATATCATTAGCAAGTGAAAGTAAAGCAAATCCTTTTATCTTTCCAAAATGAATGGAGAAGAGTTGCCTATCCCTGTGAATGGGATACACTTGAAATCCTACTATTAACCCTTGCTCATCCTTTTATAAATACTAGTTTAGATGTGTATGTTTCCTTTTGTTTATTTAGATATGTGTGTTTCCTTTTGTTTGTTGTTATGTTACTTAAGTGCTCTATAGCATAGGTGTGTTTTCCTTCCATTTTTTTGGTGTGCATCTCTTCCTTGTGTGTGTGAATCAATCCAACTAGTGTGTTTTTGAGCCAAAGCTTGTTCAGTTCTCTTTGAAACCTATATGTGTGATTCCATGCCCAATGAAAGAATTTATGTGACTGGTCTTTGACATACATGCATGCCTCCCCTAGGAATCACCAAGAATGTTAGCCAAATTTTTTACCCTTGTTTTGAAATTCCCTTTGGCTAAGTTCAACATCTCTTGTCTATTTTCAATTTAATTGTGAAGGACTCATCAAAGAAGCCAATTGTTTTCTTTTCTTCAGAAGCTTTGTTTTATCCTTGTTCAAGTGTTTTTCACCCCTTTTGCCTAAGTGTTATCTCTTTTGGAAAGGTTCCTTTGTTTTGGGTTTTTTGTCCAAGCCTAGGAATTCTTTCAGACTTTTGTCTCAAATAAAAATTCTGAAAGAATTATCTCTTTGCCTTTTCCTAAAGGAATCCTTTGTTTCATGTTTTTTGTCTTGGACTATTTGTCTTGAACAAAAAGTATAAAATAATTCAGCCTAAATTTTCCCAAAAATTTCCCTTCGAAACTTTTCTAAAGGGTCTCTCTCTTTCTAAAGTGCCCTTCTGTAATTTTTTGAAGGGTCACTTTTTTTCTAAAGTGCCCTTAAAAACTTTTTTGAAGGGTCACTTTTATTTTAAAGTGCCCTTTATAACTTTTTTAAAGGGTCACTTTTATTCCAAAGTGCCCTTTAGAACTTTTCAAAGGGTCACTTTTCTTCCAAAGTGCCCTTTGGAACTTTTGAAGGGTCATTTTTCTTCCAAAGTTCCCTTCAAAACTTTTTAAAGGGTCGATTCCCCTCCAAAGTTCCCTTCAAAACTTTTAGAAGGATCACTTCCCTCCAAAGTGCCCTTCAAAAAAGTTTTGAAAGGACACTTTCCAAGCGTGAAGGAATATTTTCAAAAGGAAGTGACCTTTGAAAGAAGTTTGAAGGAATTGTTGCATAAATGTTTTCACAAGAATCCTTCTGACAAGCCATAACAAAAATCTTAAAGGAAATGGTCAAGTAAAATGACAGTTGCATACATGTCAAATTTTAGGATAGTGAGCTAATCATTGGTGTTCAACATAAGAGGATTCAAGCAGATCCAAGGGCCCATGTCCTTCATCCATTGAAACAATGAGAGATCTCATATTACCATAGATCGAGAAGGATCTGAGTCATTCCTTGAGGACCAATCAAAGAAGAAGGAGAAAGCCAAATAGAATGGAAGAGACAAATCTAAAATAGGTGGACTCCATTTTAACACCCATTTTGATGTCATGACTTAGGCAAGAATATCCTTATTCTGTTGATGCAAATGTTAGAAAAGCATCTTTGAGAGAGTAGGACCAAAGGTGTAATAACTTGTGATGACATGGATCAACCAAATGGCCTGAGTAAACATCCTTTGTAAAGATGGCTATATTTGAATCTGGTGACTTCAAAGAAATTGATTCCTCTCCTTGGTGCCAAGGCTTTCCTATCTTTTTTCCTTATTGATATTTATACAACCCCTTGGCTAGTGAAAATACATCCACATAGAGTATGGTAAATCCTTGTTGGAATAATATCCTACCTTTTAGAATTAGTACAATCTTTTTACCTTTCAAGTTCTAAACATTGTCTGAGTGTGCAAGTGATATATATTGACAACAAGTGATGGTTTCATACTTCTATCCTTTTTCCTTCATGTCTAGGCAAAGTTATCGATCTAACAGGTCATCTAGAGTGTGTTTAAGTGTATATAACTATTGTAAGAATTTTAACTATTATTGAATATGAAATATGCCTTTCATTTCATTCTCCTTCTGTTGTTTCATGCATCTCACCTCTTTACTAAAATATTCATGTTAGAATCTCTCTAGAACTTGGAAAAAGGTCTTTACATTTTGCTATGTTGTGCACTAGGACATGGCATTCATGTGGAAGAAAAACCTTGGTGCATCACCTTTCTTAAAATAGGTTTCCCTTATGCAATTTCTAACCCTTTTCTTTTCAATCAAGCTAGTGTAGACATAGATCGTTTTGCAGAGATAAATTCAGGGAGCTAGTCCTTTCCATATAGAGGTAAATTTCCATTATAAGTATACCCACATGCTTGGAAGTGTTCCAACATTACCCAAATCTGTAAGAGGATTGAACACCCCCTTCTAGGGTGTAAGATTTAGAGACAAAAGTTATAGCATGCCTAGTGGGACCCCAATTCCTAGTTATTTACATGTCAAGGTGAATGTTGGTCTTGACAAATATGAATTTTCACTCTTAATACATCATTTGGTACTCTAAAAGGTGAGAATATTTGGATTTAGATTTAGTTTCCCACATTATACTTCATATTCCTCACTGGGTCATATAGGACTTTTGATCAAGACCCCTAGCTAAAGCTTTCCTTAAAGAACAATGCCCTAAACCATTCCTAGTGCTTAGAGATCCTTGGCAAGGAGGTTTTAGAGAAGAAAAAAAAGAATTTAAGGAAGTTTGAGAAATAGGATATCAAGAGGAAAGAAGAGAAATGGAGAGAGAGCAACCTTTCCTAGCCTTTAACACATAAAATTTGATTGACCTTCCTGCATATGAATCTATTCCTTTTAACGCTACCAAAAGTCTCCCTGGTTTCAATAGAGAGGATCCTATTACCCCATCTAAACATATTAGGGACATCTCAATTTTTTGTAATTTTCACAATGTCACCTAAGCCAACATAGCCATTATATTTCTTGTTACGTCTATAAAAGGCAAAGCACTTAACTAGTAAAGGGCTTCAGAAGGTGGTTGCATTACAAGTTGGGATGGCTTTGGGGAAATGCTAATGACTAGATTTGAGAATAGGAGTGACCACACTTCACTGATCCATTAGTTAAACATGATAAACAGAGGTCTTAATGAATTTATGGAGGATTTTGTTGGGTGAATATTTTGTCGTCAACTAACTGATGACAAAATGGGTATATCAACCACATCACAAAGAGATTTATGCCACAAAAAGTGTGGGTTTACCACATCTGGATGAGGTAAATCTCTCCTCTAATCAAGGGGAGGTTCCCTATGAATATTTATACACTATATATATATATATATATATATATATATAAGTAAGCAGAAAATAATACTCAGGTTATTATAACAACATCCACCTCTTTTTTTCAGAGGTGATGTCCAAAGAACAAGAGAAAGAAGTCCTAGTCATTGGCTAATAACATTCCTCTTCTTTTAGGAATGGTATCCAGTGTAGAGCAAAAAATCCCTTGAAGTAGGTGTTGACGCTGGAGATTGCACCCGGTGGCAGGAAAACAGGTTCCTGCCTTCTCCTCGCAACATGGAAACTCCTCTCTCACTTGAGCTTTTTAGCAGAGTTTAAAGGTAGCTCAATGAATTCAAAAGGGACCCCTCTTGAAGCTGACCTTGTGGTAACCTTTGGCATAGAAGTTTAATTGACTGGTCTTAAAATAAAGAACTAAGCTCTTACCAATGGAGTCACCAGATGCTAAAAATCTTTGAAATGATTGTAGCAGGACCAGCATCAATCCCGAAATACTACTGCGTTGGAAACCAATAAAATTATGGTCCCATCGGGCGTGCCAAAATTGTTGACACTAGAGATTACACCCAGTGATAGGAAAATAGGTTCCTGTCTTCTCCCTATAACATGGAAACTCCTCTCTCGCCTGTGGGATGATGAAGCAGGAGAGGAGAGTCTCTAGGTATGGGCTACTTCCCTCTAATGTATCTTGTTTGTTTCAGGTAGTGCAATAAATAGATATATGGATATACTGGGGGGATGAAAAGGGAGAAGAAAATATAGGAAAACAAACAGCCTACTCTAAAGAGGTGATACACCAAAACCAGATGACCTTCCCACATTCACACTTGGGATCAGATAAAACAACATACATACACTGAGACTTGGTAGAAAAGACCAAGTTATTGGAATGACAGGGAGGTTTTGATGAAAAATACAAGAAACATGGACTCACCAAGATGCTGTGGGATGAATACTGTGAGTGACTTCCTCTGTTTTTGCACCCAAAATGGAACTCTTCACCTGTAAGTTGCAAACTGACACCTTGTAGATAGCTGGTGCATTGGTATTTAAACCTGTGAGAGCATTTAAAAGAAAATGACTGAACACAAATTAAACACACAAAACATACACAGGGTATCCATCCAAGAAAGAGGTAAAAACTATATTTTATTGATTCAGGTGGAAAATTTACAGAGCTACGCTCTTTACAAAAATGGAGAAGATGTTTAAAATGACCAAGTCTGCCAATTTATATGGAAAAGCCAAGAGAAAACTCATTGGCCCTTTGCTTGCAAGTGGCTGCTCGATTCTTCATCCCATTTCAAAACAATGTCTCCTTCAGAGAAAAATTTTGACAAAAATTTCTTGTCAAAATGTCTTTTCACTTGTTGTGACTGATCATAGAGACCATGGCCCAATTCCTTACCTCTTAGAGCTCCATTAGTTCGCACAATCTAACCTCCATGCTGCTTCATTCTTCTAACTGTAGCTGATGGGTGAGATCTAATGCTGGCAGTTCAAGTGAGATGGGAAGCCTTACTTCCCTTCCATACACAAGTGTATATGGAGAATTTTTGATTGCTCTCTTTAGAGTGATTCGATCGGCCCATAGAGCTGTCTTCAACTTGGCATGGCAAGTTTTTTGATTTTCCTCCATGGTCCTCTTTATAATTCTGATTAAATTTTTATTAGTGGACTCGGCTAGTCCATTTCCCTGTGGGTAATAATTTGACGAAGTGCTGAGGTATATACCATACTTCAGCGGCCATTCACTTGTTTTGATCCCCAGGAAATCCAATGCACTGTCTGAAATTATAGTGGCTGGGACTCCAAAATGTGTCACTAAGTCCTCATAGAAATCTAGGACTACGCTTTCATTCGCTTCCTTCAAAGCAATGGCTTCCACCCACCTGGTGAAATAATTAGTAGCAGTCAGGACCCATTTCTGTCTGGTACTGGAGGGACGATTGATCATCCCTATGAAATCTAGGCCCCACTGCATGAATAGTTGTTCAACTTGAATGGGATGTAGGGGCATGGTAACCAATTTCTATTTTCCATCAAAAAGTGCACACCTCTGGCACTTCCTTACCCAGGCATAGGTATCCTTGAAAAGAGTGGGCTAGAAATAGTCAGCTCTCATTATTTTTGCTGCTGTGGTCTTAAGGGTGAAATGGCCACCTACCGGCCCATCATGAAACTCAACCAATACCTTGTCATCCTGACTGGGGTCAATGCATCTTAGGAGAACCCTGGAGAGATCCCTCCTAAATAATACTCCATCAATCAAAACATAAAGAAGGGACTGAAGTTTAAAATACCTTCTTCCAGCCCTATCGAGACCCTGTGGACATTCACCCATAAGAAGGAAACACCTCATGTCCAACATCCAATCTCTTATGAAAATTGGTTCTTTTGTAGTGGTTGCATCATGGATCAGCAAGGTGTCTTCACCCATTTGTCTTAAATCTACAGCTAGTTGTTCACATAGGCCCCTTCCTCTCACCAACTTGGTGATCTTGATGTCTATGTCGTACTCCATCACTTTGGTGATCCATCGTGCTCTTTTCTCATTTATGTCTCGATTGGTTAAGAAATCCTTGATGCCAAGATGTGGAACCATGAGATGAATCCTACTATTTGACAACATATATCTGAATTTCTTCAGGCTACGCACTACTGCCAAGACTTGCTTCTCTACGTAAGTGTACCTAATTTTGAAGTCCTCTAACCCTTGGCTGAAGAAGGTGAGTGGTTGCTCAAGATCATCACTGTTTGCTTGAGTAAGCATAGTGGATATCACTTCTCCATTGCTGAAGGTATAGAGATTGAGGTCTTTATTAAAGTTAGGGCTGATTAGAGTGGGAGCCTGGGTTAAAGCCTGTTTGATGGCTTCAAAGCTATCTTTTCTTGGTGTTGTCCACTTGAATTCCTCACCCTTCCTTAGCATAGAGGTTAGGGGTTTAACTATTTCAGCAAAGTTCGGAATGAACCTTTGAATGAAATTTATCCAGCCAAAGAAACTCTGCAGGCCTTTTTTGTGCTTTGGTAGGGACATCTCCAGGATGGAGCGGACTCTCTCGGGGTCAATAGACAAACCTTCCTTAGACACAATGTGGCCATGAAGTTTCCCCTTATGAACAACAAATACACATTTCTTTGGATTTAGGGAGATGCCAAATTCCCTACACCTCTCAAAAATCTGCCTGAGGTGCTCCATGTGCTGTCCCATCTCCCTAGAGAAAACTGTTATATCATCAAGGTACACTAGCACGTTCTTATTTATCAAACCACTAAAAGCCATGTCCATGGCTCACTGGAAGGTAGCACCAGCATTGGATAGCCCGAAAGGCATCTTCTATTAGGTGAACGTTCCCCATTTAGTGGTGAAGGCTATTTTGTATTGGTCACAGCCTCACACCAGAATCTGATTATATCTTGAATAACCATCCAGGAGGGAGAAATGTTTGGAACCATTTACCTTTTAGAGAATTTGCTCCATGTTTAGGAGGGAATAATGATCCTTTAAAGAGAATTTATTAAGGTCTCTGAAGTTGATGCATAGCCTGATCTCCCCATTTTTCTTTCTAACTAGAACCAAATTGGCCAACCATGAGGAATGTTTGATCAAAAATATAATGCCAGACTCAATCAACTTGACCAATTCTTTCTACATAAGGAGTTTGATCATCGGATTAACATGCCTCTACTTTTGTGTGACTGGTTTTGCACCTTCCTCTAATTCAATGGTGTGTTGGGTGAGTCTTGGATTAAAGCCTTTCAAGTCGCTATAATTCTAGGCAAAGATGTCAGCGAACTCCTGACATAGCAAAATGAAAGCTTGCCTTTCTTGAAACGTGCAGACCTTACCAAGTGCTAGCAGCTTGTCCTTGAAGATTTCAACTTTTTCATAATTCTCCTCTCTGGTAGTGATGCATGCTTTGTCATCTCTTAATTGGTCATCTCTGTTGAAAATACTTTCAAGTGTGACCAGACCCTTAGGGAGTTTATTGTTCTTTAATTGAACAATCTAATTTCCATATTGCTGCTGCAATTTTGATTGATTATGGACTGCGAACTCAGCTTCTTATAGGAAGAGAGCTATTTACTGGTCACTTTCAAAGACCTGCCAATTTGTAATATTGTCTGGAATTGAAGGCCGAACCACCACTCTTAAATGGCACGAACCACAATCCCTGCTTATCTCTTTTGAAACATCAAATTGGGAGCCAATGGCTGCCAGCCTGTCGGCTTGCTTATTCTATTCCCTGGGAATCAAGGTAATGTTAAGAGCAAGGAAATCTTCCATCAAGTCCCAGACTCTGTGCTTGTAAGACTTCAGCAAGGAGTTCTTGGTCAGGTTCAGGCCTCTTATTTGGTTTACAATTAATTCACTGTCCCCCAGGATTTGAAGCTTCTTGATCCCTCTCTTCCTTGCCCACTCTAGTCCATGGATCAAAGACTCATATTCTACAATATTACATGTGCAAGAGAACTAGAAACAGAAAGCTAAAAATCACCTTTCTTTAGAAGGGGAAACTAACATTGCCCCACCACTAGCGCCCAATTTACTTTTGGAACCGTTGAAGTACAATTGCCATAGGCCAAGGTCTTCTTTGTTCTCCCTCATTATATTGGGCATGATGACGCCTTCTTCATGCAAGCAATAGATGCCAAGGTCTACTTCCTCAATAAACTTATAAGGATCGTGCTCAAAGTTATCGCTTTCCCACTCATCCAAGAGTAGATATGTGACTCCTTCAAGAGCAGAAGATGAAGATTTGTCCGTCTGGGACTCTTCTGGATCGATGATAGTGTAACTGACATTCGCTGTCTTGGGTGAATAGGGCTCTAGGTGGTCCTTGTAGAGTGGCTCGGATTCAATTTTCACTTTGGTTCCGTATTTGGTCTTGAAAACTAGATATGACCAATTTGCTACTAGATAGCCACCTATCTTGGACGTAAAGTCCCTAGACAAACAGATTGTGAAATATGGAGGAACGTCTACTACCACTATATTATGGGGGATTGAGAATGTCAGGTAGGAATGCAATGTTAAACTCAATCCTTTCAAGATCTCGACTATCTTTATAGGCATGCCATCTAGTTGCAAGACCCCTTTGTTCATTGCTTCATACTTTAATCCCATCTTATCAGCAATGCACTTGGGCATCACCAAAGTGCTAGCCCCGCTGTCGATTATGCAATTTTGTACTAAGAAATCCCCTATGATCAAAGATACATAAAAAGGGGGAGTCTTTTCTTCTTTCTTTACCTGACCTAAAGCAGAAGGTTGCCCATTCATCATTAGGACGTTATTAGTGTCTGTTGGGATGGTCTATCGATCTAGCTCATGCAATTCTTTCTTCAATACATCCCTTTGTCCTGGGAGAGACAATGAATCCCATAGAGAAATGCTCACATGCAATTTCTTCATTTGATCAACAATATTAACTTGGGGGTTGATTCCCTTAGTGTTTTCCTTTGGGCTGATCCTGGCTGGAGCTGTAGACTGAGGAGCTGGAGGTGCCAATGGTTATCTAGAAATTGGGGCCCTTTGAAATGGGTGTGATGGAGGATTCGTTGCTGCCGCCTAAGGGGAAGCCTGCGCTTCTCCAACTGCTCTTCTTTTAAATCTCATGTTGGCTGCAATGCAATTAGCCTGATTATCTGCAGTGCCCCCATGATTAATTGCATAGAGCTCGCCCTCTTCATGATTTATCAGGGTAGAATCCAGCCTAGTTTGATTGTCAGTCATGCTGGGCTGAGCTGGAAACTCAAAAAACTGAGAAAAATTAGCAGCCTAATTTTTTGAATTTTGGAAAAAATTCATCATGTCATTTGTAGGGACAGCTTGCTCTTGACCATGTCCCATGGTCAAACAACCCATCTGCTCCTGCACTAGATTGTTCTGAGCTAGCACCATGGCTTTAGATGACGAAGAGGGGTCTGAGTTATAATTTTGATAAGGCATGGTCTGAGTAAGCTGACCCTATCCTTGATTATAGCCTTGAAAAGGGTTTCTAGGTGCTTGACCATAATGTTGATACCCTGGATTTGGCTTGTTATTTTGAGCTTGTTGCCTTTTAAGAGCTACAAGTTCGTTAGTCATGTTCTGCAACAGACTTTTTACCTCATGTAGTTCATTTGACGAAATAACAGCTAGCTTCTCAATGCTAGGCACAGGGGCTAATGTGGGTGCAATGGTTTGTATAGGGGGAAACATCTCTGGGAAAAGTGTCATATTAGGCCTAAGGAGTGATCTTCCCAGCTTGAACCAAGCAATTTTCAGCCACTATGGCAATGTCGTAAGCAGTTGGCAGTATATGTCCTCCCATAGATTAGATCATCACAACAACATCACTGTTTAATACTTTTAAATAGTACAAGAAAGCGTAGCTAGGAGTTGGCCTTACCACGATGGGAATTCTATCCCAAGTCTTTTGAAAATGCATGTTGAAGTCTTACATGTACTCGTGCGGAGCTCTCTTTATAGTCGTCAGTTGTTCAGCAAGAGAGAGACCATCACTTTTTTCCCCAAAACGATCAGTTAAATGGGTGCCCAATTCATTCCAAGAATGTATTGAATTCACAGGCAAGGTGCCGTACCAGTCAAGAGCTTTCCCTTTCAGAGACAAAGCTAGCAGTCTGATGGCAATGTTTTCTTCTGTTATATTATGAATATTGCAAAGGTTGGCAATATTTTTGATATGCTCAACAACTGTAATAGGTCCCATTCCATCAAAAGAAGGTACATTTTTGAGAGCTGTTCCTGGGCTTGGATCATAATGTGGGAGGTTTAAGGGGCTCTCACCGCGGAAAGCTGTAAAAGGCAATGCCATGGTTGGAACGGGCTGTAACTGTGGCTGAGCTGGGTTGGTGTTTCTAGCAACAAGTCTAGGAGGATTTACTAATGGATAAGGGTGAGTTCTCTCAAACCTGAGCTTTTTAGCAGAGTTTAAAGGTAGCTCAATGAATTCAAAAGGGACCCCTCTTGAAGCTGACCTTGTGGTAACCTTTGGCATAGAAGTTTAATTGACTAGTCTTAAAATAAAGAACTAAGCTCTTACCAGTGGAGTCACTAGATGCTGAAAATATTTGAAATGACTATAGCAAGACCAACATCAATCCTAAAATACTACTGCATTGGAAACTGATAAAATTACAGTTCCACCAGGCGTGCCAAAACTGTTGACGCTGGAGATTGCACTCAGTGGTAGGAAAATAGGTTCCTGCCTTCTCCTTGCAACATGGAAACTCCTCTCTCGCCTAAGCTTTTTAGTAGAGTTTAAAGGTAGCTCAATGAATTCAAAAGGGACCCCTCTTGAAGCTGACCTTGTGGTAACCTTTGGCATAGAAGTTTAATTGACTGGTCTTAAAATAAAGAACTAAGCTCTTACCAGTGGAGTCGCCAGATGCTAGAAATCTTTGAAATGAGTGTAACAGGGCCAACATCAATCTCAAAATACTACTGTGTTGGAAACCGATAAAATTACGGTCCCATCGGGCATGCCAAAACTGTTGATGCTAGAGATTACACCTGGTGGTAGGAAAATAGGTTCCTGCCTTTTGCCCACAACATGGAAACTCCTCTCTCACCTGTGGGATGACGAAGCAGGAGAGGAGAGTCTCTAGGTATGGGCTATTTCCCTCTGATGTATCTTGTTTATTTCAGGCAGTGCAAAAAATAGATATATGGATATACTGGGGGGGATGAAAAGGGAGAAGAAAATATAGGAAAACAAATAGCCTACTCTAAAGAGGTGATACACCAAAACTAGATGACCTTCCCACATTCACACTCAGGATCAGATAAAACAACATACATACACTGAGACTTGGCAGAAAAGACCAGGTTATTAGAATGACAGGAAGGTTCTGATGAAAAATATAGGAAACAGGGACTCACCAAGATGTTGTGGGATGCATACTGTGAGTGACTTCCTCTGTTTTTGCACCCAAAATGGAACTCTTCACCTGTAAGCTGCAAACTGACACCTTGTAGATAGCTGGTGTGTTGGTATTTAAACCTGTGAGAGCATTTAAAAGAAAATGACTGAACACAAATTAAACACACAAAACATACACAGGGTATCCATCCAAAAAAGAGGTAAAAACTATATTTTATTGATTTAGGTGGAAAATTTGTAGAGCTGCGCTCTTTACAAAAATGGAGAAGATGTTTAAAATGACTCGAGCAGCCACTTGCAAGCAAAGGGCCAATGAGTTTTCTCTTGGATTTTCCATATAAATTGGTAGACTTGGTCATTTTAAACATCTTCTCCATTTTTGTAAAGAGCACAACTCTGCAAATTTTCCACCTGAATCAATAAAATACAGTTTTTACCTCTTTCTTAGATGGATACCCTATGTATGTTTTGTGTGTTTAATATGTGTTCAGTCATTTTCTTTTAAATGCTCTCACAGGTTTAAATACCAACGCACCAGCTATCTACAAGGTGTCAGTTTGCAGCTTACAAGTGAAGAGTTCCATTTTGGGTGCAGAAACAGAGGAAGTCACTCACAGTATGCATCCCATAGCATCTTGGTGAGTCCCTGTTTCTTGTATTTTTCATCAGAACCTCCTTGTCATTCTAGTAACCTAGTTTTTTCTACCAAGTCTCAGTGTATGTATGCTGTTTTATCTGATCCCGAGTGTGAATGTGGGAAGTTCATCTGGTTTTGGTGTATCACCTCTTTAGAGTAGGTTGTTTGTTTTCTTATATTTTATTCTCCCTTTTCATCCCCCCTAGTATATCCATATATCTATTTTTTGCATTTCCTGAAACAAACAAGATACATCAGAGGGAACTAGCCCATACCTAGAGACTCTCCTCTCCTGCTTTGCCATCCCACAGGCGAGAGAGGAGTTTCCATGTTGTGGGGAGAAGGCAGGAACCTATTTTTCTGCCATCGAGTGTAATCTCCAGCGTCAACAGTAGGTAAAAAATTTAACAAAAAAACTATGTAAGCATAAAGTCTTCCGTTATCTCATTCACCGATTCGAAATATGTGTAACTGTAGAGTGAAACGAAGCACAAAGTCTTTGCCTAAAACTATAAAGGATAAAATTAGCTCAAAGTCTTTCTTCTATCTTTTAGAAACATTCTCAGATAATATCAACACACACACTTTGATTATTAAACTAAACAAATAAGAGATTATTAGGAAAGAGGACATAAGAACCATTTCCTAGATAACACAAATTACTTCAACACAAAGTCTGAAGTAAACCTGTTTCTCATTCATTCGATGAAATATGATTTACAAGTTGAGCATGAAGTCTCAATAAGTGTCTCAATTTCAGTAGAGTTTTTGCTCTCAATTATCAGAGATCCTTTGTACAAAAGAGGTCCCCTCTATATATAGGGAGAAACCTTCAAAATTAAAAAGATTAAAATATAAAAATATCTTAGTCAAAGATGAGTCATCTTTGACTTTTGAGATATTTTTTTGAATTTTTTACATGTAATTAAACATTACAAAATTGCATGCACTTTTACATGACAAAAGTGCATAAGAAGAGAAGAAGAAGAGAGAAGAGAAAAAAGGTTCAGCTCTTGCCACCAGACTTCTTCAGATGAGCATCATACATAGCAATAGATGCCTAAATTCCTATACTGTATGGCATAATGGTGTTCTTGAAGATGACCCTGGCCTTGATTATAACATCCTTCAATGTTGTGATTGCCTTGGCATGACTCGTTAACCTGGATCTTAGATTATCCAGAGTCAACTGAGTATCTAAAATGTTATTCAAAAAAGTCATTGAGAATGCTTTTTCTTCAAAATCCCTCTAAATCATACCTTTGAATCCTCAGATCATCTCTTCTGTCAAGAGAAATTGATTATCCCTGGAGGTGAGGTCACAAGGTAGTTCTTCTAGTCTATTCAATATGCCTATGTCACTTTTCTCGCTAGCATCCTTGGAAGACTCGAGATCTTCAATCAGCTCCTTGAGTACCTAAATCCTATATATTAGTGATTCCTTAACCTCAACATAGGAATCTTTACTGGAAATAACACCAATGGATATCAAGATAATTTTTTTCAGATCTTTCATTTTCCTCCACTTGCCAAGATATTTCTCGATACTATCAATGTCCTGAGAGATAAGAGAGACAAGTTCCTCTAGATCTATCCTCACTTTCTTCATCTTGTCTATCTTCTCAACAACTTCTATAAGGAAATTACCTGAGTGTGCACCTTTTCAATGTAATCCTCTACCACTTTTCCTTTCATATAGGTTTTCTTTTCCTTCTGAATAATAGGGTCATCTATGAAAAAGCCCTTGGGGCTATTGCTTTAGGGGCAAGAGTGAATTTCTTGACTACTACAATCAATTGCTCTGCCTTGGCCTTATAATAGTCTTTCATCTCCTTTTCTCTGTCAAATTTTTAGACCATGATGTCCATTGTAGACTGTAGATCACTTTTCGCACCTTTGTGAGTAACTTTTCTAAGTTAAACATGAGAAATGGAATAGTTGCTCATGTCAAAACCCTCAAGGGTTGCATCCTATGGTGGTTTAGCTATTTAAAAAAATTTATGCTCCTTTTCCTCAACCAATTTTGAAAGGATCCTTCGTCTCTTAGGGGACTTAGCTTTCACTGGCACTAACTTGCCAAAATCAAAGTCATATGCAGAGATGACTAGCTTTTTTCTTTTAGGTGTGAAAGCTGACATCCAAGGAGGGAGAGAAGAAGTACCTATTGTGGTGATGGTTCTTATAGTTGGTGTTACTATGGTAACATCTACACTGCTAGTGGTAATAGTGGTCACAATTAGAGTAATTGGTGAAACCGTATCGACTGTTGATTGATCAAGGGTAGAGCTTTCTCCTAGATTGAAGGAAGGAGATACCAGACTAGGAATAGATTCAAAGGAGTGAAGAGTATCTCCAGAAGCACCTTGAGGATCCCCAAACATAACACTGGAAAGAGAAGCAACTTTAGAAGAAGGAACACTGATAGGGGATAGAGGTGAAGGAGATGCCATAGGAGACTAAGGTGGAGAAGGAGAGACGTCTGTAAGTGGCTGCACCCCTTCTTGGGAAGGTAGAGGCTCAATTCTTTACTATTTTAAGGGCCTATCATCTATCTTTATTTGCTGAGCTACCTATTCTTGGGAGCTTTGTTCTCTAACTCCATTAGCCATCTATTCTGGCTCTTCAATATCCTTTGATTTTTTGGACACAAAGATTCTAGGCTTGTGAGTCCTAGATGGAGAAGGAACATCACCTTTATTCTTGGTCTTATTTTTTGCCTTCTTCCTCATTTTAGCTTAGAATTCAGCCTTTCAATGTGATCCCTTTGGCTATTAACTAATCATTTGTGTTAGCCAATATTGATTCGAATCTCTTCCTCAAAGAAGTTAATTCTTTTTTAGACCACTAAATTGGAAGAAAAAGAGAGTCAAAAACCTTTTTAGCCAGCTACCTACTGTTGATAATGTTTTTATCATCAACTAAATTGGAGGGAATATTTGCAAGCCTCAAATATTTGATCTATTCCAGGGTTAGCCTACTATAGTCCATCCTCCTGATTTCGTCAGCTGTCCTCAGGTCTACCTAGATGTATTCAATCATAGGCTCATGAAATTGAGTCTTTTTTTTTTATCATGTCCTTGACATCCCTGTAGTCAAAATTGTCCCTCTTGAATTGTTTCATAGTAACCAGTTGCATCTCTATCTCCATGACCATGGCTTTGGCTTCTGTCAAAATTGAGTATCTGCCAATTTCAATTGGAAACCTGAAACTTAGATTTTTTAATTTCATTTGCCTAGTGTGTACGACAACTATTTGTCTACACAGCTCCATTAGGACTAACTTATCATAAGGAAATTCGGGGAGCATATAGGGATAGCCTTGAAAAAAGCCAACTCGAAGATAGAAAAAGAAGGGAAATTATAGGAACATACATCCATAGTCGTTGATGACCGTCCAGGCTTCATCAAATACTCTTTTCTTTTTAAGTTGAGGGTCGAAGAGGCACAAAAATACCATGAATAAGGCATCATTTACTCTCCTAAAATGATGGATTGATCCTTACAACATTAACTAAGGGTAATATGAGTAGATCGGGGTGGTCTTCTTATTTCTTTCAGTTGTCAAACCTAGAAAGGTTCACATTAAAGCTGCTATGTACACTAGGTACGAAGTCATATAGAACTTTGAAGTAGTTTATACCTTGGTCAGTTGCTCGAGAAGAGCATTGCTAATCTGCTCACTCCAAAAAATGACTTGTTTCCCTTAGAAGATGATCTTGATGAAAGGATACATCCATTCATGGAATTGTGAGGAAGATGGCAGACCTCGTATCCTACTGAGGAAAGTAATCAAGTCACCAACCTCTTTAATGAAATCACTCATCAAAAAATTATGCAGCCATTTGGATAAATTAGTTCAAGGGGTCTTGAGCCACTTGTGTTTCATCACTTTCTTTGCCCTCTCGGGATCCTTGTCATACTCTTTCTATGCTTTTATGAAGTCAATTCTCAGCACTTCAGTAGTAGGAGGGCACATGAAGACTTTATTAATAAATTTGGGGTCCAACCAAATTATTACGTTGCCACTAGTATCAGAGGCCGATCTGGTCTCTCTATTGTAGAACTTGGCGCACTAGAGGATGAACTTTGTATGATGTGCCGCTACTGAGAAAGAAGCAACCAAATAAATATTACTCTTGATGATTCTTTTCTTTGGTCACGAACTAGGCCATATCTATGTGGCCAATCTCTGTATCTCTAATGTCGTCAATACTAGAGGAGACTTAAGTGATTAGAAAAATGTCCTCGTACTGGTACTTCATGGCCTTTGACTTCTTTAGAGAAGTCTCAGTCATTAGAACTGGTCTGGGTTGAGTGGGTGCTGATGAATAAGAGTCTTTAGGGGGTACTGAATCATGATCATGTAATTAGGGAATAGTGGGCAAATTAGAGAATGCACATGTTGGGTGATCATGACCAAGGAAGGGTACTTAATAGGGTTAGGTCAGAAATTGAGTCAGAAAAAGGGAAGGAAGTGGAAAAAAATAAAAAAGATTAAGATCTCTCCAGAGTTGGAAAAATTTGGAAGAAGAATGCAAGGGCGGTGAAATTCACCGCCCTAGCATGAAGAATGCTAGCATGCATAGGCAGTGAATTTTGCCACCCTTGCATGAAGGGGAAGAAGAGAAAAGGGAACAAACAGTGAATTCACTACCTGTGCATGAATAATTTCTAAATAAGTGTAGGGGCAGTGAAATTTTCTGGCCTTGCATGTTCGACCATGCATCAACAGCAAATTTTGCTGCCTGTGTAGGTCAATGGGAAATAAAGGAGAAAAAGGGAGCATGGGTGGCAAAATTTTCCACCCTTGCTATTTTTTTTGGAAAGTTCAAGGGTGGCAAAATTCACCGTCTTTGCACTTTCAGCCTACATCGGCGATAAATTTTGCCGCTTGTGCGAGTCGAAAGGGACGGACTTATATCGGTGGTGAATTTCACTGCCAACATAGGTGTTGGATAGGGCATGGTTAGGGCAGCAAAAATTGCCTCCCATAGTAGGAAAGACCAAGAGATCTGTGGGAAAGAAGGGAGGGTGGCAAAAATCACTGCCTTAGCATGAAGAGGAAGCCTGGAAGGCCAACAGGGAAGAGGGAGAAATTGATGGTAGAAAATGAGAGCGGGCCGACGGTGAAGGGGAAAAAACAAACCCCAACAAAAACAACTAGAAAATAAACTAAAAGAGAGGAAAAGGAAAAAAATAAACTCTAAATACATGACCTACCTAGAAAACTATGCACACCATGAGCTCAAGTCCTCAAAAATGCACTTTCACCCATTCGCTGGATCATCCAGAGGTAGAAAGCTGGAGGAGGAGAGGAAGGAATGAATCAAAATGATGCTAAAACCAGATTAAATGGGGTGAAAATTGACCCAAACCACCCGACACATGTGGCAATAAATGTTTTGCATAAAAAATGAGACAGTGCAGGGGCGACAAAATTTGCCACCCTTGCACTTGGAAAAGGCAAGGACATGCAGTGGCAGCAAATTTTGCCGCTCCTACATGTCAAATAAAAAATGCATGGGTGGAAAAAATTGCTGCCCATGTGCGTCAAGATGTAGGGATGGAAAAATTTGCCACTCCTGCATGTTGGAAGAAAAATGCACTGACAACAGAAAATGCCACCCGTTCACGAAAAGAAAAGAGAAAATACTAACTTTGAAAAAGCCAAATTTTAGTCTCCTAATCACATCGAGACCATAAAAACTTTCACATTTTGGGGAAAATGTAATGAAAATATGTTACGAGCTTCAAATGGTGTCAGTTGAGCAAGAACAAGAACGAGAAAAACCCATCTCGAAAATGGACTTAGAGAGACAAAGGGCAAAACAGACAAGTTTTGCATGGAGTTGTTCCAAAAATGAGCTGAGCTGATTTTAAAAATAATAGCTAGCTCCTATTGGAGAACTTTCATTAATCAAAATGATCAACAAGAGTAGAAACCAATCTCTAAGTGCCTTCATCCAAGCCATTGGGCTACGGAGTCAAGCTAAAAATGAAAGAAAAATAGACAAAACATAAAAACTATACATAAATATAAGTGGATCTATCTAAGCTTTAAGGATTGAATAGCTTCAAATATTGTCCACTATGGGGTAGTGCGAATGGTGTTCCATCCTAATATTTTAACAAGAAGATACTCTCACCATAGAGCTATCGAATGATGAATGGACCTCTCCATAAAGAGTCAAATTTGCCATGCATTCCCTTCAGTTCTCTCCTCTTGTCCCACAACAAGACTTGATCTCCGACTTGAAAATCATGAACCTTGGCCTTTTTATCAAAGAGTTTTTTCGCTTGATTTTGATGTGCCATAATCCAGTCCACCACCATGGTTCATTGCTCATTCAGCTCGATTAGACACATGATTATTTTGTCGATCAAACCTTCAAATGTTGAGTCTTCAATTGCTTTGGCTAATCTGAGTGCTAGTAGTTCTAGAGTGATGGGTATCTCTGCATTTAAACCATACAAAAGTTGGAAAGGTGACATACCTGTGGCCCTTTTGGGTGTAATCCTATCTACCCATAAAGCAACAAATAGTGCTTTCTACCATGTTCTTTGATTATCATCAACCAATTTTCTAATAATAGTGACCAAGTTCTTATTGCTCAATTTTGCTTGGCCATTTCCCTATGGAAAATAATCTAAAGTGCGGGATAGGGTAATCCCATAATAGAAGAAGAATTGAGTAATTTTATGTGAAGAGAAATAGGTTGAATTATCTATTACAATTTTGAGTGGAACTCCAAACTAGGAGATAATATTTTCCTTGAAAAAATTGCACACCACTTCAAATGTAGCGTGCTTGGTTGGGATGGCCTCCACCCATTTGGTAAAGTAATCAATCACTATGAGGACATAATCATTTCTGGCACTCAAAGATGGATTAACTATGCTAATAAAGTCAATACGCCACTACTGGAAAGGTCTTTCAATGATTACTAGCTTGAGAGGCAATATAGTTTAGTGTTTTCGACGAACTATTGACACAATTCGCATCTACGCACCCATTTGTAGGCATCTTAAAATAGTGTAGGCCAATAGTACCTTGCTCACAAAATCTTGTGTGCTATCACTGGTGCAAAAAAATGCCCTCCACAGGCCAAATTATGGAAAGACTCTAAGAGTTTATCTTGTTGTACCTTATCGATACAATGAAGAAATGCCCCGTCCAGGTTCCTTTTGTATAGACCATTATCCCATAAAACATACCTAATAGCCTTTAGTTTAACATTCTATTTTTTTTATAGGAGAGATGAGTGGGACACTCACCATAAGTCAAAAAATAGGTGATGTTAGAATACCACTCATCAGTAGTGGCAATAAAGAGGACTGTGGGTATGCCTTCGATCTCTATTTCTTCATTTTTTGCTTCTTCAAGAATGTTGTTGGTAATCAACTGACAAAGACCCTTTCCCTACATGAGTTTGATAGGTTTGATGTCTAGATCAAACTCCTAAATTTTGGTGATCTAATTACCCCTCTTCGTATCAAACTCCTGTTGAGTCAAAATGGACTTCACTATTGTATCATGCACCAACACTTCATTGTGTGAGTTCAGGATATAAAACTTGAAGTGTTTGACTGCTTTGACCACCGCATATGCATGATTCTCCATGTTGGAATATTTCAGCTCATGAGCATTGAGTGGACAAATCATGAAGGAAATAGGATATTCTATGCCTTCTTGGTTCTGTTGAACTAGAATAGCTGAGAGTGTATGTTCAAAAGCATAATTGTATATCTTAAAGCTCTTGGTGTAGTCTAGACACACTAAGATTAGTGCGCGAGGGATCACTTCTTTAATGTCTTTGAATGCTGATTTACTCTCTGCAGTCCACCTATAGGTAGCATTACCTTTCATCATATTGATGATGTGGTGAGTCTTTTTAGCGAACTCAGGGATGAACTTTTTAAGAAAATTCACCTTTTCAAAGAAAGAGTGAACCACAGTTTTATTGGTAGGCAGAGTAAGTTCTTGAATGGATTTGAATCTTTTCAAGTCAATTTTAATACCTTATTGGGACACAATGTGTTCGAGAAGTTTCCCTTCAGTCACCCTAAAGATAGATTTTTTTAGATTTAGAGAAATACCATTCTGACAACAGCGTTCCAGTATTCTTTGTAAATAGTGGACACGGTCAGAACGGTGATTTAAAAATACCATCAAATCATCTAGATATACTATAATGAACTTACCCATTTCATCCTTAAAAGTGAGGTCCATCGCTCTTTAAAATGTGGCACTTGCATTTATCAGACTGAAAGGCATTCTTCGGTAGGCAAAGGTGCCCCAAAGTGTGGTGAAAGCAGTCTTATGCTGATCTACTTTTCCAACTTCAACTTGATTATACCTCGAGAAATCGTCTAGCATTGATAACATCTCTGAACCTATTACCATTTACAGAACTTGATCCATGATAGGGAGGGGGTAGTTATCTTTTAAAGATAACTGATTCAAGTTCCTGAAATCCATGTAGATTCAAATTTCACCATTTTTCTTTTTGACAGGCACTATATTGGAAATCCATGTGGAGTGGTGGATTGGGAAAATTGTCCAAGCATCAAGCATTTTTGTATCTCAGCCAAAATGGTACCTGAGATTTTTGGATTATATTACTTGGACTTTTGCTTATAAGGCATGGAATTTGCCTTAAGAGGAATGTCATGGCGAATGTCATCAGGCTTGAGTGATTTTAGGTCATCATAGGAATAAGCCAAGACATCTATATATTGGCAGAGTAGATTAGCAAGCTTGAATCTCTCCTCGAGAGTGTAGCATTTTCTGATGTTTACCATCTTAGGATCTCACTTAGTTCCCAAGTTTACTTGATCAAAATCTTGGGAGGAGTTTGAATCTATTCATTATTATTTAATAAACCTGTCATGGTTATCAAATAATTTATCTAGGAAAACTAGGCCTTTGGAAATCTTATTCGCCTTAAGCTGCAAGAAATCCTCACCTATGTTTGCATTTGATTTAGAAGTTACTTTTCATTCTCAAAATTCATTACCTTCAAAGTGTAGTTGTTCGAAGCTGTCTTTTTGCTCCAAGAAGGTGATGATTTAGTCATCATTATTGAATACTTGCTAATGGCCAGCATTATCAGGTACACTTGGTCAAAAGACCAATTTATTAGTGTACTTATCTCCTTTAAAATCTAGATGGGGAACCAAGAGAGTAGCAAAAACAATCAATGCATCCACCTGGTCATTGAATTCTCTTAAAATGATAGAGATGTTAAAAGCATCAAATTTTTTAATTTGGTCCTAGACAAGATCTCAGTAGTGGCGCAATATTTTATTCTTGGTTTGATATAGGTTTCTTACCTGACAAACCACCAATTCAACATCCCCTTTAACATGGAGTAGTTTAATGCCCTTGTCTCTGGTAGCCTGTAATTTGAGTAACAGGGATTCGTACTCAGCTATGTTGTTGGTGTTGTTAAACTTCAACTTGTAGGATAAAGAAATAATATCTCCCTGAGGTGATACCAACACAACTCCAGCTCCTGAACTAGTAGAAGAGTAACTGCCATTAAATTCCAAGATCCATACCTCATTAGACACCACTTTTCCTTTGAAAGCTTCTTCATCTAGGGGAAGAGGTTCTTTCATGCATTTATTTTGTTGTGCCAATTCTCTTGCTATGTCAATTGAACACATTTCTAAGTCGTCACTTGTAAGAGTTTCGTCAGATGCCTCATGGATCTCATCCATAGATAGGAAGTAGTTGCCCATGCCAGAAGACTCAAATAAAATTTGAGCTTTTGGTGCTGATGATTGGGTGACTACATATCTTACCTCTTCTTCAGAAAGCAATTTCTTCATAACGCCTTGAATTGGGATCCTCACGTCTGACAAGTCCATGCTCAGCTCACCTCCAACATCCTTGCAGAAATGATGCCCAAGCAAGACACCATAAGAGGCTGGAACATCGGCCACTAGAATCATCATTTTTATCATCTTTTCTAGAAAAGTTGTGAAAGTAAATTGGGCATCTTTTATCTGACCAAGGAGTGGGACTTGCTTGTTTTTCATAGAGAAACACCTTCCAAAAGTTTTGGTCAAAGTTAGACCAAGGGAATCTGCCACCTTGGCGGGCATGACATTATCTGAGGCTCCAGAGTCTATTATGTAATTACTCAATTTGTAACCATTTATTAGTAGGAAAACATAAAAAAGTTCTATTTTCCCAAGAGCAACTGGAGGAGTCACGACAAGATTATTCTAGGTGTATTTATCCTTGGGGGGATCATGAATGGCCTTTGAAGAATCTTGTCCTATGGGGACGGCCTTATTTTTCACATATTCTACCAACCTATCAAATTGTTCAAGGTTAGCCCTCAAATATTCAAGCTCTATCATTTGGATTTTAGTCTTTCTAGCATGATCAATTATATCAAATAATTGAAAATAATTTGAAACAGAGGAAAAGACTCCATCATCTAGGTCTTTAGTAGGTGTGGCACTGGTCTGAGTAACAAAGGTGGAAGGTATGTGGCGATTGGAGGTACTTACTTTTTTGTGAGTTACCTAATCTTTTAATTTAGGAAGCAATGCAGTCCCTCGTTTAGTGATAGAAACCACTGACTGAGGTTCTTCTTCTACTTTTCCTTTGTCAGCCTGTGGAGCTGATTGGTTTTGAGATCTAGTAAAAATAGCATAAGATCCATCCAACCATTCTATTTTACTTTCAACTTCACCCTGATAATTTAGGAAGCCAATATTGGAGTCGCCAGCGAATTCTTCTTCTTCCTCAGTGAAGAGATTAACATTATTTTTAGGATTTAACTCACGCTGAAATGACAAATCTGCTTCAGCTTTTAGATATCCAACTGCCAAGTTATTTGGAGGTGCTTCAAAGGTGAGGTTCCTCTATGGAGGGGGAAGGTGATTTTGCTGTCTCTAATTCTTGGCAGCATTACCTTGGTATGCCTAATTTTGAAATGTCCTCCTAGGCATATCTTTATATGCAAGAGCAGATGACATCCCTTGTGCCATTTGCTTTTTGAGAGCTAGCATCTCATTTGCTAGCTTTTGTACCATCGAGTTAGTGGTGACTGCAGGTGAATACTCAAAAGATGAAGAGGATTTACCTTTATTAGGGTCTCTCCTTATCTTTTCTGCCAGGATAAGGTCATCTTCTACCTTAGTAGCTAAGTTCTAAGCAGTAGCAAGGTCTATGTGTTTGGCCCGTCTCAGTAAGAAACCTACTTTAGGCAATTGTGAATTGATGAAGAAGCATTTGAGGTTCTAAGGCATCGACTGGGTGACCATGGGAATTCTGTGCCTCAGCTTGTCAAACCTGGCAATAAAATCCCTCATAGGCTCATGAGGCTCTTTCTTCATCTAAGTGAGCTGGGCCAACAAGGCATGTGCATCTTCTGCAAGCTTGAATCTAGCTTCAAATTTGTCTTTCAGGGTGTCCCAGTCATTCATTGATCTAGTCTACAGGTGGTAGAACCAGTCTGCAGTAGCACCTTGTAGTGTCTCTATGCACATCCTAACTGCTATGTCTTCAA
Source organism: Torreya grandis (assembly GCA_037957365.1). Taxonomy (NCBI): domain Eukaryota; kingdom Viridiplantae; phylum Streptophyta; class Pinopsida; order Cupressales; family Taxaceae; genus Torreya; species Torreya grandis. The sequence goes on from JARHVA010000847.1 coordinate 105,110, forward strand.
ATTCCAAACCTATGACACCATAGGCTATGCTGAAAGATGCAATGTGTTTATCAGGATGAACCTTCCCATCACCAAAGAATTTGCGAAAAATCTTCCTTAAACTATGTGGAAGCTCATGTAGAGGTGAAGTCAAATTCAGTGGATCGAAAGAATTACTCCAAGGGCCTTAAGCCATGATTTGATTATGCAAAAGTGGGATTACTAATCCAAGTGGAGCTTGGATAGGTAAAGCTCAGATAGCAGTAGAAAAAGAAGCTATGCTTTGTGTTGGTGGCCTATTAGGGCTAGGAAGAAGGCTCCTAGTTCATCTAAGGTGAGGTTGTGGAGGAAACAACTCAAAATTACTCTGCTGCACCAATTCAAAAGTATGGTCAACAACACCTTGGGATTTCTAGCCTCTGGTATAACATAGAGTTGCCAAACTGTAGAACAAAAAATATAAAAAAGTAGGATCTACTTTAGTTTGAAGTTTGAGACTTCAAACTGTGCGCTCTTCCCCAGCAGAGTCACAAAAAACTGTTGGGTGAATATTTTGTCATCAACTAACTGATGACAAAATAGGTATATCAACCACAACACAAGGAGATTTACATCATAAAAAGTGTGGGTTTACCACATTTGGATGAGGTAAATCTCTCCTCTCATCAAGGAGAGGTTCTTTATGAATATATATATATATATATATATATATATATATATATATATATATATATATATATATATATATATATATATATATATATATATAAGCAAATAATACTCAGGGTAGTATAACAACATCCACCTCTCTTTTTTCAAAGGTGATGTCCAAAGAATAAGAGAAAGAAGTCTTGGTCATTGGCTAATAATATTCCTCTTCTTTTAGGAATGATATCCAACGTAGAGCAAAAAATCCCTTGAAACAGGTAACAAAGTTAACAAAAAAACCTATGTAAGCACAAAGTCTTCTATTATCTCCTTCACTGATTCGAAATACGCGTAACCATAGAGTGAAATAAAGCATAAAGTCTTCACCTAAAACTACAAAGGATAAAAGGGTCACCAAGGTAAAAGTAGCTCAAAGTCTTTCTTCTATTTTTTAGAAACATCCTCAGATAATATCAACACACACACTTTTCTTATTAAACCAAACATATAAGAGATTATCAGGAAAGAGGACATAAGAACCATTTCCTAGATAACACAAATTACTTCAAGACAAAGTCTGAAATAACCCTGTTTCTCATTCATTTAATGAAATATGATTTATAAGTTAAGCACAAAGTCTCAAGAAGTGTCTCAATTTCAACAGAGTTTTTGCTCTCAATTATCAGAGATCTTTTTTATAAAAGAGGTCCTCTCTATATATAGGGAGAAACCTTCAAAATTAAAAAGATTAAAATATAAAAATATCTTAGTCAAAGATGAGTCATCTTTGAATTTTGAGATATTTTTTTGGATTTTTTACATGTAATTACACATTACAAAATTGCATGCACTTTTACATGACAAAAGTGCATGAGAAGAGAAGAAGAAGAGAGAAGGGGAAAAAGGTTCAGCTCTTGCCGCCGAACTTCTTCAGATGAGCATCATACATAGCAATAGATGCCTAAATTCCTATACTGTCCACTGCAATAGTGTTCTTGAAGATGACCTTGGCCCTGATTATAGCATCCTTCAATGTTGTGATTGCCTTGGCATGACTCGTTAACCTAGATCTTATATTATCTAGAGTCAACTGAGTATCTAAAACATTATCCACAGAAGTCATTGAGAATTATTTTTCTTCAAAATCCATCTAAACCATACCTTTGAATCCTCAGATCATCTCTTCTATCAAGAGATATTGATTATCCCTGAAAGTGAGGTCACAAGGTAGTTCTTCTAGTCTATTCAATAGGCCTATGTTGCTTTTCTCGTTAGCATCCTTGAAAGACTTGAGATCTTCAATCAGCTCCTTAATTACCTAAATCCTATATATCAGTGATTCCTTAATCTCAACATAAGAATCTTTGCTAGAAATAAAACTGATGGATATCAAGGTGTTTTTCTTTAGATCTTTCATTTCCCTCCACTTGCCAAGATATTTCTCCATACTGTCAATGTCCTGAGAGATAAGAGAGACAAGGTCCTCTAGATCTATCCTCACTTTCTTCATCTTGTCTATCTTTTCAACAACTTTTGTAAGGAAATTCCTTGAGTGTGCATCTTTTCAATTTAATCTTCTAGCACTTTTCCTTTCATACAAGTTTTCTCTACCTTTTGAATAATAGGGTCGTCTTTGGAAAAGGCCTCTGGAGCTACTACTTCAAGGGCAAGAGTGAATTTCTAGACTACTCCAATCAATTGCTTTGCCTTGGCCTTATAGTAGTCTTTCATCTCCTTTTCTCTGTCAAATTTTTGGACCGTGATGTCTATTGCAGGCTGTAGATCACTTTTCGCACTTTCATGAGTAACTTTTCTAAGTTCAACATAAGAAATGAAATAGCTGCTCATGTCAAAACTCTCAAGGGTTGCATGCTGCAGTGGTTTAACTATTTATAGAAATTTATGCTCCTTTTCGTTAACCAATTTTGAAAGGATCCTTGGTCTTTTAGGGGCCTTAGCTTTCACTAGCACTAACTTGCCAAAATTGAAGTCATCTATAGAGATGGCTAGCTTCTTTCTTTTAGGTGTGAAAGCTAACATCTAAGGAGGGAGAGAAGAAGTACCTATTATGGTGACGGTTCTTGCAGCTGGTGTTACCATGGTAATGTCTGCACTACTAGTGGTAATAGTGGTCATGACTGGAGTACCTGGTGAAACCATACCAACCATTGATTGATTAAGGGCAGAGCTTTCTCTTAGATTAAAGGAAGGAGATGCCAAACTAAGAATAGATTTAGAGGAGTGAAGAGTATCTATAGAAGTGCCTTGAGGATCACCAAACATAACTCTAGAAGGAGAAGCGGCTTCAGAAGAAGAAACACTGATAGGAGATAGAGGTGAAGGAAATGCCACAAGAGACTGAGGTGGAGAAGGAGAGACATCTGTAAGTGGCTGTGCCCCTTCCTAGAAAGGTAGAGGCTTAGTTCTTTGCTATTTTGAGGGCCTATCATCTGTCTCCATTTGTTGAGCTGCTTATTACTTGGAGCTTTGTTCTCCAACTCCCTTAGCCATTGATTCTAGCTCTTCAATAGCCTTTGATTTTTTAGACACAAAGATGATTCTAGGCTTGTGAGGCCCAGATGGAGAAGGAACATCACCTTTGTTCTTGGTCCTATTTTCTACCTTCTTCCTCATTTTAGCTTGGAATTCAGCCTTCGATTCTGTAATAAACTCTTTCAAGATGATCCCTTTGGCTGTTAACCAATCATTGGTGTTAGCCAATATTGGTTTGAATCTCTTCCTCAAAGAAGTTAATTCTTTCTGAGACCACTAAATTGGAGGAAGAGGAGAGTCAGCAACCTTTTCAGCCAGGTACCTGCTATTGATAATGTTTTTATCATTGACCAAATTAGAGGGAATATCTGTAAGCCTTAAATATTTAATCTATTCTAGGTTCAACCTACTGTAGTCCATCCTCCTGATTTCTTCAACTATCCTTAGGTCTACCCAGATGTCTTCAATCATAGGCTCAAGAAACTGAGTCTTTTTTCTGATCATGTCCTTGACACCCCTATAGTCAAAATTATCCCTCCTCTTAAACTGTTTCATAGTAACCAGTTGCATCTCTGTCTCCATGACCTTGGCTTTGGCTACAGTCAAAATTGAGTATCTACCAATTTCAATTGGAAACCTAAAACCTAGATTTTTTAGTTCTATTTGCCTAATGTGTACGACAACCATTTATCTACACAACAACATTAGGAATAACTTATCAGAAAGAAATTTGGGGAGCATATAGGGATAGCCTTGGAAAAAGCCAACCTAAATATATCAGGAGGGAAATTATAGGAACATACAGCCATAGTCATTGACGACCATCCAGACTTCATCAGATACTCTTTTTTGTTCGAGTTGAGGGTTGAAGAGGCACATAAATACTGCGAATAAGGTATCATTTACTCTCCTAAAATGACAGATTGATCCTTGAAGCATTAACTGAGGGTAATATGAATAGACTGGTGTGGTCTTCCTATTTCCTTCAGTTGTCAAACCTAGAAAGGTTTGCATTAAAGTTGCTATGTACACCAGGTATGAAGTCATATAGAACTTTGAAGTAGTTTGTACCTTGGTCAGTTGCTTGTGAAGACTGTTGCTAATCTACTTACCCTAGAAGATGACTTGTTTCCCATGGAGGATGATCTTGATGAAAGGATACATCTATTTATGGAATTGTGAGGAAGATGACAGACCTCATACTCTGCTGAGGAGAGTAATCAAGTCACCAACCTCTTTAATGAAATCACTCCTCTAAAAATTCCATGGCCATCTTGATAAATTGGTCCTAGGGGTCTTGAGCCACCTGTGATTCATCACTTTTTTTGCCCTCTCGAGATCCTTGTCATACTCTTTTTGTGCTTCTACGAAGTCAATTCTCAACACTTTAGTAGCAGGAGGGCACATGAAGACTTTATCAATGAATTTATGATCTAGCTAAATTATTATATTATCGCTGGCATCAGAGGCTGATTTGGTCTCTCTATTTTAGAATTGGGCACACTGGAGGATGAACTCTGTATGATGTGTTGCTATTAAGAAAGAAGCAACTAGATGAATGCTGTTCTCGATGATTCTTTTCATTTCAGAGCTTGGATTCATTGCTTTGGTTCTAGTCATGAACTCAGCCATATCTACGTGGCCAATCTCTATCTCTAATGTCATCAACATTAGAGGTGATCGAAGTGATTGAAAAAATACCCTGGTACCGGTACTTCATGGTCTTTGACTTCTTCAGATAAGCCTTAGTCATTAGAACTAGTTTGGGTTGAGTGGGTGCCAACGAACAAGAGTCTTTAGGGGGTATTGCAATCATGATTGTGCAACTAGGAAATAGTGGGAAAATTGGGGAATTCACACATTGGGTGATCATGACCAAGGAAGGGCACTTAACAGGGTCAGGTCAGAAATTGAGTCAAAAAAAGGAAGTGGAAAAAAATAAAAAATATTAAGATCTCTCTAGAGTTGGAGAAATTTGGAGGAAGAATACAAGGGTGATAAAATTCGCCACCCTAGCATGAAGAATGCTGGCATGAACGAGCAGTGAATTTCACCACCCTTGCATGAAGAGGAAGAAGAGAAAAGGGCATGAGCAACAAATTCACTGCTCGTGCATGAAGAATTGCTAGGTAAGTGCAGGGGTGGAAAAATTCACCGCCCTTGCATGTTTGACCATGCATCAATGACAAATTTTGCCATCTGTGTAGGTCAATGGGAAATAAGGGAGAAAAAGGGAGCACGGGTGGCAAAATTCACCACCCTTGCACTTTTGTCCTACATCGGTGGCAAATTTCACTACCTGTGCAAGTCGAAAGGGATGAACCTTTATCAATAGCAAATTTCACCACTGACACAGATGTTGGATAGGGCATGGTTAGGGCGGTAAAAATTTCCTCTCATAGTAGGTAAGACTAAGAGATCTTTAGGCAAGAAGGGAGGGTTGCGAAAATCACCACCGCAGCATGAAGAGGAAGCTTGGAAGGTTGACAGGGAAGAGGGAGAAATCAGCAGCAAAAAATGAGAGCGAGCCGACGGTGAAGGGGAAAAAACAAACCCCAACAAAAACAACTAGAAAACAAACTAAAAGAGAGGAAAGGGAAAAGAAATAAACTCTAAATACATGACCTACCCAAAAAACCATGCATGCTGCGAGCTCAAATCCACCAAAACACACTTTCATCCATTTGCTAAATTATTCAGAGGCAGAAGGTAGGATGAGGAGAGGAAGGAATGAATCAAAATGAGGCTAAAACCAGATTAAATGGGGTAAAAATTGACCCCAACCACCTGGCATGTGCGGCAATAAATGCTACACGTGAAAAATGAGATAGTGCAGGGGCAAAAAAATTTGCCGCCCTTACACTTGAAAAAGGGAAGGACATGCAGTGGCGGCAAATTTTTCCACTCTTGCATGTCAAAAATGAAAAATGCATGGGTGGCAAAAATTTTCGCCCGTGCATGTCGAGATGCAGGGGCAGCAAAATTTTCCACTCCTGCATGTTGGAAGAAAAATGCACTGACGATAGAAAATGCCGCTTGTGCACGAAAACATAACAAAAATCACTAACTTTGAAAAAGCCAACTTTTAGTCTCCTAATCGCATCGAGACCATAACAACTTTCACATTTTGGGGAAAACATAATGAAAATATTTTACGAGCTTCGAATGGTGTCAATTGAGCAAGAACAAGAACGAGAAAAATCCATCTCAAAAATGGACTTAGAGAGACAAAAGGCAAAACAGACAAGTTTTAAAGGGGGTTGTTCCAAAAATGAGCTAAGCTGATTTTGGAAACAACAAATTTCAATGAAAGATTTCAAAGGACATGGCATAGGTTACCACCTATCATGAGACATCCTCCAAGCTTTGTGTTCCCCACCTATCTCAAAGGTATTGGAATCGAAGTAGCAGTGATGTTACAATCTATGGGAGGATTTACTCTACTTGATGCATATGATATAGCCATTAAAGTTGAGAATAGCTTGATACATGTTGGAAAGCTACCTCTAAGAGTTTCTATACCCTTTCTGTCTCATAGTTTAGTGTAAAATATAAGTGGAATGCAAGTTCCTAACGTCAATGTATAGCCAAGAGCCTACCCCAAGAAAGTGGATAGTGCTATGGACAAAGATGAAGAAATTTGATCATTACGAGCTCATCTCAAGTAACCTTAACTCTAGACAAGTGCTCCACCTAACTATCAATACTATCCTCAACAAGGCTATAGAGCTACATCCCAATAAAACTACCAAGGAAGATGATAGGGTCAAACAGTTTCAATAGGTATCCCAATGCCTATAATCCTAATCCCATTCCTTCTATGAAGGCTGTTGTTCTAGTACATGCTAATCTGGTCTAAGGAGAGAATCATTTAGACTAATGGGGATGACCTCAAGGTCAGTTTATGCATGATGGTATAGAAAATAGCCAAGCTTTTGTGGCACAAGAGGAAACTACTCCTTATATAAATTCAGAAGAAGCATACCTTATGCATGATGGTATAGAAAATAGCCAAGCTTTGGTGGCACAAGAGGAAACTATGGAAAAGGTGGAAGCCAAAGTGTAGGCATGATGAACTTCCAAGGAAGATATGATTATGTGTTAAATTAAAGAACGTTAGTTTTAGCCAACACAAGAGGAAGAAGGTCAAGAAGTATGAGTAACTCCAAGAGATGCCTCTCTAAAGCCATAAGGTGTGACTCTTAATACAGTTTCTACTACAAGTCATGCTCCTCAATAATATCAGAATGCAAGTAGGATTTTCAAGCCTACAACACAATAGGTTAAAACTAGTTATCTACATTTAAAGATCCAAAAAAAGGTGAATTTTCCCTCTCTAAACATTATTGATTCTTTGAATAATGCTAATACAATCATATCTCCTTGGGAAGTCTTGCATATGCTTGGTCAGAAGGATCTATTGCAAGAATAACTTTCAAACATTCATGTAGCCCCTCAAAATTTAAATCACAATGGTGTATCCCTTGCCAATAATCTAAGACATGTATTAGATCCCTCCACTAAGTCTGAAAAGCCTCCACCCTTCTACCTCACACTCATTATGGGAGACAAGTTGGCCCATAATTGCATTGTGGATAGTGGAGCTAGTACCACTGTTATGCCTAAAGTGGTGGCTGATAAGCTGGGATAAAAATATGAGCCACATAACAAGGGTGTATTTAAGCTTTATGGGACTCCAACTATGATATTGGGAATGGTCAATGGTCTGAACGTCTTCCTACATGATTGCCCAAGTTTTCCAAAATTTTAAGACATTGTGGTGGTAGACCTTTCAACCCATTTTACTATCTATTTTTCAAGGGACTTCATAGATAAGATAAGATGGTACCTTTATATTGATTGGTATTTTCTAGAAATTAAAAAAAGATATGGAACCAAGGTGGATATAAGGACTCAACCCTTAGAAAGGTTTCATATTGAGCCATACATGGAGACAAACTCAAATCAGAATTATCTAATTAGCAAAGAATCTGAAAGTGTTATGGATGGTGAAGAATCCTCTCCCCTTGAAGGTATTTTTGATCTCTTCCTTGATAAATGTAGTACTCAAACACAATGAATTGATCCATATACTTTCATTTAAGAGACTGATTTGGGAGTTTATTGTATGCGTGAATGGGATGTTCTAATCCCTTCACTCACTAATGAAGATCACAAACTTGATGGAATATGGGAGATGTTTTTTGATTGTTAAAGAAGTAAAGTAGGTGTAAGATGTGGTGCTATGTTATTTTTTCCATCAAATAATCAATACTACTCCTCATATATATTTTACTTTAGCTCCACTTACAATGTGATAGAATATGAAGGCCTAATCCATGGCCTTCAATGGGGAAAGAAGAGAGGGATCAATAATTTAGAGGTTTATGGAGATAGTGAGCTGGTCATCCACCAAGTAAGAAATCAAGAACCAAGAATCCATTGCTTAAATCATACAAGCATAGGGTATGGAACTTACTTGAAGACTTTGATGCCTTCAACATACAACTAATACCAAATGATTCTAATGAACATGCTGACATATTAGTTGCCATAGGCGTATGTTTGATATAGCTGTTGATGTGGGAAAAGACAAGGATCGATCTCATATCAGGATCATTATGAGACCCTCTATTCTAGATAATGAATTGTCATGGTATGTTTTTGAAAGTGATGAACACATTGTACACTTCTTACACAATGAGGTAGGTTTCTCCTTAAGAAACCAAAGGAGACTACATGATCAATATGAAGAGTAAATCATTCAAATAAAGACAAAAAATATACCTAAGGGGCATATTACCTTAGAGAGCATTTTCAATAAGAATCATCAGAAGATGAAAGAAAGAGTGAGAATGTTAACAAAGGAATAGAACTATGGAAGAGTCCCAATTTTTAAGGATAGACTTTTCAAAATTGGTAAGGTATGTTCTCAACCCAAGAGGCATGCTTTTACTAAATTATCCAAAGAGTTTCATGACATCTTTACTTGGGAGTATAAAGACTTGAAAGGGTTTGATCCAAGTCTAGCTCATCATACCATTGAGTTAGAACTTGGAGATAAATCGATCAGGCAAGAACAAAGACCTATCAATTCCAATATAAAATAACTCATGAAGAAAGAGCTAACCAAGTTGATTGAGTCTAGGATTATATTTTATATCAAACACTCTACTTGGGTGGTCAATCTTGTACCTATTTGAAATAATAATGGAGAGATCAGAATTTGTGTGGATTTTTTAGATCTTAACAAATTGTCTCTCAAGGATCATTATCCACTACCTTCCATGGAATAAATTTTACAAATTGTTTTAGGTTCCTAATGCTTCTCTCTTCTTGATAGTTATTCAAGTTACAACCAAATATTAGTAAATGAGGAGGATCAGTTCAAGACAACCTTCACTACAAAGCAGGAAACCTTTGCCTATAAGAAGATGCCTTTTGGTTTATCTAATTCTAGAGCCACTTTTCAAAGAGCAATGGACATAGATTTTAAAGGTTAGATTAATAAGTTTCTACATGTGTACCTAGATCATGTAACTATTTTTTCAAAAGATGCTACTGATCATATGAAACATCTAAGGCAGGTGTTTGATAAATGCAGGGAGTATGGCATATCCCTTAATTCAAAAAAGTGCATCTTTACTATTCATGATGGTAAACTTTTAGGGCACATTGTTTCAGAAGGAGGCTTCTCTATTGATGCTGAAAGGATTGAGGCTATCCTAGGCTTGTACTTGCCTCAACACAAGAAGGGAATGAAAATATTCTTACGAAAAATAAACTTTATTATAAGGTTTATTCTAGACTTTGTAGCTGTGGTAAAGCCTATCACAGCCATACTAAAAAAGAACCAAGTTTTTAGTTAGATAAAGGAGGAAAAGATCAATTTTGAGACAATCAAGCAAGTAATTGCAAAATATCCTACTCTCTTGAACCCAAACTTTTCCAAGGATTTCATAGTCTATACCTTTGCCAACCTTGATACAATCTCAACCATGCTGATGCAAAATAATGATGAAGAGATTAACTAATTGAATTCTTTAGCCAAGGATTGGAAGACTATGAGGTCAGATATACATTTATTGAGAAGTAGGGTTTTACATGATAAGGGGATTGAAAAATTTTAGGCACATGGCCTCAAATAATATGATACATGTCATGGTTTATCATCCTAGCACCAAAGAGTTTCTCTTGAGCAAAGACCTCAATGAAAAAAGATCTAGATGTATCACAAAGGTGATGGAGGATGACATGGACATGAAGGTGAAAAACTTGGTGAGAGGACTAGGATGATGCATGTGTTTATCTTAAGATCTATAGGAGCCAAAAGAAGAGGTATTAATCAACCAATTTTAACCCCAACCAGCTAATCACATTTTAGTTCAGAGCTAGACATAAGACATCATCAATTTTCTTCAAAATGGTGAGTGTCCTAATGGTTTGAGCAAGTCTCAAAGGAGATAATTTATATTGAAGACCATTCCCTATTACCTTGTTGATAATATTCTCTTTAGAAAGGACATAAATGGTATGCTATTATGATGTGTTGAAAGTGGTCAATTTGACATGCTAATAGAAAGTTTTCACAATGGTATTGATGGAGGTCATTTCTCTCCTAAAACTATAGCTACAAAGATAATAAGGGATGGTTACTATTGGCCTAGTCTTTTTAAGGGATATTATCATTGGGCTAAGGTGTGTCCTCAATGTGCCTTCTTTGTAGGAAAATAGAAACTTGCATCCCTTCCATTGTATCCTATCCAAGTGGACTAACCTTTCATGCAATGGGACCTTGATTTCATTGGTATGATCAACCCTCATTCAAGTGCTAGACACATTTAGATATTGACTAATACTAACTACTTCACAAGGTGGGTAGAATCTATTGTATTGAAAGAGGCAAATGAAAATGCTATCTTGGAGTTATATGATAGCATTATAACAAGGTTTGGAGTTCTTCACATCATCATTTTTGATAATGCACTTAATTTCATAAGTGCCAATTTTTTTGATTGGGCAGGTAGGAATGGGGTTCATTTGAGTACCTCATCCAATTATTACCCTTAAGGTAATGGACTGGCTGAGTCTAACAATAAGAACCTCATCAAGATCATCAATAGAGCCTTAAAGAATAATCAAAGAGCCTCACATAGAAAGTTGAAGAAAAAATTATGGGTGGATAAAATTATTCCTAAGAAATCAATTGGTCATTCTCCCTTTGTACTTGTTTATGGAAGAGAAGCTAGGTTACCCATATCCCAAGAAATCCCTACCTTAGAACTTGTACAATAGCTCGAATTACTTGAAAACACTCCAATGGAAGTTAGGTTGATATAACTAATGTAAATGCAAGAGGCAAAGGATGATGCCCATAAGGCCATGAAACACCATCAAGTGCTCATGAAGAGATCCTTTGACAAAAGGACAAGTGCAAAAGTGTTCAAAGAAGGTGACTTGGTTTTGGAGTGAGATGAAGACAGATCAAAACTAGGTAAGCATATAAAGTTTGACACTTGTGGAGTGTCCCTTACATCATCAACAAGTGCAAGCAAAGTGACTCCTTTTACCCATCCAAAATGAATGGAGATGAGTTTCCTATCCCTATGAATGGGATACACTTGAAATCCTACTATTAGCCCTTGCACATCCTTTTATAAATAATAGTTTAGATGTGTGTGTTTCCTTTTGTTTGTTGTTATGTTCCTTGAGTGCTTTGTAGCATAGGTGTGTTTTTCTTCCTTTTATTTGGTGTGCATTTCTACCTTGTGTGTGTGAGTCAATCCAGCTAGTGTGTTTTTGAGCCAAATCTTGTTCAGTTCTCTTTGAAACCTATATGCGGGATTCCATGCCCAATGAAAGAATTTAGGTGACTGATCTTTGACATATAGGAATGCCTCCCCTAGGAATCACCAAGAATGTTAGCCAAATTTGTTACCCTTGTTTTGAAATTTCCTTTGGCTAAGTTCAACATCTCTTGTCTATTTTCAATATAATTGTGAAGTATTCATGAAAGAAGCCAGTTGTTTTCTTTTCTTCAGAAGCTTTGTTTTAGCCTTATTCAAGTGTTTTTCACCCATTTTGCCTAAGTGTTATCTCTTTTGGAAAGGTTCCTTTGTTTCAGGTTTTTGTCCAAGCCTAAGAATTATTTCAGACTTTTGTCTCAGATAAAAAGTCTAAAATAATTATCTCTTTGCCTTTTCCTAAAGGAATCCTTTATTTCAGGTTTTTTTTATCTTGGACTATTTGTCTTGAACAAAAAGTCTAAAAGAATTCAGCTTGAATTTTCCCAAAAATTTCCCTTCAAAACTTTTTTGAAGGGTCTTTCTCTTTCCAAAGTGCACTTTAGAACTTTTTTGAAGGGTCACTTTTCTTCCAAAGTGCCCTTCGAAACTTTTTTGAAGGGTCACTTTTATTTGAAAGTGCCCTTTAAAACTTTTCTTTCAATCAAAGTAATTTCTAACCCTTTTCTTTTCAATCAAGATGGTATAGAATAGATATTTTTTTGTAGAGACAAATTCAGGGAGCTAGCCCTTTCAATCTATAGGTCCATTTTAATTATCGGTTACCCACATGCCTGGAAGTATTCTAACGTTGCCCAAATATAGAAGAGGACTGAACACCCCCTTCTAGGGTGTAAAATTTGGAGACAAAAAAACATGTATGAGGACCTATTTCAAAGAGTGATCTAAGTGTGGTAAGGTCCTTGGCTAACCAAGATGGGTGAGAGAAAGTGTTTGATATAAAGTGAAGGCCTAATTGGCCTATTTGAGCTAGTAAGAGATATGAAAATATAAGCAAAGGAAAGATCTCTTAGATGACTAGAAGTAGATCATTGAGGAACATAAGAAGATGAAATAAACCATGATAGACATATAATAGATCTTCTTTAGGTGGATGACAAGGTCAAGTGCCCTAATGAGTCTAGAAGAGGCACATTGAAGCAAGTGAGCCTATAAGGCTATTTGAGAGGAGTAGAAGGCTAAAGAAAGATGAATGAGTGGATTATTGATTTAGAAACCATCAGATATACATCAAATGAGTGTTATAGGTGTATAAATGTGATTTATTTTTAGGATACAAAAGAGAGAGAGAGCTAAAGAAGAAGTTCACCATTAGTTGAGAGAGTAACAAGGTGTCTTAAGGTGATCAAGTTTGTCTTGGATGGGTTGGTGCTTGGTCAAGAGGGACTTAGATCTAATTTAAAGGTTGGATCTTTCATAAGTGCCCTTGAAGTGACTATGTTAAGTGCAAAGTTACTTAGGGGGTTATAACCTCCTTGTAATTTGGAGCTTGCTAAAGGACTAGTTGGGTTGGTGCCTAACTAGTGAGGGTTTAGTGCTCCTTGAGGGGTTGGTACCTCACTAAATGTTGATTAATTAATTATAAGATACCATTCTAAGTGGTGTAAAAATGGGATTTATACCCCTTGAGGGTTTACAACATAGATATTGTGTTCATTCTTTATGATTCCACTTCATACTTGTTTGCATGGTTGATTGTACATTGGTATACCTCTATGTTAGCTTGAATGGTTAAATAATGATGAATGGAACTAAATGAAATGTTTGAAAAATGATTCACCCCCCTCTTAGTGGTTGTGATTTTAACAATTGGTATCATATAATGTACTTTGATGAAGTTTTGACAACTTGAAGGTGATCTTAGAAGCACCAAATGGCTAGGCTTGTGAAGGTGAGCTGAAAGATCAATATGTTTATCAGCTTATGGAAGAAGAAATATTATTGGATGGTTGTTGAGTCTTATCAAGAGTTACATGACAAGAAGGTGTTTGCATAGAGGCATTCCAATGTGGTATACTTAGTCAGCTAGCATGGTAGAAGGAAGGTGTTTCTTAGTTTAGGTTTGCACCTAGACCTAGTCCTAGACCCTGCCAGGTCTATTGAAGCATTATAAGAAATATAGAAGCATGTAAGCTAGTGTAATGTTCTAGTGAGATTTGAAAATCTATTTTGAAGGTGTTTCTAAAGATTTATGTATCCAAAATATTTTTTTAACCTTGAAAGAAGATGTTATGAAGTAATCTGTATCATCATAAAGAGGTATGAAAGTGAAGGATGAGTTGATAATCGAGATATAGGAGCTGAGTTGAGTCTATGAAGCTATCATAGATGAGCAAAGGGTTGTTATAAACCTGAGTATGTTGATGAGACCTATGTGAATTACATTTGAGCCTTCATGAGATATAAAGGTGTAAGAATGCATTCTTGTTTATGCATGCATATTTTTTTACACTTGAAGGTAACAAGATCCAATGATAGAGTTTTGAGAAAGCATATGAGATTTATATTGGTCTGCAAGACCAATAAGGATATGAAGATCAAGAAGATGACTATACCTTATCAACATATTCAATAATGAACAAATTTAGCTTAGATAAATGATGCAGGTGTTTGAAACTTTTGACATGACTAACATGAATGAGGTTTTCAAGACTTCACGGGACAATCAAATAATGAAAAGAAAATGAAAGTAAGATAATTTCTTTGAACCATTATCTTGGTGAATGTTAAAGCAGCATTATGATCATATAGTACATATGAAAAATGTATAAGGACCTTGACTAAGTTTAAGGAATGGTGCATATAGAGGTACTTCATAATATGTGTCATGATTGATTGATAGAGATCTATAATATAGAATGAAGTCTCACAGACCTATCTATCAGATTGCATCATATAAGTTATTATGAGCTAGTCAAAGTCACGATGACTTGAAATACATAAAGAAGAATTTAGTTTGATCACGAGTTTCAAGAATAATATATGAGTCATAGATTGGTCTATAAGACCAATGAGATTGTGAAGACCATTGAAAGTGTTATTCAATAGATGATAAGATGTTTGAGCTAATTATATAAGTTAAGATCATGTTTGGATTGATCAAAAGGATATCAATAGTGTGTAAAAAGTATGAGGTCAAAGAGGGATACCCTAAACTTGTTTGGAAGAAGTTTGAGTCAAGTCCTAATAACTTGATGAGTCTGTTTGAAATGTGGAGTTTTCTTAAAGGTAAGAAATATGTTATATATATGTTGTAACCAATTGGTGTGTAGTTTTAGAAGACATGATCTATGTGGAGCATGGATTTAGGAGGATCTAACTTAGATGGCTTGAGAAGATTGAAGAAAAGCATGCATGGACAAAGGGGAACTTGATGGCTCTATGAATGATCAGGTGGCAAGGTATGAAGAGATGAATGAATCTATGTAATATCAAGATAATATGATGATATATTAGGTAAGAGATAATGGATATTTTTGGAGTCATGAAATACATAGGACAAGGTGTTAAGTCATAAAGGCAAGTTGAGAGATAACAATTCTATCATTCTAAAGTAAGCATTTGGTCAAGTTTATCTAGTAAGCACTATTGAGTTGAAGTGAAAATAAATTGTGTTAGTTGTAGATACCTTTTTTCACTAATTTCAAATGGGAAAAGAGATCGGATTAATGGAGAAATTGTCCTGATCAGTTCATTTTTGGTTTACCATCAATATCGTTGGCCATCAATGACAAAGGGGGATATTGTTGAAAGTTGTAATTAATGTCATATGTTTGTGTATGGTCATTGATTTCAAGAAAATAATGAGTTATGGTGATCCATTTTAATGTCTTATGATTCATTAGTAAGGAATGATGAAATGAGTAATTATAGGTCTTTGATAAAGTGATGAGAAGGTTTGAGCATGTGATATCTTATCTAGTACATGAAGGAGCATGGTGGTTATAGGAGATGAATGTACAGAGGCATAAGAGTATGTATGAGGACATTTAAACATGCATTTGAGACATTAAATAATCTAGGTATGTTTTAAAGTGTGACTATAGAGGTAAGATCTAATATGCAAATAAACTAGTCTTAGACTCTATCTGATCTAACTAAGGGTTATAAGATGTTAAAAATACTTATGAAGGATGAATAGTAGTGGTAGAGCATATGATAAGGTTTTTTAACATGTTAATAAGGTGGAAAATACATCTAAAGTGGAAGGAAGGTCATGTATTGAGGCTTAGTCCTTGCATGAGAAACCTAATATGAAGGCACAAGCTTGATAACTTGATAAGGTGAATAATATAACACTTAGGAGTTTATGAATGATAGTATGTGATCATTTTATGATTAAATTTGACATGAGGATGAGGTGTTGAGATCAATACAAGAGGTTTCCAAGTGTTTTTAAGAATAAAGCAAAACTGGTAATTCAAAGACCTAACGTGCACAGAGACCTCATGTGGTTAAATGAAGGGACAAGTTGAGTTTCCAAGGTAATATAAAACATGTGATAATGGAGTGAGGTTTTAAATGTTGATTAAAAAAATTACCAAGTTTTAGATCTTGAGGAGAAGGAAAATGCATGAAATATTGTTTTTGAAGTCTCTATAGCTCATAGATAAGGTTTTTGAACCCGAGAAGGAACTATTGATGCTCATTGGCATGTGTAAGATTTTCATAGTGTATTTATTATTTTAGGATATATGGGGAAGATTAATATATTAAATAGCCAAGTATTATTTTGGAATTTGATGGGAAATACTGTATGAACAATTGCTAACACCAGAACTAGTCTAAAACCCTCATATTGACCCAGTTTTGAAATTATTATTGGGAATGGACCATAATTATTGGAAAGGATAGTTTTATTATTTTAGGTTTTAGAGGACTCCATCAAGAATCTCTAGGTGATAGTGATTTTTTAGGGCAATGAATGAAAGTTACAGTAATATGCTTATTTCTAAATAATTTGATGCTATAGGCAGGGTTGACTAAGTCAATGCATGAAATTAGATGGAGGTTGAAGTTATTAAATTTTTATTGACATCCATGATGTTATTTTGACAATTTATAACTTTTTTTTCAATAATTTGGTCACCCAAGTTGACCTATCATTAAACTGGCCAAGAGTGAGAATAATGAGAAAAACCAGTCAAAGTGAGAATGCATTTAGGGATTGGTTATAGAGGACTAGTGATGAATCCAAATTATTGAGTTAATTTTAAATACCTAAAAATATTTTATATTTTGATTATTTTCTTTGGATTTCAATGAAATGGGTGAAAATGGTGTTCATAAGATGACCTATATAGAGAAGATGTGATAGTGAAACCCACGATAGTGAGATTGATATTTAAGACAAATATTGCCATTTAAACCTATGATATGGATATTAGAGGTAGATATAATGATATCATAGGATCATTTTAATTCTTTTAAATTTTAGTGAAGTGTCATAATAAGTGTTAAGAGTCATGTTCACCATGACTGATTCTTAATCTAGAATGAATATTCCAAGTGTGTTAAGAGAAGTGAAGTGTTTGAATCTCTATGATAGACGTTGATGCATATAATGAATATATTGTTGTTTTTTGTAATTTAATATATATATATATATATATATATATATTATGGAATGTGTAGAGATAGGTTAATAATTTTTAATGTGGAAGCTAAAATGGCTTATCAGACTGTGTAAGGAGTATGAGACAGTGGCTTGAGAGATTGGTCTATAAGACTAATGATTGTCACTAGAGTTTGAGATATAAATATTTGAAGATGATATAGATATAACATTGTATATATTAATGTGAATTATATTTATTTTAATAACTCTTATAATTTTTAAATAAAAACTTATACATGATTGTGTTAAAAGGCCTATTGGCAGTTTTGAGTAATCATCTTGTAGAGGTAAGTTTGAAGTGATTTGGAATGAGTTGGAGAATAAAATGCATATGAAGATGTAATATAATTATAAAATTTTAATTTTAATTTATTTTTATTCATGATAAGTTCATATTTATATATTGGTGATCAAATGTTTTTGACTATACTTTGGCAGTGTTTGATCATTCGAGTGGTCATGTTGCAAGAGTTGGTTTAAGGTCTTTTGGCCTGCTCGATGATGTACAATGGATATGGTAATATTAATGAGGTAATTAATGATATATTAATATTATTTTTTAATGTTTTTATTTTTAAAAATTGGTTTTCTACTTTAGTTATGTAAATAGACTTTCCGGGTGTATGAAGGGTTAATGACGAGTAAGCCTATTGACATGGGTCAAGTGATGAGTTGGACTTAAAGGTAGTGTGGGCATAAATGGTTGTTATAATGGGTATATTTAAGAATTTTTTTAAGTTTTTAAATAATTTATATAGGCTAAATGTGTTCCAATAACTCAAATGTAATGTGTGCTTAAGATAGACCTAATTGTATTAGGTCTCCTTTAGGCCTGATGGTGGTCTTGACCCTTAGGAGGTATGATCGACATATGGAGTGAATGTTTCTTGTGTGAAAAATTTATGATAACCTATTTAAAATAGTTAACTAAGTTTGTTAAGGTCTTATCTGACCAATATGGGTGAGAGTAAGTGTTTGATATAAAGGCATGACCTAATTGGCCTATTTGAGCTAGTAAGAGAGATGCGAATATAAGTGAAGGAAAGAGCTCTTGGAGGAGAAAAATCTAGTAATTTAGGACCATAAAAAGAGGTAATAAATAATTATGAACATATAACATATATTTTTTATGTGGATGATAAGGTCAAGTGACCCAATGGGCCTAGAAGAAGCATGTTGAAGTGAGTGAGCCTAGAAGGCTATTTGAGAGGAGTAGAAGGCTAAGGAGAGTTGAATGAGTGGATTGATGATTAAAAAACCATTATATATTCATTATAGGAGTGTTAAATGTGTATTATAGTTATTTATTTTCATTATAGATAAGAGGGAGAGAGAGCTAAAGGAGTTCACCATCAGTTGAGAGAGCAACAAGGTGTCTTGAGGTGATCAATCTTGTCTTGGCTAGGTTGGTGATTGGTCAAGAGGGAATTGGAGTATAATTGTAGGTTGGAGCTTTCAGAAGTGTCCTTGAGGTGGTTGGGTTAGTTCCAAGTCACTTATGGGGTTGGATCCTCATTGTAAGTTAAATCTTGCTAAATAACTAGTTGGGTTAGTGCCTAACTAGTGAGGGATTGGTGCTCCTTATGGGGTTGGTGCCTCACTAAATGTTGTTTAATTGATTATAGGATAGTATTACAAGTGGTGTGATAATGGGTTTTATCCCCCATGAGGGCTTCTCAAATAAATATTGTGTTCATGTGTTATGATTCTACTTAATATTTGTTTACATGGTTGATTGTACATTACTATACCTCTGTGTTAGATTGAATGGTCAAAGAATGATGAATGAAATTAAAATAAATTTTTGCACAATAATTCACCCCCTATCAGTGGTTGTGCTTAAAATAAGTCAAAGTATGTAAATAATTGGATGTATAATATTGAGACTTGTATTGATGTCCATGGTGTTTTTTGAGTAGGGTCTAGCCTTCAGGTGTGCTAAATCAGTCATACAAGCTAACTAGTCACTAACATGCTTGATGATGAAAATAGTGAGAAAACCAAGTATAAGTGAAAATTTTATTAGGGTTGTGTTATCATGGATTAGGTATGAATACAAGTGCATGGATACATTTTTCAATACTTTTAATACATGCTCATATTGGTTAGAAGTTTTGGTGGTCAATAGATATGATGAAAATATTGCTCATAAGTGACCTATATTATTAATGATATAATAATATTATATAAATACATTTTATGTTTTTGAGAGTGATCTTATAGGTGTTGAAGGTCATTATCACCATGACTATGTTTGAAGGTAAACTGGCCTATCTGGGTAAGGAAGTTGCAGTGATGAGTTGGATACTCTTTGCCATAAGATGAAGTGTGTAATCCACATGGTGTTATTTTTTATAAATTTAATGACCTATATATAATTATCATAATATTTTAAGTCAATGTAATATGTTGGAACATTGAAACCAAAATGGCTTGTTTGGCTAAGTAAGGTTTGTGAGAGAAAAGGTCAACAAATTGGTCTGCAAGACCAATAGTTGAAATAGATATTGTGATATTTTTGTTGGATATTATTATAATTATTTTTAAATATCATATTAATTATTATAAATTCATTTATTATGTTATTTTACATGGCATACGTTCAATTTTCTATGACTATGTTTTGAGGCTAGTTGGTAGTTCAGAGTAAGCATCTTATAGAGAAGAGTTTCAGCGTGTATACCTTGAGTTAAATAATCTAGTGAAGTTTGTGATAAAATTGAGGTCATGTTATTTATTAATATTTTATTTTTTTCCATGGTTGTTTATCAAAATTGTGTTTAGGATTCAATTGTTCAAGACATATTTTCTATGTATACACATGCTTATTATGAAAATGGGTTCAAGTGGTGGTTGGACATAAAAGTTTTTTTTTACATTAATTTAAGTTTGATAATGTATATTTTATTAATATATGAAGTGATCTTAATATTTGTAAATTTTGAAAGCATTTCAAGAAAGATAAAGTGTAATGTGCTCTAATGAATACCTAATTGAATTTAGGTTTCCTTAAGGCCTAAAAGAGAATTTGGTTTGTTAAGTTATGTCCAACCTAATGTATTGGTTTATTAATGTGTTATAAGACATATTATAAGGTTAATCCAAGTTTTCAAGTGTGTATGGTTGACTAAGGTGTGTGAGAGCAAGTGACTTGTATAAGAGCAAGACTAATTAGGCCTATTTGTGTGTATTAGATAAGAGAGCGTGAAAGAGAATAAAAGAGCATAAAGAGGAGTATAAGGAAGTCAAGTAGCCCATAAAATGGGTGTATATATATAATCATGAATATATAATATAATTTATGAGTATTTATATCAAGGTCATATGACCTAATTAGTCTTGAAGAGACCTAGTAGAGTGAAGAAACCTAGAGGTAACTTTGAGAGGAATAAAACTGTGTGAAGAGACAAAGAAGAGGACCAACATATGTTGAATATTTAAAAAAAGTAAAAATATGGAAGGCATAAGTATAAATGATTGAGTGGGTACTTGGTCAAGAGGTGGCTGAGTTGGTGCTTCTTTGCAAGTGGGTGTTTGCTAAAGACACTATCAAGTTGGTGCTTGATAGACTGGGGTTGGTGCTCCAAGTTTAGTGGGTGATCAATTAAAATTAATTAATTAATTTATAGGACTATTTTTCCAGGCTATGGTCATTGGGTTTTATTCCCCATGAGGGTTTCCCATATACATGATGGGTTCATACTTGTTATGTGTATATTCTCATTACTATGTTGTTACACTTGTTGATATTGCTCATATGACGATGTTTCTTGATGAATGATTATAATATATATTAAAGTAAAAGTAAAATTTTATAAGGAAAATAATTCACCCCCTACTCTTAGTGATTGTATCTCCAACACACTTTGATCCTCAAAATCTTGTACCATGGAGGGGCAAGAAGGGGAGAAGGGGTCGCAGAGGATCCTTATCATGGGAGAACAAATAAATATATGGGTCAAGAGGAGAAACATATTCCTCAAATTTCTTGATCAAAATACTATCAAAACTAGTATTATGCACATCCCTCATCATATCATTATTGGAAATCAACCGATTATTCACATTGTTCTTATCAGATTCTAAAGAATAAACCCACTCATGAACTGGGTTATCTGCTTGATGAAAATAAGAGTCCTTGATGCATTACCATTCATGATCTATAAGTATTACCTCAATGACCTATCCATGGAAAAATCCCTATTCTGGGTGTGGATTCAACTTGGAATAGCCACCCAAATCAATTATGTACTCAGACTTGATCTTAAGCATCCCAAACCTTAGGAACTGCTCTATTTGTACTTGTGGCACCTTCAATTGGAGAGATATTTGCATAGAAACAATATGAAGGATGACTTTAATAGTGAATTCAGTAAGCATTCTATCCTTAAATTGAAAAGCCTCTAAATTCCTTTGCTTCCATAAAAAGCATGAAATTTTAGTTGAGAAAACAAGCCAAAACTTATGAAAAAAAAGATGGAATTTTATTTTAGGACAAATATAACCAAAATAAATATTTAGACATCTAATATCATAGTAAAAAATAATAACCCAACTTTTGAGTTGTCATTTCTAAATATTAGAAGCATAAGGACAAGATAAAAAAAGTTATTTAATAGTTTCAACATTACTACAAAAGGAATAATAAGGGTTCCCAAAGCCAATTTTGACCAAGACAATACCAAAAATAAGTTTATTATATATCAAAATCCATCAAAAATAGGAATTTTTAGGTTAAATACAAGAATCCCAAACAACATCAAACCTAAAGGACCAAGAATGAAGGGGATGCCAAATATTCCAAATGTGATTAAGGGTAAGATAAGGGACATTGGAAAGAGAGTTTATTGCATAGCATCTGAGTAGAGAACATGAATAGGGGAGGACCCTTCAACCACTTGACACTTTCCCAAAATTCACTTTCCTCATCAATAAAGGAGACATTGTTATTCCCCTATAGTGATTTTTGAAAAAGAGTATATGTTATACATTAAGTAGCTAGAATTTGAAATCTAACCCTAATTTCTAACTAGGTGGCCCAACCATTCTATAAGAAAATATATTTTAAATCCCTCAAACCTTTAGTGAACTACTCAAAAGCAGAACATACCTTTGTGAGTGCAAGAGGCCTTTTGTTGACATATAGATTACACTAGATGGATTTATAACCCTAGAAACATGTCCCAAACTAGCTGAATATATGTTTGGAAATGGTTAAATTTTTTACTAAGTCCCAAGAAGACTAGATGTAAGCAAATATTGGTGACTTAACAATTTTGATAGAGAAGGGACCTATAAGAAGATCTACAATATTAATCCCTTTCCAATTTGTATTACCTCTAGGAGAGCCATGTAGGATATTATTTCTAACTAATATTTTCTAGGGTTCATCCCCCTTAAATGACTTGATTATCCATTTGATCTCAAGGTTGATGTCTTGGATCCTTAGAACCTTGAGGACAAGTCCCCCAGTATGTTTAGGCTTTGAATAAAATTTCTAGTAAATAACATGTCTTTTTCTCCCTCCTTTGCCATCAGACCACATGAAATATCTATAATTTTGTGTTACAAATTGATCCAAGTTTTATTGAAAATCCAACAATAATCATAATATATATTGTATGAGGAAAGAATTTTTTGGCAGATCTGGATCCTTCTAGGTAAAGAAAGCAAGTGTCCCTACCATTTTTCAATTTTATTGTTAATTTTGACAAATATCTACTCCCACATGAGCTTTAATGTAGGGGTAAGATAAAAATGAATACCCAGATATCTAACCAATTTATCCATCCCTTTCCACACCCATCTAAACTGTGTAAGTCAATTAGGAGCAGTGTCTTACCACCCCAACATATTAAATTTATGCATAACAACCTTAGATCCAAAAGTAGATAAATATATATCCACCCTTGAGATAACTTGAATTAATTTTCTTTGCTCAAGTTAAAAAAATAGAGTAGTATCATCAACAAATAAAACATCAATCAAGTCATCTTAAGTAGGTAGAGAAATTCCTTTGATAGGGGGATCCGTATATGAGAATCTTAGTAGATAATGTAAGGCTTTGATAACCAACACAAAAAATGAAGGGGAAAGAGGACAACCTTATCCAATGGACTGTTGAAGCTCAAGTGAGTTTTCTAGCTCCCAATTCACTTCAACTACAATAGAGGCATCCTTGAAAATAACATTAACAATTCTACAATTTTTTTTATTGAAAATCAAAGGCTCTGAGAATTATTTGGATGAAGGGCCATTATATTCTATCATATGCTTTTTAAAATCTAAGTAGAATCATGTCCACATCTTTTTTAGAATCACGATCCCAATACATCCCTTCCTAATTGGTTATCAGGCTATCCAAAATGTATCTTCCTTTAATAAAACTAGTCTAGGTCTCATAAACAATAGATAAAAGTAGTTAAGGGAGTCTTTTGGCCAATATTTTTACCAAAAGTTTATAGGATACATTAAATATGGTAATTGACCTCCAATTTTTGATCAAATGTGGGTCCCCTTCCTTAAGGATGAGCTTGATAACACCTCGACATATTTTATGGCCCAAGGAACCAACTATAATAACTTATTTATCAACCTCAAGATAATCCTTGGCTAACCAGTCCTTATTGGCTTTGTAAAATTTGGTAGGGAAGCCATTAATATGAAGTTATTTATCATTATTAAGAGAATCAATGGTCACTTTAATTTCATCAAGCATGATATCCTCATCCATGGAATTCACTTGCATTTATGCCACTTTCTTTGGAATATAGATATCACAAATATCAATATTCTACTCTATGAGAGCATTGGATTTATCAGACAAAAATAAGTTAGAGTAGAATTTGAAGAAAACTTCTTTGATAATGCAAGAGTTATGAGCAATGTTACCCTGAAACTCAATACCATTAATTTTTTTCCTTTGGTTTTTGGTTTTCAAGAAATGAAAGAAAAATTTAGACCCTTTGTCACCAAGCTTAATCCATATTATTTGGGAATGAGTCTACACTCCCCTGGAAAGATAACATTGGGTTTGCCTAACTTGATGATTTAGAGAGTTAATATCATCTACCAATATACCATTATAGGGATCAAGTTGAAGAGAACTTTCATCCTTAATTAGTTTTACTAAATGACCCTAGCAACTTTCCTATGCATTTTAGTCTTGAGATGACCATACATTCTTGCAATGTTCTTGGATAATTCCATACAAGAGTTATACTTAGTAATACTAGATCTATAATTGCATGATATTTTCCATAAATTCCAACAAGAATGAATATCATCCATATAAACTTTATCATTTAGGTGAGAGATATTAAATTTATAAATTCATTTGAAATAAGAACTTTTATCAACATCTGAATTCAATGGGAAGAACATTAACCACATTTCCAACATTAATTGGGGTAACTTGAAAGGAATATCTGTTCAAGTAATATTTATTAAGTCTAGAATATTGTCTTTTCTTGTTGTTTTTATTGTTGCACTAGGTAAATAAGATTCCTTTACTTTGATTTTTACCTTTTTGTAATGGATAAGGGAGTCTATGCATTTTATTGAATTTCAACCAAAAGAAAATCTCATTGCCTTTCCAAGACTGATGGTGACCATCAATTTCATCCTTTTTCCCTTGACCATGTTAAATTTGCCTCCAAAATTCTAAGGGACTTTTTAAAGGCTAGTTACAAGCTAGTTTCATAGCTCATATCTTTCTCTAGGAGCGTATATATTACACAAACCAAAACATTCATTTTTATTTTCTCATAAAATACATACAACTTTGTTACAAGGAGAAATAACATGGTAAATAATGAACTCATTTAGCTTAGAATTAACCAATATGGAGGCCCCTCCTTTATCTCTTTAGTGATTAGTAGAAAACTGGGCTATATTAGGCCAGATGAAATTAAGGAATGAGGATATCTAGGAACCCATAGCCTTAACTTCTTGAAGACACAAAAAATCTAATTTGTCTCTTGAGTATCTAAACTACCTCAAAATGTATTTTCTATTAAGGGATTTTAAGCCCCTAACATTCCAACTTATAATCTGCATAAAAAATGGAGGTAGGCGAGTCAATTAAATTAACTAGGGGACTTGCCCCACTATTACACAATTTTTGAAATAGTATTAAACCTTTTTTAATTTGGACTTCCTCTTAATAGCTGGATCATGGATACCAAGAGGGGTATCTTTAAACTTTTTCCTATCTTTTACAGGAGTATGATCAGGAGGGGTAGAGACAGTGTTAGTCTTGAGTCTTTTAGCACCCTTTGGGCTTCCAATTTTTAGTAACATTGGGGTCTTTAAGGGACAAGGGTGAAATCACTGTAGTTTCCAATCTAGAGCCATAATTTTTATGTTTTTGTCTCTGAAGAAATCACCATGGGGGAGAAATAATCTCCTTTTTCAAGAAGGCTGAAAGAGGGCATGCTACCAGGGTTAGAATTATTACCAGTGGGAGAATCAGATAAAACAACCAAATACTCATGTGATGGAGAATCCTTGAGCTGTGGGGAAAAATAATCCAATGTAGTAATCTAATTAATAAAAGTATCATCCAATGCATTAGGAAAATGGTTAAGCACATCAGGCAAAGAATTCACCATGTCAATAGATGGTGATAGGGAGCTACAAGACTAGGGAGAACATTGAGTCACATCTTTATCTAACTCATATGTAGTTTCTAGAGCATTTTACCCAAGTGGCTCCTCATGGGAGGTATGACCTTTGAGTGGTTCACTATTAAACATAGGGTTTTCAAAGACTTTTAAATAATTAATTAGTAGAGAATTCATCACACAATCTTTCTTCTATAATACCTAGCCTTTTTATTTACTATGGAGGTCCTCCTTATTAACCAACAATGGACTATTCTTTCTAAGGTGTCTGTCTTTTTTACAAAATAAATAAGTGTTTAATCCTCCTAGTCCTTTGACAACACAAATATGGGATGTCCTTTTGATTTTGAAGTTAAAGGATTTAGGGAAAACATCTAAGGGCTTTAAAGATATCAGAACCCTATCATTCATATGAGATAATGACATCTTTGATCCTCAATTATAATAACTTCCCTAAGGAGATTCAAAGTTTGTGGTAGAAAGTTCTAAAGTTAGATTGGAACATTTTCAATATCTACCCATCTAGGTGTAATTTTGAAAATAAGCTCATTGCAATCCATATCTGATCTCCATGGGACCACCTAGAACAAATATTGACCATCATTCCATAGGGGTTTCTTGATGGCCCTTTTCTACATATTGGAGCTTTTAAATAAAATCATAAAAACTGCTTTCTAAATCATCATACAAAAGCTAATGTAGATACCTAGTTTCTTACCCCAAATAAAATTAAGCTAGTTATTAAAGAAATTTCTAAAAGGGAGAGAGTTCTTGTTCAAACATATAAACAAACTCCAAAATTTTTTAACCCAATTTGTTCTTGCTATAGGTCCCTTTCCATATAAGTGTTTAGAATAAGAGTAAGGGATTTATCAGGACTAGGGACCTACCAATTTGGGATACATCCCACTTCTCCTCTCCATGTTCACCTTCACAGATGAAAATGGAAAGGAATTATGTGTCTTCTATGTGTTTCATCACTTGTTCTTGCCATAGGACTTCACTAAACAACTTATTTGGTGCTCTAGAATTTCTTTATCCCACTTGAGATGGAAATGATGGATTGCCATTGAGATTGTAATCCTTATTAGACCTCAAAAGACCAACTAGTTCATTAAAACCACCATTTTCTTCCCTCATCACATGCACAAGGCCATCTTTTCTGAGAGTTCTCATAAACATCTACAATTAATATGACACCCTCTTTTTTACAAAGTCCATGGGCACAAAAATCTAGGTGGGGGAGACATGGGCTGGTACGAGGCACATAAGAAGAAACATGAACAAAAATAATAAAAAATTACCACAACCAAAAAATAATCTAAATAAAACAATCATAAGAGCTAAAACAACATGACCACCATGGGCACCATAGAAAAATACACATGAAAACAAAGGAAGCAAAGGTAACCAAGATTATCAACCAATAGAAATCTTGAAACACCATCGATGGAGGATGAATCTTCATCTCCCCATTGCAGAGCTACAAGCTTCTCTTTTTTAACTATAGGTAGTTGATGGATGGATAAATGCTACAATGATTATGATATTTTTGGTGTCAAAGGTACAACTATCAGTCTACAAAGACCAACATTGGTAAATCATGAAATTAGTAGTTCTACCAACTAATTGTATCCACCCAAATGTCATTCTCAATTACACAAAAATCAACTAAAATAACCAAAAAATTACATTTTCTTAATCTAAACACTAATCCCAATCCACCCATGCTAGAAATTTTGGAATTTAATTGATCTAAACAAATTTTTCATCAAAAATATAAACCTATGACTAAGGCACAAAAATTAATATAAGTCATCCATGCCTAAAAATGCCTATTGTCATTGGTACACCTACCATCCTCTTCTTGTCCTCTCCAATTTAACTACTCTCTCTTGTGATTCTATCACACGGGTCCCATAGTTCAAAATATAAAATTCTCAAATGTGAAAATGCCTTCTAATTTTGTTAAGTTTTCAAATAATTAGTTTATTTTACTAGCCATTGTATTTCAAAAACTTTCCATTTTTGGATAATTTCTCTTAAAATTTTCTTTTTCTTGCATATTATGATGTATTCATGAGTTTCATTCCCAAACTACCCTAAAATAGATCAAACACTGAAGATTTAAATAGTTTATTTCTCATAATTTTTTTGCAAAGAATGTTGTTTTAGTTTTAGTTTTATAGGTTGACACCACTCAACACTAAGATTAGTCCCCCAATGGGATAGTTCAAGTTGTATTCTTTCCACTAAATAAATAATGAGTAACACTTATCTATGATTTGATTAATTAGTATATTTACTACCATTTGCAAAGTTGAACTTTATTCATTACAGTAGGTCATGAAGGCGTCTTGATTGGCATCATTGCATAACACATGTAAGTTAGATAAGTTTTCTAGCCATCTTTTTACTTTTAATGTGCCTTTACTTAGGAAAACATCCTCTCCAACTCATGACGAGGTGCCTCCCCAGGGAGGTAATATGTGTGTGCATGTGTGTGTGTGCGTGCATGAGTGCATGCGTGCACGCGCACACGTGTGTGTGCGTGTTTGCATGCATGCGTGTGTGTGCGTGCATGCACATGCATGTGTGTGTGTGCATGCACATGCGTGTGTGTACGTTCATGCATGTGTGTGTGTGTGTGTACACACATACACACACATGCATTGATCTCCATCAAAACATGATTAGACCTAGTCTTATCCTTATAGCTAGTCTTTTGTATCTTTTATGGCCTTGTAAGCTTCTAATTTTTCATTTTGCTAAGCCATGGAAAAAATGTTGTATGATAATTTATGTAACCACCACAATGGTTCTACAAACCATCTAGTGATTTGTAGAAAACCTGTGGTGGTTTCGTAAACCATTGTGGTAGTTTTAGAACCACCACCTTCATAGAGGGGTGGTTTTGTCATAATTCAAACATTTTAAAAATAAACTCCCAAGACTTTAGTTTTCATGCATTTTTCACAATCTCGATTGCATTTTTTATTTTTTATCTTGAGTTTCCCACCTTGATTGCTCAATACAAATGTATTATTTATTATGTAAATATAAACCACCTCAAACTTAACTCAAACAAGCTCTCAGTCATGCTTCAATTAACTCCAAAACACTTCTTCCTTAGAATTTTTTATTTTTTTTATAATTTTGGATCCAAAAATTACATTATTGATTCAATTTTACAAGTTTTAACAAATCCATAATATGTCTTTTGTTTTTTTTAATAACTTAGCCTCACTTTGTAGTCATTTTACTTGTCATTTACACAAGATTGGAGAAGAGAGTTTATGAGTTTGCAACAATTAATTTGTTGTTCATGATCAATTATTCGTAATTTAACTAATTTTTTATAATAAATTATTTTTGTGATTCCATTTTATTTTCATTCCCTCTTGTTGGAGAGTTTCAAGGTCACCATTGAGCAACATATCAAGGTGCTAGCTACGTAAGGATTCAAAATATTCATCAACTACTTTTCCTTCATTTGAACTCATATTTGGTCAAGTTAGAGGTTTTTTTTTTAATTTTTAATTTTGTTTTTAATTCATTAGATTATATATTTTTATTTCTTATAATATTTTTCATTTGAAAATTTGATTCATAAAAACTCCAAAAAAAATTTATTTCTTCTCTCTCTTCTTACGTTGGAAAATTAATTATATCATTTTCATTGCATTAAAGTGTTACAAATATCAAAGAGTAGTAGTATTTGAATTTAATTTAGGATATTACAATTAGCTAAACCAAAAAATACATTTTATTTTCATTTTTTATAGCACACATTCACATATAGAAACACATATCCACAAACTTGCATGCATAAAAACTAGAAAACCAAAATGAAAATTTGCATCAAAATTAGTTTTCTTATTTTCATAGAAAATAAATTAATTCTAATTTATAAATTATAAATGTATATTTTCATAGACATTAATTTATATCATTTTCTTACATATAAAACAATCAAAACCCCCTAAAAAATTACATAGTAGCTTGCACATAGACTAGATACTAAAAACTTAGATATGAATTTGCTTGAAAAATATGAATTTGAGATCAATTTTTACATTTGCATAGTCAATATACGAGGTGCCATTATATTATATTTAATTTACATTAAAAATTAAAAAACAAATATATTCATTTTAGGGCATTTAGGTAAATTTTTACATTCATAAAAGCAAAGAAAAAGTAAAAAATCAATAGTTGCATTGTTAGTTTAGTTTGTAGTTTTAAATCACATTGAAAATTTATAAAAAATATATAAAATAACCAAAAATAAATAAATATTTTATTTCTTTTATTTCCAAGTACTTTTGTATCTTTAAGTAGCATAGTTTCTTTCATTTACAAATCCTTGTCTAAAAACTCAAACAAACACAACTCAAAAACCTTATCGAAATGAGCACACACATAAACCTTGTTTTGAAAATTTCATAATGACAAGTGCATTTTAATTAACCAATTCAAGAAAAGATACATGCTTTAACATTTAATTTTTTTTTCACTCTTGTATGACACTTCAAAAGTGAGCTACCTTCACAAAGTGGACACATTTCCCCAAGTACCAACTCCCATCTTAACTAATAACCTTTAGAGTGATATTGATTATGAAATCAGACTTAAATTTTTGTATTCCACTCACCTCCCAAACCTCATATTCATCTAACTTAATTATCTTGACAAGTAAAATTTCCCAATAGTGAGGCCCATCTAAATCCTAGCACACCAAGTCAACAAACTTTAGATCTAAGTACCATTTACTTATTTGTCCTTTGGTATAGCCTCATCACATCTAATTCACTTAACATATGACATTGATTGGCCATATTCAACCCTATAAAGCTTAACAAATCCCACGGGTTATTCAACTTAGCTTTTCCAAGTTTTCCAAACTAAGTATCAACAAAGAGATCCATTACCTTATTATTATCCATTCCAAGGGTTGATTTAATTCCATATATTTCCAATTTCACTAATTTTAATGATAAGTATGATGTAAGAGAGATATTTTAGAATCACCATAAGCACTCTTTTCCACCTATCACTCAAAATATTGTTCCCATACCTCAACCTAGCCAACCAATTCTTCCAACCCTTTCTATTCAAATTCCTCAACCATATAAACCCAAACAAAAAAATCCTAAACCACTTATCCCATTATAATTTCATTGGTTATCTCACCTAGACCTCAATATATTGAATGCATGAATGTTAGTGTGTTGTTTTTCTCACATACTATTAGGGTGTGGAGCTAAAAGCTTCACCAAGGAGCATACAAAACAGGTTCGGGTCTACACAGACGCCGGCGTCGGTCAGGAGCGACCGACGTCGATCAGTTGCAGTTACAGAGGCGCCGACATCGGCAGTAGGGTCGGCCGACGACGGTCACAGGCGAACAGGCAGGAACCGACGTCGGTTACCTGCGTGTCCAAAAAGCTATTTTCATGGACAGAAGCGAGTGTTTGCATGATAAGTTTGAGTCGTGGACTCAAGCTTGCGTCTCTATTGTTAGCATCACTATTTTTAGAGCCCTTGTTGAAGAGGCTTAACTGTCTGTTGTAAGAACATGCTCAAGTCTCCTAATTCTATATTAGGATAGATCTTCTTAGCTCATTATAGTAGTAGAATGTATCAGTAATAGTAGAACATTGTGAATGTTTGAAGGACAGTACTGAGTTGCATCAATCCAGGTTGTTGGATTTGATTGTACTTGAGAGAGAGCTCTTGAGGAATAGAGATCTAGTGAGAGATCTTGTGTGCATCTGAGAGAGGTGTGGAAGAACGAAGTTTCTTCAAATTGTATTCCTATTGTAAAGAGTTTCAATACAAGTTTTCAGGGTGTTTTCTTGTATATCTTATTCTGTGCTATTTATCATTTCAGTTACTTATCTATCTGATTTATTTCCACGTTTATTGCTGTCATAATTGTAATCTATTGTTGGTTTGATCCCCCAACACATACAAGTCCTAATGAAGGGATGCCCTTGTTCATGCATCTAAGGGCTTTAAAGATATCAAAACCCTATCATTCATATGAGATAATGACATCTTTGATCCTCAATTATAATAACTTCCCTAAGGAGATTCAAAGTTTGTGGTAGAAAGTTCTAAAGTTAGATTGGAACATTTTCAATATCTACCCATCTAGGTGTAATTTTGAAAATAAGCTCATTGCAATCCATATCTGATCTCCATGGGACCACCTAGAACAAATATTGACCATCATTCCATAGGGGTTTCTTGATGGCCCTTTTCTACATATTGGAGCTTTTAAATAAAATCATAAAAACTGCTTTCTAAATCATCATACAAAAGCTAATGTAGATACCTAGTTTCTTACCCCAAATAAAATTAAGCTAGTTATTAAAGAAATTTCTAAAAGGGAGAGAGTTCTTGTTCAAACATATAAACAAACTCCAAAATTTTTTAACCCAATTTGTTCTTGCTATAGGTCCCTTTCCATATAAGTGTTTAGAATAAGAGTAAGGGATTTATCAGGACTAGGGACCTACCAATTTGGGATACATCCCACTTCTCCTCTCCATGTTCACCTTCACAGATGAAAATGGAAAGGAATTATGTGTCTTCTATGTGTTTCATCACTTGTTCTTGCCATAGGACTTCACTAAACAACTTATTTGGTGCTCTAGAATTTCTTTATCCCACTTGAGATGGAAATGATGGATTGCCATTGAGATTGTAATCCTTATTAGACCTCAAAAGACCAACTAGTTCATTAAAACCACCATTTTCTTCCCTCATCACATGCACAAGGCCATCTTTTCTGAGAGTTCTCATAAACATCTACAATTAATATGACACCCTCTTTTTTACAAAGTCCATGGGCACAAAAATCTAGGTGGGGGAGACATGGGCTGGTACGAGGCACATAAGAAGAAACATGAACAAAAATAATAAAAAATTACCACAACCAAAAAATAATCTAAATAAAACAATCATAAGAGCTAAAACAACATGACCACCATGGGCACCATAGAAAAATACACATGAAAACAAAGGAAGCAAAGGTAACCAAGATTATCAACCAATAGAAATCTTGAAACACCATCGATGGAGGATGAATCTTCATCTCCCCATTGCAGAGCTACAAGCTTCTCTTTTTTAACTATAGGTAGTTGATGGATGGATAAATGCTACAATGATTATGATATTTTTGGTGTCAAAGGTACAACTATCAGTCTACAAAGACCAACATTGGTAAATCATGAAATTAGTAGTTCTACCAACTAATTGTATCCACCCAAATGTCATTCTCAATTACACAAAAATCAACTAAAATAACCAAAAAATTACATTTTCTTAATCTAAACACTAATCCCAATCCACCCATGCTAGAAATTTTGGAATTTAATTGATCTAAACAAATTTTTCATCAAAAATATAAACCTATGACTAAGGCACAAAAATTAATATAAGTCATCCATGCCTAAAAATGCCTATTGTCATTGGTACACCTACCATCCTCTTCTTGTCCTCTCCAATTTAACTACTCTCTCTTGTGATTCTATCACACGGGTCCCATAGTTCAAAATATAAAATTCTCAAATGTGAAAATGCCTTCTAATTTTGTTAAGTTTTCAAATAATTAGTTTATTTTACTAGCCATTGTATTTCAAAAACTTTCCATTTTTGGATAATTTCTCTTAAAATTTTCTTTTTCTTGCATATTATGATGTATTCATGAGTTTCATTCCCAAACTACCCTAAAATAGATCAAACACTGAAGATTTAAATAGTTTATTTCTCATAATTTTTTTGCAAAGAATGTTGTTTTAGTTTTAGTTTTATAGGTTGACACCACTCAACACTAAGATTAGTCCCCCAATGGGATAGTTCAAGTTGTATTCTTTCCACTAAATAAATAATGAGTAACACTTATCTATGATTTGATTAATTAGTATATTTACTACCATTTGCAAAGTTGAACTTTATTCATTACAGTAGGTCATGAAGGCGTCTTGATTGGCATCATTGCATAACACATGTAAGTTAGATAAGTTTTCTAGCCATCTTTTTACTTTTAATGTGCCTTTACTTAGGAAAACATCCTCTCCAACTCATGACGAGGTGCCTCCCCAGGGAGGTAATATGTGTGTGCATGTGTGTGTGTGCGTGCATGAGTGCATGCGTGCACGCGCACACGTGTGTGTGCGTGTTTGCATGCATGCGTGTGTGTGCGTGCATGCACATGCATGTGTGTGTGTGCATGCACATGCGTGTGTGTACGTTCATGCATGTGTGTGTGTGTGTGTACACACATACACACACATGCATTGATCTCCATCAAAACATGATTAGACCTAGTCTTATCCTTATAGCTAGTCTTTTGTATCTTTTATGGCCTTGTAAGCTTCTAATTTTTCATTTTGCTAAGCCATGGAAAAAATGTTGTATGATAATTTATGTAACCACCACAATGGTTCTACAAACCATCTAGTGATTTGTAGAAAACCTGTGGTGGTTTCGTAAACCATTGTGGTAGTTTTAGAACCACCACCTTCATAGAGGGGTGGTTTTGTCATAATTCAAACATTTTAAAAATAAACTCCCAAGACTTTAGTTTTCATGCATTTTTCACAATCTCGATTGCATTTTTTATTTTTTATCTTGAGTTTCCCACCTTGATTGCTCAATACAAATGTATTATTTATTATGTAAATATAAACCACCTCAAACTTAACTCAAACAAGCTCTCAGTCATGCTTCAATTAACTCCAAAACACTTCTTCCTTAGAATTTTTTATTTTTTTTATAATTTTGGATCCAAAAATTACATTATTGATTCAATTTTACAAGTTTTAACAAATCCATAATATGTCTTTTGTTTTTTTTAATAACTTAGCCTCACTTTGTAGTCATTTTACTTGTCATTTACACAAGATTGGAGAAGAGAGTTTATGAGTTTGCAACAATTAATTTGTTGTTCATGATCAATTATTCGTAATTTAACTAATTTTTTATAATAAATTATTTTTGTGATTCCATTTTATTTTCATTCCCTCTTGTTGGAGAGTTTCAAGGTCACCATTGAGCAACATATCAAGGTGCTAGCTACGTAAGGATTCAAAATATTCATCAACTACTTTTCCTTCATTTGAACTCATATTTGGTCAAGTTAGAGGTTTTTTTTTTAATTTTTAATTTTGTTTTTAATTCATTAGATTATATATTTTTATTTCTTATAATATTTTTCATTTGAAAATTTGATTCATAAAAACTCCAAAAAAAATTTATTTCTTCTCTCTCTTCTTACGTTGGAAAATTAATTATATCATTTTCATTGCATTAAAGTGTTACAAATATCAAAGAGTAGTAGTATTTGAATTTAATTTAGGATATTACAATTAGCTAAACCAAAAAATACATTTTATTTTCATTTTTTATAGCACACATTCACATATAGAAACACATATCCACAAACTTGCATGCATAAAAACTAGAAAACCAAAATGAAAATTTGCATCAAAATTAGTTTTCTTATTTTCATAGAAAATAAATTAATTCTAATTTATAAATTATAAATGTATATTTTCATAGACATTAATTTATATCATTTTCTTACATATAAAACAATCAAAACCCCCTAAAAAATTACATAGTAGCTTGCACATAGACTAGATACTAAAAACTTAGATATGAATTTGCTTGAAAAATATGAATTTGAGATCAATTTTTACATTTGCATAGTCAATATACGAGGTGCCATTATATTATATTTAATTTACATTAAAAATTAAAAAACAAATATATTCATTTTAGGGCATTTAGGTAAATTTTTACATTCATAAAAGCAAAGAAAAAGTAAAAAATCAATAGTTGCATTGTTAGTTTAGTTTGTAGTTTTAAATCACATTGAAAATTTATAAAAAATATATAAAATAACCAAAAATAAATAAATATTTTATTTCTTTTATTTCCAAGTACTTTTGTATCTTTAAGTAGCATAGTTTCTTTCATTTACAAATCCTTGTCTAAAAACTCAAACAAACACAACTCAAAAACCTTATCGAAATGAGCACACACATAAACCTTGTTTTGAAAATTTCATAATGACAAGTGCATTTTAATTAACCAATTCAAGAAAAGATACATGCTTTAACATTTAATTTTTTTTTCACTCTTGTATGACACTTCAAAAGTGAGCTACCTTCACAAAGTGGACACATTTCCCCAAGTACCAACTCCCATCTTAACTAATAACCTTTAGAGTGATATTGATTATGAAATCAGACTTAAATTTTTGTATTCCACTCACCTCCCAAACCTCATATTCATCTAACTTAATTATCTTGACAAGTAAAATTTCCCAATAGTGAGGCCCATCTAAATCCTAGCACACCAAGTCAACAAACTTTAGATCTAAGTACCATTTACTTATTTGTCCTTTGGTATAGCCTCATCACATCTAATTCACTTAACATATGACATTGATTGGCCATATTCAACCCTATAAAGCTTAACAAATCCCACGGGTTATTCAACTTAGCTTTTCCAAGTTTTCCAAACTAAGTATCAACAAAGAGATCCATTACCTTATTATTATCCATTCCAAGGGTTGATTTAATTCCATATATTTCCAATTTCACTAATTTTAAAGATAAGTATGATGTAAGAGAGATATTTTAGAATCACCATAAGCACTCTTTTCCACCTATCACTCAAAATATTGTTCCCATACCTCAACCTAGCCAACCAATTCTTCCAACCCTTTCTATTCAAATTCCTCAACCATATAAACCCAAACAAAAAAATCCTAAACCACTTATCCCATTATAATTTCATTGGTTATCTCACCTAGACCTCAATATATTGAATGCATGAATGTTAGTGTGTTGTTTTTCTCACATACTATTAGGGTGTGGAGCTAAAAGCTTCACCAAGGAGCATACAAAACAGGTTTGGGTCTACACAGACGCCGGCGTCGGTCAGGAGCGACCGACGTTGATCAGTTGCAGTTACAGAGGCGCCGACATCGGCAGTAGGGTTGGCCGACGACGGTCACAGGCGAACAGGCAGGAACCGACGTCGGTTACCTGCGTGTCCAAAAAGCTATTTTCATGGACAGAAGCGAGTGTTTGCATGATAAGTTTGAGTCGTGGACTCAAGCTTGCGTCTCTATTGTTAGCATCACTATTTTTAGAGCCCTTGTTGAAGAGGCTTAACTGTCTGTTGTAAGAACATGCTCAAGTCTCCTAATTCTATATTAGGATAGATCTTCTTAGCTCATTATAGTAGTAGAATGTATCAGTAATAGTAGAACATTGTGAATGTTTGAAGGACAGTACTGAGTTGCATCAATCCAGGTTGTTGGATTTGATTGTACTTGAGAGAGAGCTCTTGAGGAATAGAGATCTAGTGAGAGATCTTGTGTGCATCTGAGAGAGGTGTGGAAGAACGAAGTTTCTTCAAATTGTATTCCTATTGTAAAGAGTTTCAATACAAGTTTTCAGGGTGTTTTCTTGTATATCTTATTCTGTGCTATTTATCATTTCAGTTACTTATCTATCTGATTTATTTCCGCGTTTATTGCTGTCATAATTGTAATCTATTGTTGGTTTGATCCCCCAACACATACAAGTCCTAATGAAGGGATGCCCTTGTTCATGCATCTAGAGTCAAACAACATAAAACAATCATTATTTAGTAGTAAAACTAGCCTTACAATAATTTATGTTCACAATGACTCTCTATGTGCTATGTTATCCTCTAAGTCTCTAAACTTTTATAGGATTTCACAATCACACTATGTTGTAAAATCTACAAGTTCCTCTACTATGGTCCCTCATTGATCTCTATTCTCTTTCTCTAATTCTTACTTTGTAACCCTTTCTCTATGGTTGTGATCCATTTATCCCTATAGTCCCTAACTCTCCAACTTCCTCATAACTACCTTGCTTAATAAAGAGACATTTGAACCATCACAAAGATGAATTTTTTATCTTTCCATTGCGAACCATTATCTATTGTTTAACCCTAAAATGGTTGTTTAAGTACTTGGTGTTAACCTTAGATTACATTTAAAGGGGTATATAGAAATGACAATGCACAAGGGTGATAATTAGATCTATAATAGGCCAATTAGGTGCTAAACTTAGATATACGCATACATTAAATTTATTATGCTGAGATATGATAAAAATAGTAAGTAAAAATAAACTATGTATGAAAATGATAAAGAAGTAATGTCCTTAGTTGGTTATGATGCTAACATAGTGCTAGATCTAGAATAGGTAGAAAGCAGACTAGAAAATGATTCTGAAACAATCTTCTAATTTTAGATAAAGTGACTTTAAAGCTTTGGACACTTGTATCAATGTGGGATGGTTACATCAATGCTACTGTTTGGGTTTGATGCAAGTGTCTTATATATAATACTTGATAGAAAATGATGTGATCCAATGGATGCTTCCAATTTTTCTTCACCTTTACTATGGTGAATTTAAATCTATGTCATGAACTATCACTCTTCATGAAATGTCAAAACCCTAATTTGTCATCTTCAAAGTGATTTTTGGAAAAAATGGGTTAGTTGAAACATGGTGTCAAACTGACCCCAAAGACCCCTCTGTTAATGGGTGCTAACTACATAGATAATAATATGAAGAGGGCCTCATATTAATGGATTTATCCCTTACATGTTGGCTTTTGTGTGAATCATGCAATATGTGATAAGCAAGTACAAAAATGACCTAACTTGTAACTTAGAAAATATAGCTCTTGGGTTACTCATTTAGTTGTGTGTGTGTGTGTGTGTGTGTGTGTGTGTGTGTGTGTGTGTGTGTGTGTGTGTGTGTGTGTGTGTGTTTGTGTGTGTGTGTGTGTGTGTGTGTGTGTGTGTGTGTGTGTGTGTGTGTGTGTGTGTGTGTGCGCGCGCGTGCGTGTGTGTGTGTGTGTGTGTTTCTTTTACTTATGAATGATATGACAATAGGAGAAAATAGGGAATATTTTCTCAATTCAATGCTTGATAGAATGCTTTTTAATGTTTACCTTAGTCTTTTTTGTCTTTTCTAGGTTTTACTATGTTTTTATAGGTTAGGAACGAATGAGGGTTGATATTGTATTTATATCAATCCCTTTGGATAAGTAACTTTAATTAAAAACTTATGACAACCATTATCATATGTTTCATTTGAAAATTGGATGAATTTAGAGCACTGGACACTTGTGTCAGGTCAGGACACTAGTGTCGACCCAAGTGTCTATCCTAGATGTTAGTGTTTAGGGAGAAAAAAAGTAGGTATAATATCAAAATTTTTTGAGGTGGAAGATAAGTACATTTTAAGAATTATGGGAAAGATAGAAGGCATGGGCCATCAACATAATACTGGTCAGACTAAGAGATAGGTTAAGGGGCACAAAATATAGCAAATGTGAGACTTGAAGAAGTGGGAAAGGTCCATAATTAAGAGGAACATCCAAGGTATGAGTTTGCTAAGTGTATAAGACTAAGGTGATATATAATACATAAATATCATCTAAAATTTACCCCTAATTAATTTATTAATGAATTTTTAGTTTAAAGGAAAGGGATGCATTTCTGGGTATGTATAACATACTTTGTCTCTGTGTGCCCAATTTGAGTGATTTAATGATGACTGAATTGTAACCAAGAACATGTTATAGTATATAATATAAAATTAAAATGATTTAAAATATTAAAATTAAAAGATCAAGGTTTAGGAGTACACATGTGTGTTGATGTAATTGCCTTGTCTAGTATAAAGTTGATTTGAAAAATGATGTATCATTGTAAGGCTCTAAAACT
This sequence comes from Torreya grandis, assembly GCA_037957365.1. Taxonomy (NCBI): domain Eukaryota; kingdom Viridiplantae; phylum Streptophyta; class Pinopsida; order Cupressales; family Taxaceae; genus Torreya; species Torreya grandis. Next base: position 145,073 of record JARHVA010000847.1, read on the forward strand.
AAGATTATGAAAAATGTAGATAAATTTTTAAAGTGCATGTATCCAAGGAGATAGAGAGAGGGGTTGAAAGGCATATGCCCACAAACATGGAGCAAAGGTGTGTTTCCACTTAGTAGTTTAGAGTAGCTCAATCATACAACCCAATGATACTTATAACATAGTGGGGTTGGATGATAAAATCAAGTCCAACATGAAAAACTGGAAAGATTTAGTGATTTAATCAACTCAACCATACCAAAAAGTTAATGAACCACCACAAAAATCTACTTATGCTTGAATGATAGAAATATCTTTATATTATCCACATAATTACTTCCTTATCTTATTTATTAATCTTCACATATCTCACACTTCAACTTCATATCTTTCTCAACTTTCTATTCACCTTATATAGCCTTCAAAGGCTCTTCACAAAGAAGGCGTCCATTCCATGAGGCACTTATTCACCAAAATATGTGACCATTAACATTTACATCGACACATTTATTTTAATAATTTTGTTAACATTTCCATAGACATTTCCATTCACTTCTAGAAATAATTCCATTTAACACTACTATTCACTTCTGGAAATAATTTTGTTTGACATTTTCATTCATATCCATTACAATTCCTTTGACATTAATGAAAATTATTCCAACAATATTCCCCTTTGTCATTGATGACAATCCCCATGGATTAGTATATAAACCCCCCTTGTTGTGGTTCTCCTCCTTTGCTACCCCTATCTTCAATTCTCCCCCTTTGACATCAATCACAAAGGAGTATTCAAAAAAATTATAATGTATTTCATGAAAATATCTATGGGGATGAATAATACAATGATTAACTCCCCCTTAACTCATGCTCCTTATGATAGATTTAGTGACTGATTGAAAAATGGATGACTCCTAATTCTTGCCTTAGAAACTCAAAAGGTTCTTATTGTGTACTCAACAGTACCAATGTATATAATTCTATCACAACTGTGAATTTAAATCATACAATTGTGTGCTTTGGCCAATTAAAAAACTATGTAAGTGTGGAGAACATGCTTCCAAAGCATGCCCACACTACATATAGACTAATATAAAAAAGATATAAGTACCAATGTTGAAAACATGTTTCCAGAAACATTCCCCCACTTTAAGCTAAAGATGCTAAGTATTGAATAAGTGTGGAGAACATGATTTCAAAGAATGCCTCCACTAAATCTAAAAACTATGCCAAGTATGGAGAACATGTCTCTATGACATGCCCCTAATAATATTACCTCCCTTTGAGGTGAAGGAATGATATGAACTAGTAGTTACCTCACCTCAAAATGATAAGACAACTGTATAATCTATGAATGGAACCATGCAGCATATAGAAGGAATATGTCTAGGTAGATATAACATTAAAGTGCATAGAACCAATGTGATCACATGAAGGCCTAAGATTCATGATAAAAATAATGGAAACATGTAGATAGTAACAATACATGATCAAAAATCAAACAATCACACACATAAAAGCACTCAAAAGAAATTTGAAAGGAAATGGTCCAAAGAGACCACAAACAAGGGGCATATTCAAATGCCACACAATCAAAGGGACATGACTTAATCAAGTTTTTATATAAGCAATAATGACATATTCAAATGTCCATACAACAAATAATAACATATGGAAATGTAAAATAAATCATATATAGGCATGGGGTCCACAAGAAAAATATCATATTCAAATGCTTGAACAAGGAATACAATAACAAGGAAAGACACTCAAGGAAGTGCTTAAAGGAAAACATAAGCAAATAGAATAAACATGTCATAGTAGCCCGTGGATCAAATGTGTTAAGTAAAAAATTCAAGTGCAGAGAATATCAATTACCATGTGTAAGATATAATCATGCATGAAGGCATGTGTAAGTACATATATAAGTTTAAACATGATAATGAAATGTGATCACCGAACCATATAATATGGGTGTATTAAGATCAAAGAAGTGGATGCCCCCAATTTCTACATGACATGAGTAGAGGGAAGGCCCAACATCTGAAATAGGAATATATCATGTATTTGTGTATCCATGTATCACAATTAAGTAGAAGCATGATGCACATGTGTATGTCAAAGTAACTGATATGCCATCCATTAACATGGAACTAACACATAGATTCCAAGGAGCCAATAGAACATATAGGTGACAAACATATTTCTAATTTTTTGAGTACTTTTGATTTTTGTTACTTTGGGGAATATTTGAAAAGTCTATTCAAGGAATTCCTCATCATCAAAAGGTGTAGGATCAGCTAGAAAATTTCTCAAGCTTTATTTATATCCTTATACTACCACCACTTCAATGTTTCTATTTAATGGTTTAAATTAAGCCAATGGTATAGGGAAATAATCATGGCCATCATGTCGTATGCATATTTATGTACCCATAGTAATAAAATCAACACACATGTTTGTAGTATCTATCTTAACATTCCACTTGGCTAGCCAATTTTGACTAAACTATAATTTCAAATATGGTTTGTGGTGAAATATCCATATGGTTAATTGTTTCCAAACATGGGCCTTAGGCAATAGGTAACTGGATATATCCATAAGATTTCAATGGAGAGTATATTAATTCATCTGTAGAATGTCCTAATTATGCAAGAAAAGTGGTAGCACAAGTAGTATCCCACTTGTTATCAAACTAGATGTGGTGGCAAAATACCCCATCAATATTAGCAATAATAGTTAAATCTTTATGATTTGGTTGCTTTGAGATATATTTATTGTCTGAAAGATAGGAATACAATTTAATTTTTTCATGCTATAAATAATGTGTATGCATCATTCATTATTATATTTTTGAATTTGTTTCTTCAAGGTATCACATTGATTGGTATGATGGCCATTGATATGATGATATTTAAAATATGGTACAGTGTCTTATGTGGGTAGAAGTCTACTGCATGATCTGTGTTTGGTATAAGGTAAAGAAATCCTTCTATGCTCAACTAACATATATAACATGGTATTTAGAGTATATTTCCATGTAATGATCTATAAATGTTTTTATGAAGCCTTTTGAGAAGACTCCACATTATTCACATGATGATCTTGAATTTGACTCTTATAAGGTTGACTCAATGTTTTAAGACAAAAGGGATGTATGGAGTAAAAAAAACTTACATGTTCATCTTATATTTTTGTTGTACCCTTGTCTAGATTCATTTCTATACTTTATACAAGTGGATTTAGTTTATATGTGCCAAGACTTTTAGGTTCAAATAGGTTGTGTGCTAGGTGATAAAGTGGACCAACTTTTAATTTTTGCATTTTCTCATCTATCGTATCATAAGCTATATCATCATCATTTTCATAGTAATCTGAAACACATCCATATTTTTTATCACTATTGAATAATAAAGGAAGCTTAAATGTTGGCGGGTCTAGTAGTTTTACTGGATCTTTTGATAATGGTTTTTTCTCCTTATGCATATCTATGTGTATCTTATATTTTAGTGCCTTATTTTCATTTGGAGATAAAGGAACCATTTTACTTGATTCAACTATTTCATAAATGTGTTTATCCTCAAGAGTGATGGATTGTTTAGGTGGTACAACTATAGGGATGCCTTAAGTTTTGGAATGTATCATTTTGAAAAATTTGAAAGGATCATCATCAACATGCATGGTTAATAATGTCCCATCATGTATTATTTTTACAAATTAATGAAATGTAGATGGGATAAATTCCATTAAATGTATCCAATGTCTATCCAAAATTAAATTATAATGTACTGATTGAAACATGACCTAAAAAGTAGTTGAAATCATTTTTGGTCCTTAGGTCACATCCAATGTGATTTGACCAACTGGAGGGCTATGTGAATTGTCAAACCCTTTGATGTGAATAGCTATTTTTTGAAGAATATTGGTGTTAATACCTATGGTGGTGAGGAATTGTACATTACAATTTTTTAGGCTTTATCTATTATCAATGAGTACCCTTTTGATATGTTTGTTTTGCATGGTCACTTGGATGAATAAAGAAATTTTTTGATCAATAATATCTTTGGATGGTAAATATGTTGCATCAAAGGTGATGAGCTTGTTATTGTTCTTGAGATATTTCATGATATCCATAAAATAAGTAGGCTCAATATCACTTAGAACTTTTATCTCACACAATGCCTCATATAGGATATCTTTATAAACATTAGATTGATAAGAGCTAAATGATTGAATTTTTTTCATGCGTATTGCTCAATTGGAAAATAATGTTATATCCCTTAGATTTTATTATAATATTAGTTTTAGGAGGCACTTATTGTATATTAATAGGTGGGGGGAATAGGTTGAGAAATCCTACCTTTTCGAGTAGTAACAACATTAATCATAGAATCTAATATAACTCATGGGTAAATAATGGATATGGGATGGTAGTCATTATTTTAATAAGACTTAGGTAGAAAAAATGGTTGAGAGCAAGCACATTGGCATTTAGAGACTGGCTCTATAACATTACAAAAGGAATTTTGAAGAGAGATCAAGTGTTGTTTTTCTTAAAAAACCTCTCATTATTGGCACAAAATTGCTTAATAGATTTGAAAAGGCAACTAATGTAGAAAACCATAAAAAATATGACATATTACAACCCAAAATGGGTGATAGATGTATCCATGTCGCACATATTTATAGCAATCAAGGATTAACAACAGAAAAAAAGAGAAAACTCCTAAGGTTTTATGTATATGGATCGAGTTCACTAAATGTTTAACCCTAAAATGGTTGTCTAAGTACTTGGTGTTATACTTAAATTTCATTTAAATGGGTATATACAAATGAAAATTTATAAAGGTGATAATTAGATCTACAATAGACCAATTGGGTGCTAAAATCATATATAAACATATATAAAATTTAATATGCTAAGTTATGATAAAAAATAGTAAGTAAAACTAAGTTATGTATGGAAATAAAAAATAATTATTGTAATTACTTGGTTCTAATGCTAACATAGTGATGGATCTAGAATTGGTAGAAAGTAGACTCGAAGATAATTCTAGAACAATCCTTTGATTCTGGATTAAATGCCTTTGGAGTTCAAAACACTTACATGAGCTTGGGACAGTTGTGTCGATGCTACTATCTGGGTTTGATGCATGCGTCCTATATAACATACCTATTGTAAAAGGATGCAACCACTTGGATGCTTCTAGGTTTATCTTCACCTTCACTCTAATGCATTCATATCTGGGTCATGGACTGCCACTCCTCATAAAATGTTAAAACCCTAATTCTTCATCTTCATAGTGACCCTGGGGAAAATTGGGTCAGTGGGTGATACTTACATATCCAATACTCTAAAGAGGGCCTTAGATTGATGTAGTTCTCCCCTATGTGTTGGATTGTGTGTGAATCATGCAATATGTGACAAGTAAGTACAACAGTGACCAACCATGTAATTTGAAAAATATAGCTCTTGGGATACTCCTTTAAAACTTCAGACCTATAGATGTGCTATACTTATGATTGATATGATAATAATAGAAAATAGGGAAGGTTTGATTAAATGAATGCTTGATAAAATGCTTTTAAAAATTTGCCTTGGTCTCTTTGGTATTTTCTAGGTTCTATTTAGTTTTTATAGGTTAGGAATGAATGAGGGTTGATATTGTATTTATATTAATTAATTTGGATAAGTAACTCACATTGAAGCACTTAATCTGACCATTAGGTTACATTTCATTTGCAAATTAGATGAATTTAGGTCACTAGACACTTGCATTGCATTAGGATACTAACATTGACATAGGTGTCTTTCCTAGACGTTATTGTCAAGGGAGTAGGAAAATAGGTACATTATTATAACTTGTAGAGGTGTAAGATAAGTACATTTTAAACATTCTAGGTAAGAGAAAAGGCCTAGGTCATCATCATAATACTGGTCAGACTAAGAGATAGGCTAAGGGGTACAATATAGAGTAGATGTGAAACTTGCAGAGGCAATAAAGGTCAAAAATTGAGAGAACAACCATGGTTAGAGTTTTCCAAGTATATAAGATTGAGGTATTATATAATCCATAAATATTTTTTACATTTACACAAATGACCTTACAATGTGTGGCATTTAAAAATTGAAATCTCCCATCAAGAGATTTCTAATGAGACCAAAAATGCCCCATTTGGTGCTCCCAAGCAAAATTTATGTATACTTTAAATCTGTTGTGTATTGGCATTGTGTGGTGATCATTATGAATTGTGAAAAAAAAATTGATGTGATTTTGACACGTGATAATCCTAGGGTCTCTACTTAATGGGCTCTAAATTCATTCTCACGATCACTTGGTCCTTTATGGACCTATGAATTTATAAAATCCTCTTATGAATTGTCATGCTTCCACTTAATACATAATTTTTAGTTCCCTTGAATAAAGTTCAACATGGTTTTGACACATGTTGCTTCTAAGAACTCATGAAATCTTTGGGAACTTCTTGAGTTTCATGAACTACATGGAGCTTTACTTAGGAAAAATATACTCCATGACATTTTTATGGTATGTGGTTTATTTTTTAGGCTTTGACCTCCATAAATATGCATGGTTCACCATTAATACTTATCATGATGATTTTACTTGAATAATTTTAAATTCATGATCACCATGAATACATATACATGATATGCATATATGAGATCTCCATAGAACATAAAGACTCTAGGTGACCCTATAGACTTGTAATTATGTGGCCTCATGCACATTATAACTTAGGTTACAAAAGAATATGTGTGAGAATTCTTAAATTAGAGTTTAAACATGAAAATTTGCCATGTGATCTCCAATGTGATCATGTGAGCTCTGTGATCTCTCTAATTTATCTTGAGGACATTAATTAAATTGATAAAATTGACTTGATACTCTTTATTGAAAACTATTGAAAATCCTACCTATTTTTTGCTATAAAATATTTCCCATACAACTTGGATGTTCCTGAATCAATCCTTGACCATATGGTGCATGATGGCTCACTATTTCACACTTTAAAAAATATGAAATACTGAATATTTTGTGGGCAACTCTAGTCTTCTAATTTTTCAAGGTGAAGGGTCTATTGAGATGGAGAATAATAGATTTAAAAAAATATCAATATTTCAAACTTGTTTACGAACCTCCTATCTATCTATCTATCTATCTATCTATCTATCTATCTATCTATCTATCTATCTATCTATCTATCTATCTATCTATCTATCTATCATATCATGATTTTAGATGAAGGCAAAACTATTAAGTTTGTACCTATCGATGTTGCTATTAGAAATGCAAAAAATAAGTCTACTACTTTAGCCACTTCGAAGGTCAATTATCAAGCCAGATTCTAAAAATTTGACAACTTTATGTTTTCCCAACCTTCAAAAGTCATGATTGCACATGAAAATGACTTGACAAAACTTTGGCATGAGTTTTTTCATCACTTAAACTATAATTCATTGCATGACTTCAACAAGCACGACATGGTTATTGGTTTGTTGACTGTTTATTTCAAAGATGGAGATTTTCCAAGTTGTGGGCTTGGAAAACAATTCAACGATCCATTTCCCAATGGAAAATATTCGAGGGAAAGTAATAGATTATAATTGGTTCACATTGATCTCTTCTCATGTTTCTTTTTTTAAACATAAATACATGCTTACATTCGTTGATCATTTCTCTTGTATAACTTGCGTATACTATCTAGAAAATAAAATTAAAGCCTTTGAGATCTTTAAAATTTTTAAAGACCTTGTTGAAAATCCATCAAAGAGACAAATTTTGCTTCTTAAAATAGACAATGGAGGAAGTTTTTCAATAATCAGATGATTAACTTATGCGATCAAGTAGACATTAAAATTTATCATATTGTGACATACACCCCTCAACATAATGGTGTAGTTGAATGTAAAAGTAAAATATTTAAGGAAATGGCCAATCGCATGGTGTATTCCAAAGAGCTTTCCTCCTCAGTTTTGTGTAGAGGCAATCAAGCATGTAAACTACATTCAAAATTACACTCTCCACTTAGTAGTGCAAGACATGACACCTAAATAAAAATGGTGTGTTGTTAAGCCTAGTTTTTTTTATTACAATATTTTTTGATGTGATACATGGGCATATATCCATAATGATAAGAGGAAAGAAATGGAAAGCAAGGAGCTTCATTGTATTTTTGTCATCTACTATGAATATGTGAAGGCATATTGTCTTATTGTTCTAAGCACCACTAAAGTGATTTATTAGTGGGATGTGTTGTTTGATGAAAAATCACATGCTTATGCTCACCAATGTTTTCCTCCTCCTCTATTACATTCTACTGAGGTAGACATAACTTTTGATGTTTCTTATGAAGAACACGGAAGTTTACATGAACTCCATTTTGAGAGTCACTATAGTTTGGATGATAAGATGTAATGGGAAAACCAACTCCCCACCAAAAATAGAACACATAGTTTCACCACCAATACCATAAGTTGTTTAGAATGCACCTACTCAACTGATACAATCCCAACCAAAATGTACCCACATAGTCTTTAAAGAGGTCATTGCATGGGTAGGGGTCCTTAAAATCCACATAGGACTAGATCATAACATTAATTTGGTGTTGTACACTTTGCATAATTTACCATGAATAAGTTATCCAAATATTTATCACAAGGCTTCTAAGCATCATAAATGGAAGGAAACCATGGTAGAAGAACTTCTTTCTTCGAAGAAGAAAAAAATTGGGACTTGGTTCCCAATTCAAAAAGAACAAAAATGGTGAGGTATAGTGGCTATACCACACTAAGTGTGTAGAATATGGGTATATTAAGGCCCAATTTTTCTAGCTCAGGAAACTTTTGGGAGTGAAGGAACATGCCTTCAAGGGGGGATAATTCAATTATTCCTTTATCCTTTGCTTTATCAAAGTATACCTTAAGGGTGATGCTAATGTATTTAATAACACATACATTTTTGTATAGTTTAATATGCACTTGTAATATAATTTGTAGATAAGCTTTAATTGGTGCACACTTATCCAGAACCCTTTATTAGCAAAGATTATCAATTATTTATTTACTTAATTGAATTTTACTAATAATAGGTATGCCTTATCTCCAAGAAAAATTTTCTTACAAGTGAATACTCTCCAAACCCCTATCCCTAAACTTAGCCTTCTTTCTTATTTATATATGAGAATAAATGACTAATAGGTTAGGAACATTGTGAATGAGAATCATTATTGTTATACTAGAAAACTTCGGATATAGATCTTAATATAAATAGGTAATAATGCTACTTGGATAAATCTATATATTAAATTTCTTTAAGCTTTCATTAAATTTATATATTGCATGTATTGTGGATGTTTGTCTTATAGTCGCTCTAACGATTCTAGGCCTACTACAGTAATTTAATAAATTGATCCATTAATGACCATAAAGACATCAACATACTGGGAAACTCCACCATTATATTGACTTTAAGATTGGATTTAATATAAATTTCAAAGTCTATGAATCATGGAGGAAAAACCAACAAAGTAATCTTAACATACTAAGGTTCATGTTTGAGGATGGGATACCAAACTTAAAAATAAAAATAAAAACCTTTGGTTGGGTTATTTACCCCATCTAGTTTAACACCATGAGGTTTTTATTATGTCTGAAACTAACTTTTGAGCATGGATTGAGAGGGATTTCACTTTAAAAATATCCAATAAAAATATGTGTTCTAAGTAATTGGCATGCCTTTTCAAATCTATACTTTTACAAAATAATATTCTATGGATTATTTTGAGAAGATGATACAGTACCTTACGGAAAACTTTTAAAACAAATTTCTGAACTTTTTTTTAGCACCATAATCTCCGCTTATAATTTATGCTACATCAAACAATACAATCTAACATGAGGGGCTTATTTAAACAATCTAACATGAGGGACTTATTAAATAGAAAGACTGCCCAAGGGGTAGATGACTGAACCGTTATATGCTTCTCAAGATTTAAAAACACCTTGTAGAGCAAAGATAACGGTTGTAAAATGACAAAAAAAAGATCTAAACCCCTAGGTCATGGTAGATGCGACACACGCTTAACACATATAGAATCTTGAGTTTAAAGTTTAGTTTTCACTAGTTCAATGACAATTTTATGAGAACTGACAATTTATGAAAAGATGCATCACTCTTATAATGCAAGATTATCAATATTATCAACGATTAATTTAATATTATCAATGATTAAATTAGCATGGGAACTTTTTTGTGACTCACATGACACTTTTTACTTAAGGCCTTTAAATACAACTACAAAATAAGGGCAGTACTAGTTGGTTAGTTGGGTAGTGTTAAATCTCTTCCATATTAATCGCTTTTTGATGATTATTTATCTTAATTCGTCCGATCTTGTTGTGTTTTAATTGTTGGTATATTGAAACAGACAACCATTGAATTATTGACATATTTAAAACTTTTAAAATATTTATTTAGATAATCAATCGAAAACGAAAAAAAGCCTAGACAACTTAATTTCATAGGCTTCCCTGCCCTTGTTGTTAGTGATTCCAGACAGATATGTAGCGTGTATTTGTATTGACGGAAATATGATTTGTAATATTTAAGAAAGAGATGTGACAAGGACAATCTTGGAGAAGCCTGCGGAAAGGGAAAATATCCTTGATACGAATCGCGTGACAGAATCGTGTTTCTCTTATCTGTTACATTGCGTGGCCAAAATAAATTATTTGTAATGGTGGTGGAATACGACATTGGAAAGATCAAAAACGTGGAAAATGATAGTTTTGCACGGGAAAATGTTGGGCCATCGTACACTGGCCTGCTTAAAAAGAAAATAAAAATGTCCATAGATAATGGTTAAAGCAAGATGGGTACACTTTTCATGTATTTGGTTGGGGACTTAAAATGTAAATAATGGAGAATCAAAGAAAGTGCGCAAATTCGGTCAGATCATGAAATGGAAGTACAAGCAGCTAACCATTCTGAAACAGACACCTAGAAAGCTATCTGCATCATTCTTTTAAATTTTACTGTTTCGTTCAAACACCTATGCTTAAAATATTTTTGAATATGGAATATATCTGGACACCATTTGAAATCTTACAATTTATGCTATAATATATTCTACGATGCATTAAAGTGTACCCAGGTTGCCTATAAATTCTTTTCCCAGCAGTGGCAATCACCACAGGTTTATTTCTCTGTTTTGCTTATTCTTCTTGCTGCTTATTTATTTTGTGTTTGTTCAATCTAAAAAATGAGGAGTTACATACGCCTTGCAGTCGGCATTTTAGGTTATTTTCTCTATAATGACTCTGCATTTGCATGAGATCCATATGCGGTACTGGCCTTGTAGATTCATGTTTTATTTTATTTTTTATGGGGGGGTCGGGGGTACGTAATTATGATGATCTTGCCCGGCTAATGAAATAGATTTGTCGTATATTACAGGAAATGTCACATCCCTGCTTCTCTATGCAGCCCCCACGTAAGTAATAAACATGAATTCCATTGAAAATGTATTTCTGATTAAGTTTTGGATTTGAACATTAGGTAGAATTTTGGCTCTAATAATTTACAAGCTGGGTGGTTGCAGTATCACATTCAGAAGAGTATTGAAAAAGAAATCAACTGAAGAGTTTTCAAGTGTGCCATATGTGATAGGTTTCCTCAACTGTGTGCTCTACACTTTGTATGGGACGCCATTAATAAGCTTTGGCTCTGAGAACATACTTGTCTCTACCGTTAATGGAGTAGGGGCTCTTCTGGAATGTTGTTATATCTGTATTTATATACTCTTTGCTCCATCTAAGACAAAGGTATTGAATCTCGGCTTTGTTACCAAAAACATTGACTTTTTATTTTTCCCAAAATCATTGGAAACATTTTCTGGGGGACTGTTTCAATTTGATATATATAATTATTTGGTACTGTTCTATAATTGTAACAGGGGAGTGCAAGGAATGATTTGTTCATAATAATTATGTTTGGTTTTATATTTATATTTATTTTGTTTATTAAGGAAAAAATTATTTAATAATTATTTAGAAGCTTTTTCTTTTTATTTAAAAAAATAAAACATTTTTTAAAAAGAGAACCCAACACAATATTATAATTAGATTGATATCATCTATTAATAACGAATAAAAAATTGGTAAAAAACAAACAAACAAACATTAACATTAATATCTTTATGTAAAATTCAGAGAAATGCATTTAAGATATCTATATCATAATAAATTTTAGTGGCGATTTGTTTCTTATGTGCAACTTTTCAATCCCCGTTTTCTGTTGTATTGCCATTTCAGTCACGTTTCACATTTCTAGTTTCTGATAACTTAGATCCTCAGCTTCTTGCAAAGAATTAGTAGTAAGCTGAACTTCATGATGACGGCTACAATTGTGAATATTGGTATGTTGGCAGAGGAGTGCAACAAGGATGGTGGTTGCAGTGCTGCTTTTACTTGGGACAGTAATTGGCGTTTCTGTTCTTGGGTTCCATTCTCACAAGAGCAGGAAGATGGTGGTAGGGATTGCCACTATAATATCTTCAGTTCTTCTGTATGGATCGCCGCTCTCAGTCATTGTAAGTTAAATATAACCCTAATTTTGGTTGCTGCTTAAGAAACATGGTAACTAAGAGTCATATGATAATGCAGCGACTTGTGATGAGAACAAGGAGTGTGGAGTTCATGCCATTTTATTTGTCACTCTTCTCGTTTCTGAGCAGCACTTTGTGGCTCATATATGGTGCTCTAGGCCGAGATCTATATATCATGGTAATTAATTGGTTTCCTCCCATCTGATTAGTATAAATCATATCACATGATAATGGCGGTTATTTGATCTGCTTTCTTTGTGATGAGAAAAATTGCAGGCTCCCAATATTTTGGGGTTGCCGTTGAGTACAGGGCAGTTGGTGTTATATTGCATCTACAGAAACAAAGGCGAGCAAAATTCTGATGTAGAGATGGGAGTAAAGCAGAATGGAGATGCACAAACCATAATGGACGGAGATGCAAACAAAATGACAACCTGAAAAGCTTTGGGGTGATCATTGAACACCACCTCACTAAAAATTATAGTTTATTCACGAACTTAGATAATATTATTTTGGACATTGTTGATCAATAAAAGCAATAGTATTTTCACAATTCTTGTAGAATGAAAAGATACTGTGCAAATGTTTTTACTTACACATTTACATCGTTCATAAAATTTATGAAGAGTGGGTTAGATGAAAAACCTTAGCTGGATTCAATATTATCATTTCATCCATACGTTTTTCAACTTCTAAACTACTGCTCAAGACAAACATCTAAGTGACAACAATAATTTTTACCATCATGATAAATATTTATATTCATAAAAACTTAATTAAGTTGTCATGGACAAGGGCCTCTAAGCTAGGTGAAATCAGGAAAATTATCAACAATTTAAATGCTTACATACCACCTCTCCGCCTTTTAGGTGGTATTTTTAGATGATGAGCTCTTCACATGAATAATTATAATTAAATATGGATGGAAATGTGAGGAGTGCGCACTCGAGAAGGTCAAGAGGTTCTCTCAAATGATTTTTTTAATAAGGTAGTGACTTTCTCCTGAATATATATTTTTTAATTTTGTTTTACAATTCATTAAATTTGACAATTTATGATTTAAAAATTATATATTTTTTTAAATTTTTATTGGTATAAAATTTGTAAATATTTTATAATTTAATGATATTTCTTAAAGAATTATGGGCCATGGTTTTAATATAAATTTTATAGAATTTGATTCAAAAATTTTATTAAAATTTGATAGATTTTATAAAGAAAATCATCAATTCATATATATTTGTTATGAGTTATACAATTAACAATTTTTTGAAGCTCAACAATAGATAAATTTCTATCGCAAATCATTCCTTAGCCATAAAAGAGTTTGTAGGGCACCACATATTAATGCATTTTTACAAAATAGCCTCACACACTTCATTAGAGACTTGGGATTGAAAGACCTACTCTTAATGCTTACTAAATAATTGAAGGACGTTTGTCAAACTAGTAAGATGATCCCAAACCTTGTTAAGCACCTTGATATAAATAGAAAAGCGTATAGGTTTCAGTATTTGGTTTAAAAAAAATTAAAAACTCTATCTCCAAACCTAAGCTAGTGGATTCTTTCTTGAATTTGAGCATTGCAAGCTTGGTGAATCTCAACTAGCTTGATTTTATGATGCAACCTTGTCATCTAGATTTATAATGATTCATTAAGTGGAGAAAGTTATAGCTCATAAGATACCCTATTGAATTCTATAATATAGAAAAAATTAGCTCCTTTTTTTTAAAGAAATCCAATTGTATACCAAAAACTATTAAGAAAATGATAGTGTGAACTATGATTGCTTCCCACCATTCAATCTAGCCTTTGGCACTAATAAGTCAGGGGACAAGATTCCATACCTCCCTAATGTGTATAAGGATGCACTCAAGCTTAAAATTGAAAGCATTGAGATAAAATTAGTTATTGAAAGTTTTAGCAGTGGGATGTGATCATTCCATATGAAATTTAATGGGTTGGTGGTCTGAGAAAAGAATAAAAACATTGACCAGCCTATCAAATCATAGGGAAAATGTAAACTTCTATCTCTTCAAGAAACACTTTGTCTAGTCATTTGAGTACTCTATTAATTCCTTGGTGAAAGTTCAAACAAGTTAAGGGGTGGCATGAAAGTGTTTGTGGTGATGGTTAAAATCATACAACCCTTATTTGTTCCAGTTACAAAATCATGCTTCTCATTCACCAACACAACATCTCATGTATAGGGACCCTTACATGTCCTTTGCAGATTCAATCATATTAAAATCTCTACTAGCAATCGAGTTTGCTATGAAAATTTCCTCCACTAACTAATACCAAAAAGCCACTCTTTCCACAATGTCATTGGAAGCATAAAAGTTAACCAAGCTAAGGGATATTTTATCAAAATAAAAAACCATCCATGTGGCATGCTTAGATAGGCCCACTCCTTAATCGAATTAAAATGAGGCAGAAAGTGGTGCTCTCAAAGTGACAACTTCACCATTTCCCATTTCATAGGAAGACATCTAAAAATAACATCAACCTAAATAATTTTTACAAGGATTTGTGGTAAAAATGGCAATATTAACTTCTTATAAATATAACACATGCATTTCAAAATATTGATGATAGTTGGTGCTAACCATATAATTATGTGTATAGTTAATTAAATTATATATTTGTACATGAAAAAATATTCATGAGTAATTATCAAGATTCATGTTCTTTCCATCATGGCCTTAAGCATCACAAAGTTATTGCTCAAAAATGTTTGTTGTTGAATTAGGCAAGAAAGTCTACAAATTGTATTTGCATCTACTCTTCTTACACATATTCATTCTCCTCTTTTTTGGTAAAAGGGCTCCATGAGCATTATGTTTATTGAAGGTGAGGATAAATAGGGGTTTTCATAGGCCATGGGGTTGATGAGGAGAGAATACGAACTCCATTGTAGAGAATGCCATAGTCACAACTCATGTTACTTAAAAAAGCTCTTTGGAGTTAGAGACACTTGATATTTGTATGACAAATTAGCTACTTAGAAAGTGTTTAAAACTATCAACTTAGGGTAAATTTAAGGAGTTTGTACTACTGATGCTTGAACAACTGACAACAAATTTGCAAAAATTAAAAGCACAGTCGATTTAAGGTTAGAAGTAGGAGATTTATTATTTTGATTATTCTAGTTATTTTGTTGGCCCACAATTTTCCAACCATCATTACACCCTTCTTGGGGATTTTCTTGCTTTCTCATAGCTTTGGTTGGAGGATTGGTGACAACATTGAAAGGAAAATTTCTTATCTTATACTCAATGAATTGGGAATTGAAACAAGTGTTGAGTATATTTATATACATCATTTATTAAGTGAACTATTTCTCACAAACTTGTGTAGGAATGATTTCCCTGAGGCCTTGCTTGAGGTCAACATTCACATGAACTTTTCTCTAAGGTCTGGCAGCATAAAACTGTTTGTTATAGAGTCCATGAAACAAACTAAGGGTTTGGTAAGTTGTTCCACGAATAGTCATAAAGGCATCAGCAGATTGAAGAGCTCTACCCATTTATGGACCTTATGCTCAGTCTTATTAAAGTTACAAAGTCTTTGGGTTAAGAGAAAAAAAATTGGAAAAATACTTTTAACATATTAAGATCCATTTTTTTTCAAATAATGACATATTCAACTGGGATAAAAAACTTAAAATGAAAAAATCCCTTAATTAAATTTTACAACCTGTTTAACTTAACATTGTGAAGTTTCCACTAAATTTAAACCCATCTTTTTAACATAAATTTTTATCTAATAAAAATATATATTACAAGTCATTAGAATACCTTTTCAAACATAAGAATTATGTTGAAAAAGAAACATATTGCCTTATAGAAGATTTTCAAAACAAAATTTCAAACTTTCTTTAGTGCCATAGTCTCCGTAGAGCTCATTAAATAAAAATACAGTCCAAACGGTATATCACGGAACTATAAACTATTAGATACTATTCAAAACTTAAAAAATCTGACAACGCTGAGTAAACAATTGTGAGCTGATGGCACCTAGCATACAAAATTCTAGGTAATGCAGATGTGGCAAACACTCAACAAAAGTAAAAGATTGGGTTTTCAAAGTTTTGATTTTCACCAACTTATTGGCAATTTATAAAAGATGCAAATTATAATATATGATACAAGATTATCAATAAATTATCAACGATTATAGTGGCACAAAATAACGAGAGATGCTCTTACTTTTCGCCTTTAAAGCTGTCCAGTTTGAATAAAATTATATATGACCGCCCAGGTTTCTATTTATTTTTATAATGGCGGTGCTGCCTTTGTTTCTAGTGATTTCACACAGACATGGAGCGTATATTTTTATTGACGGAAATAAGATTTGTGATATTTATGTAGATGTGACAGCACAGTCGTGGAGAAGCCTGTCGCTCTGGAAAGGAAAAATATCATGCAAGGAATCTCGTTTCTCTTCTGTATTACATTGCGTGGAATAAATTAATTAAATATAATTTTGAAAGATAATTGATATAGAGAGTCAAGTAATTAAAATCAGGATTATGTTTTAGGTGATTTTGATGGTGTGAATACTCTTTATTTATAATTGTTTAATAAAAAAATTCACTAATTTAAATGTATATTTAATTAATATTATAAATTCGTTATATATTTTATTTTCAAAATATAAACACAAATATTATCGAAACAGAGATGTCAATATTCTATATAATTCAATGATTCCATAAATATTTAAAAAAATAAAATTAAAATAGTTAAAACAAATCTAACCTACATGTATGTTTTCCTTATACATTTTACTATTTAAATCTTTTGTGTTTATTCAGTCTGAAAAAATTAGGACTTACATTTATGTTTTCCTTATACTTCTTACTGTTTAAATCTGTTTTGTTTATTCAGTCTGAAAAAATGGGGACTTACATACGTCTTGCAGTAGGCAAATTTTTAAGTTATTTTCTTTATAATAACTCTACATTTTCATGAGATCCAGATGTGGTAGTGGTCTGTAGAATTATGTGTTTTTTTTTCTAAGTATGTAATTTTGATGATCTTGTTCACTAAATGAAGTGGATTCATCATATATTACAGGAAATGCCTCCCATTTAATATGTATTTCTAATTATGTTTTGTATTTAGGTCACTCTTCTCTGTTGTGAGCAGCACTTTGTGGTTCATATATGGTGCTATAGGGCGAGATCTATATGTCATGGTAATTTATTATTTTCCTCTAATTTTATTTAGTATAAATCAAATCACATGATAATAGGGCTTATTTGAACCGTTTTATTTGTGATGAGAAAAATTGTAAGCTTCATTTTGCTTGACATTTTGTTATGGTTGTTGCTAGTGTCAAGCACTGTATAAGTTACTAACATTGCTACTATCTTGTAGGTTATATGGTCTGTTTCACAACCTTCAATGAAGGTCATGGGATCGACATGATACTCCCCTTTCTCCTTGATGACTGTTGGAGACTGGAGTTAATTTATCCACTCCTCATGCATGCAGCGGTTAGTTGTAGTTGAGCAATCAGTTAGTTTACATTCAGTTAGTTAACTGATAGTTAGAGATCAGTTAGTTTAAGTAGTTAACAAACAGTTAGTTAAACTGTTGGAGAAGCAATTTAGTCTCAGTTAGCATGGAGTTAATTTTAGTTTGTTATGCAGTCTATTTTCAATTATTTTTGGATTCAAAATCTATTTAAAGACGCCTTGGGCGCAGCATTGTAAGCATGGAAAATTGAATATCAATAAAATCTTTTTCTTCAAGAAATTGCAGTAGCAAGTGGTTCAGTTTTTATTTTCTTGTTTCAGTTCTTATTTTTTTCTACTTTTTTAGTTTCTACAAATTGGTATCAGAGCCAAGGGGAGCCTGGTTAGGAAAGAAGCCAAGGAAGAGCACAACAGACAAGGAGAAGTGCAGATTGGAGAAGTGCACAGTCAGCAAAAGTGTGCAACAGTCGTAGCCAGTAGGGAGTGCAAAGACTGACATCAACAATCCAACCGATGTCGGCCGACAAACTGACTGACTTCAGCACCATTTACTGACCGACCTTGGCAGATTAACTGACGTCGGTGAACAGTGAACCATAATTTAGTCAGACATGGCAGCGAACAACAATATCTCTCAGCCTCAAATTCCCATTTTTAATGGTAAGAATTACGATTTTTGGGCAATTAAGATGAAAACATTGTTTTGCTCACAAGAAGTTTGGGATCTGGTAGAAAGTGGTTTTGTAGAACTGCAGGACGAGGCAGTGCATCTGGCATTAAATCAAGCACAAAAGGACCAGCTTAAGGAGAACAGGAAAAAAGATGCAAAAGCTTTATTTATAATCCAACAGAGATTGGATGAATCAAAATTTTCTAGAGTAGTTGTAGCAACAAGATCCAGAGAGGCATGGAAAATCTTGGAGACTACCTATAAAGGTAATACAAAGGTAAAAATTGCTAAATTGCAATCTCTTAGGCGAAGTTTTGAAAATTTGCAAATGAATGATTCAGAGTCTATAGACCAGTTTATGGGTGAAGTGTTGAATATAGTGAATCAAATTAGATCTAATGGAGAAACAATCACAGATCAGAAGATTATAGAAAAAATACTTAGAAGTTTACCTAGTAAATTTGTTGCAATAGTTGTAGCTATTGAGGAAACCAAGGATTTGGAACAGTTATCAGTAGATGAATTAATGAGTTCTTTGTTAACACATGAATCTAGAATGAATAAGAATAACACTTCTCTTGAGAATGCTTTCAAGTCACATGTATCATTTGGTAGAGGAAGAGGAAGAGCAAGGTCAAACTTCAGAGGAAGAGGCAGAGGCAGAACTGGAAGGAACAATCTAGATCAAGGTGAACACAATAATCAAAACTACAGCAGTAGAGGACGTGGCAACAATCACTTCCAGCAAAGTTCACAAAGGTTTGATAAATCTAATATTCAATGTTATTATTACAAAAAATATGGACATTATGCAAGTGACTGTAGAAGGAAACAAGGATATGTGGACAACCATAATGCTAATTACACAGGTGAATCTAGTTCTAATCCAGGTGAAACTAGTTTATTTCTCACTTGTCAAGTTACTGAAGAAAAAGCTAGATATATTTGGTTCTTAGATAGTGGATGCAGTAATCATA
The DNA here is from genome assembly GCA_037957365.1 of Torreya grandis. Lineage (NCBI taxonomy): Eukaryota > Viridiplantae > Streptophyta > Pinopsida > Cupressales > Taxaceae > Torreya > Torreya grandis. The sequence goes on from JARHVA010000847.1 coordinate 164,809, forward strand.
TGACAGGGAATAAAGAATTTTTTGCTAGTTTTGATGATTCTATAAGATCTGAAGTTAAATTAGGTAATGATATCAAGGTGGATGTAATGGGTAAAGGTGTAATAAATGTTTTGGCTAAGAATGGTGAAAGAAGGTTTATACCTGATGTTTATTTTGTACGTGGACTAAAGCATAATCTTATGAGTATTAGAAAATTAGTATAGAAAGGTTACAGAGTATCTTTTATGGATAATGTTTGCACAATACTGGACAAGTTTTCAAGTGACAGGTTGATAGAAAAAGTGGAGATGACCAAGAATCGGATGTTCCCTCTTCGAATTCAGTGCATCCAAGGAGAAGAGGAGGCCCACTTCAAATCCATGCAGCTAGATCAATCATGGCTATGGCACTTAAGGTATGGACATTCACATTTTGGAGGTTTGAATTTGTTATAGAAGAAAAATATGGTGAAGGGTTTGCCACCAATGGAACAGCTAGGAAGTTCATGTGACAGTTGTATTCTGGCAAAACAACATAGAGAGAGCTTTCCAGTAGGAGCCTCATATAGAGCTAAGGTAAGATTGGAGCTAGTCCATAGTGATTTATGTGGACCAATGCAAACTACATCAATTGGAAGTAGTACTTATTTTCTAACCTTCATTGATGACTTTAGCAGAAAGACTTGAATATACTTTCTCAAAAATAAGTTTGAAGCCTTTGGAAAGTTTAAAGAATTCAAGGCAATGGTTGAAAAGCAGAGTGGCCATTATATCAAGGTACTTAGATCAGATAGAGGAGGTGAATATATGTCTAATCAATTTCAAGATTTTTACAGATATCATGGCATCAAAAGGCAATTGACTACAAGGTACACACCACAACAGAATGGTGTAGAAAAAAGAAAGAATAGAACAATCATGGAGATGGCTACAAGCATGTTGAAAGCCAAACACTTGTCAAATAAATATTGGGTAGAAGAAATAGCATGCGCAGTGTATATTTTGAATAGAAGCCCCACAAAGAGTGTCAAAGATCGAATTCCACAAGAAGCATGGAGTGGTAAGAAACATAGTGTACGTCATTTCAAATTTTTTGGTTGTATAGCATATTATCTTATACCATCTAAATTGAGAAGAAAACTTGATGATAGAGGTGAGAAATGCATTTTTATTGGCTATAGTGAAGAATCAAAGGCTTATAATTTGTATAACCCTATTTCAAAGTAAGTGATTATTAGCAGAGATGTTGAATTTAAGGAAGAAGAAGCATGGGATGGTAGCACCATCACAATTGGAGCACCAATTCCACAAATTGAAGAAGAATCCGAAGAACAAAATTTGCAAGGAGATCAATCCTCTCCACAAGCAAGAACAAGCACTCCAATAAGAACACCTAGGAGGTTTGAACAAGGTGAATCATCTAGACATGCATGTCACCCTACTCCAAATTCACAAGTGATGAATCAGATCCAACTCTTGCTACTTTAAGATCAAGATTGAAAGGTATGAAAATGAGAAATTTGAATGAGATTTATAATCAAGAAGAAGAGAATTTAGATTTGGTTTCAAATTTTGCCCTTTTCACTCATGATCTTATGTATTATGAAGAAGCAGTTAATGAAGAACATTGGATAAAAGCAATGGATGAAGAGATGAATGCTATTGAAAGAAATCAAACATGGGATCTAACTACTCTACCTAAAGGTAAGGATTGCATAGGAGTCAAATGGGTTTATAAGACTAAATTTGATGCATATGGAAATGTTGAAAAGCACAAGGCAAGGTTAGTAGCAAAAGGTTTTGCACAAGAACATGGAGTTGATTATAATGAAACATTTGCTCCAGTTGCTAGACTGGATACTGTTAGAATGGTTTTAGGAATAGCTACTCAAAATAATTGGTATGTATATGAAATGGATGTAAAATCAGCTTTCTTGAATGGTTTTCTAGATGAAGAAGTGTATGTGAAACAACCCACATGTTATGAAGTGGAAGGACATGAAGAAAAAGTTTACATATTGAAGAAGGCTCTTTATGGTCTCAAGCTAGCACTAAGAGCTTGGTATAGCATGATTGATTCATATATGATAAACAATGGATTCAACAGAAGCAATAGTGAGCCTACTTTGTACACAAAAATCAACAAAGAAGGTTAGATTTTGATTGTGTGTTTATATGTTGATGATTTGATTTTTACTAGAAATTTGTCTGTAGACACTTTTAAATCAGCAATGAAGAAAGAATTTGAAATGATAGATTTGGGATTAATGAAGTATTTTTTGGGCATAGAAGTTGTACAATCAGAGAAGTGAATTTTTATTTGTCAAACTAAATATGCAAAGGATGTGTTAAGGAGATTTAAGATGCTAAATTGTAAACCAACACCTACAGCAGTTGCTACAAGGACCAAACTTAGCAAAGCAGACAAAGGTTTTAATGTTGATTCTACAATATTCAAAAGATTAGTTGGCAGTTTGATGTATCTTACAGCTACTAGACTAGATATCATGTATGGGGTTAGTTTAATCTCAAGATTCATGGAGTCGCCAAAAGACTCACATTGGCGAGTTGGAAAAAAGATATTGAGATATGTGGCAGGAACTATAGAATATGGAATTTTATATTCCACAACTAATGATTTTAGTTTGATGGTTTTACTGATAGTGATTTTTTAGGTGGCGTTGATGATAAGAAGAGTACTTCTGGATATGCCTTTCTTTTAGGCATAGGTGTGGTCACATGGGCATCCAAAAAGCAACCTATAGTGACACTTTCATCAACTGAAGCAGAGTATGTAGTAGCCACATCAACAACATGTCAAGCAACTTGGATGAGAAGAATATTGAAAGATTTATTACAAGCACAGAAGGAGTTTACACCAATCTTCTATGACAACAAATCAACAATTGCATTATCAAAAAATCATGTTTTTCACAAGAGGAGCAAATACATTGACACAAGATTTCACTTTATCAAAGAGTTAGTGAACAATGGAGAAATCCATCTAGAATTCTATAGATCTGAAGATCAATTGGTAGATATATTTACAAAGGCATTAGCAAAAGAGACCTTTGATTATTTGAGACAAAATTTAGGCATTATAAACGCTGAAGTTGTTAGTGGTAGAAATTAAAGGGGAGTGTTGGAGACTGGAGTTAATTTCTCCACTCCTCATGCATGCAATCAGTTAGCTGTAGTTGAGCAATTAGTTAGTTTACACTCAATTAGTTAACTGATAGTTAGAGATCAGTTAGTTTAAGTAGTTAACAAACAATTAGTTAAACTGTTGGAGAAGTAATTTAGGCTCAGTTAGCATGGAGTTAATTTTAGTTTGTTATGCAGTCTATTTTTAGTTATTTTTGGATTCAAAATCTATTTAAAGACACCTTGGGCGCAACATTGTAAGCAAGGAGAATTGAAGATCAATAAAATCTTTTTTTTCAAGAAATTGCAGTAGCAAGTGGTTCAGTTTTTATTTTCTTGTTTCAGTTCTTATTTTTTTCTACTCTTTTAGTTTCTACAATGACACACTTCCTATCATTCAAAGAGCCCTTCCCTATAAATAAAACGAGTGCTAAGATATTAGTAAGAAAAGAAGGGAGGTGGAATATGAGTGAGTAAAGAAGTGACTAGTGCACTTTGGTGATTTTCGACATAGTTACATAGTAATAGAAGGCCTTGATGACTTGAAAATTAATAGTGCTCGATATTTATGAATATTTTTTTTGGAATGTATGAGTTTTAATTGATTTATTCTGAAAATATATGGTTTCAGAGGAACCAGCTTTTCCCTTGCCGATAACAAGGACTGATTCCTCCTCTATAGAGAAACTATAGAGGAGTCACTTCCCAGAAAGGTTTCAGTCCCTTTGTTCAGGAAGAACTATTGAGGGATAGTTCCATGCCGAGGCTCCATCGGGCTATCGTTTGTCAATTAGGTGGACAACCGATACGTATGTTTTATATTTACAAGAAGTTAAAATCAATAGGTTTTATTTATAAATGGTAGTTAAGATGATTTGGTCTAAAACTATTAATTGCATATCCTACCACAAGGCTAATCATGATGGTGTCACCACTTTGATATCACCATTGTACGACCCCTTTTGTGACGACTTTGGGATTGGACCTATCCAACTATGTCCTTTGAACAATCTTTGACTTTGGTAGATTTTTCTCAACGTAGTCAATTTCCATTCAAAATCCATTGACATCATTGAATTATAAATGCTCTAGTGGTTGTTGGAAGAGGAACTTCTCATTGCCAATGGTATCTTTTGTGGTGATTCAACATTTTGGAATCTATGAAAGATTAAGGTCTCTTCCCTTTGCATTGGTGTGTGATTGAAAAAAAGGGTCTTGTTTTTTCACAATTCACAAAGATTTGGTAAATTTTTCAATCTTACATTATATTTTAACTATGGAAGAGCACAAATAACGATATTTTTTTCATATTATTTTGGAATATTTTTTCCTGCTTTTAATTGGGTTAATATCTTGAGAGATAATTTGAAACATCCTTCAACTCCACTCTTGCTTTTAGTTACTCCTCCTACTTAAATTTTATTATTTTGTTGAAAGATTTTATAAACTGATTTGCTAGATGATTCTTAGGATTGGATGATTTGAGTACCAAATGTGTGATTTTTCATTCATTTTTTTGTATGATTAACTTTGTATACTAATGTTTTATTAATATAATAGACAAATATTTCAATAAAAATGCTTTGTTTTCTATACAAAATATATTGGTAATTTTGATCATACTCACATTCTAAGAAACTCTTCACCTACCACTTGGTTTACTTGGTTAGGGAAAATTTTAGTGGTGAATTTTCATTAGTTCATGAATATTTTGGTTTTAAGAATACATTTTTGGTGATATGGTGGGGTTAGAAACATGGCACAATCACCTTTATTTTACAATAAAAGTTATTTTTAGGGTCGGTTCATCCCATGTTGAAAGCAAATTTCCAAATATATAGGAATTTTACTAGTACCAATAAAATATGTTCCATTCTATCCTAGAAAATTCACTAGCATTTATTGTCCCCTGTCGATTGTGTCTATTATCTAGCCATGTTTCAATGACTTCTACTGGGAATAATAAGGGGGTGAGAAAACCAAAGAAAAAAATTAAATTATCTTATTATTTTATCCAAATAACAAATAAATGTACAAACTATTTAATAATTCATTTCACTCTAGTTAATTATTTACAATTATGTTGAAGCCTATCTGGACACACCCATCAATTATCTAGACACTCTAGTCAATACTTTGGCTAACCCAAATGACTATTTGAAACATGTAGGCAATCATCTAGATAACTAGGATGACCATCTAAATCGTACATATGACTACTTGGAGAAACCAGATGACCATCTGAAGTATGCAAATGATTGTCTAGAATTTTAAGGTGTTTGTCTACGTTTTCTAGATAGTCATCTTGAAGTTCCAGATAATCATCTAGTCCCTCTAGGTGGTGAAAAGATCCTGATGGTCATCTATATATGATTTATTATATTTTAATTATTTAAAATTTTATATAGATGTTAAATAATAACTACAATGTCTATCATATGCCAATTTTACAAAAAGAAACCATTGATAATAATTTGGAAGATATGCCTCCACTAGAAGACATGTTCAAGTATAAAATGCCTGTAACAGAGGACAATTAAAATTAAGCTAAAGTTAAAATTTTACAACCATTATCTATTTCTCATCAAGCGACAATGTTAGTGGAAAAGGTACCTAAACAAAACAATTCAAGGAAAAGGAAATAAGTGGATATTTGCACTTAGCAAACACAAACTCCACTTGAAAACAACACAAAACAAATATGTGCAAAATAAGAAAACTAATTGGGAAATTGGAAGGTCATTTCAATTCAATTGGGAATATAAGTATCCACTCATTGAGCATGCAATCCTAAAAAATAGTAATGACACACCAATAGAATGCAAATGCACAATATACAATTAAAAACTAGGAAAGGCCACAAAAGTGCAATTAAAGTTGGTTATAATTAAGAAACATCGTGGTAACATTTATGTTTATGTTGAAAATATGGACAAACTACAAGAATAATGAGATGGAAAATAATGAAGGAATGTCTGCATCAACGCTATGTAATAGATTATGAAATTCACTAAAACATCAATGACACTTCATTTAGATAGGAAGAAAAATTTCAGTGTAGTTTAGAAAAGTTGCTCAAGCAAATCTATAGGCCAAAAATATACAACTCTCCACTAGATATCACATTCTAAAAAGAGGCAGACCAATTTATGACTTTTCAGATTGCAAGTTTTTATATCAACATAATGGATTCAATAACATTAGATATCATGATGAAAAGAGGCTCTCTCTGAGCATCATATCATGGAAAAATAAAGTGAGAGCACAGACTTAGAGAGTGATTGAGAAAAATTATAAGAAGAAATGGTCTTGGCTCAAAAAGAAGTAGAACTAATGGTAGAAATTTCTTCCTCCTTAGGGAAGGAAAATAGAGCTTAGTCAAGTGGATATGAGGATTCAATAATTAACCCTTTGGATCAATCAGGAGATTTATATGAAATTTTTGTTCCTATCCTTCTTGATGATGGGGGGGATTGGACTATTTTGGGTAACGAAAATAATGATCAATGGAAGAAATATTTAGCACCTCTTAACATGACCCTTAGATCGTAAAAGGAAAAATTTATTGAAGGGTCCTAGATGTTTCTTTCTTTTGTGTAGATCTTGTAGATTTTGTTGCTTATCTGCTATTGTTATAATGTTGGTTTATTGTTGGTTTCTTTTACGTAGAAATTTTTGTTCTATCTAGTTTTGAATACCATGTCTATAGGTTATCTTGTGAAGGGTAGGGTCCTTATTTCTAAAAAACTCATTTTTAAATTTAAATAAAAACATTACATAGTCACATTGGTTTCAAAGTAGTGCATGGTAAATAGAAAAATGTCTTGCAATGGTTGAAAAGGAGGACTTGAAAGCAAAAGTAAAAAAAAAATGCATTCTATATCATTGTCAATTGATGAGGTTACAATGGTTGACAATAAAACATGGGTTTATATGCATATCTACACATTTGAAAACCATTCCAAGCAATCACACTTACTTTATATAAATAAAATGATAGAAAATTGTAATGTAAAAAACTTGTACAGATTGGTTATTTCTAGTTTGAACAATATTAATGGCATGGATGATCATGATATTGGTATAAAATTAGTGTGTATTGGTAGAGATGGTGTGGTAGTAATGTGAGGAAATAGAACTGGTCTATGCATTCATCTACAAACAAATATTTACCCACACATGATTGCAATACATTGCATGGCATATATAATAAATTTGGCATATAAAATTGTGAACACATTTTAAAATGTTACAAAAGTGGAGGAGCTTATCCATGATCTGAATTCATATATGGCAAGCAGTCCAATTTTTTTTTTGGAGTTTTAAAAGTTTGCAATTGGAGTGTTTGATGGGATTTCTTTTTTGAAAGATATTTATACATGATGGATTTCAATGTATGAACCTACCTCTAGAATATTTAAGGAATATCCACCGTTAACAGGGTTCATGTTTAAATATAAGATAAACTTAGACAAGGCCAAATATTTGTTGTACCATTTAATAAATTTTGAAAATATGTTAACATTATGTGGTATTATTCCAATGTTGAAAGAAATGCATTATTTGATAAAACATGTGCAATAAGGATCCATTTATATTGTTGACATTATACAGTTGAGAAAAAGGGTTTGTTAGTCCCTATATATGCTACACAACTCACAAGAAAGTTTTTAGGGATCAATATTCACCAATTAAAAAATTCTAACAAATATTAAGCACCCCAATAGCTATTTTGGATTCAATATTCATGATCATTTTTTTTAATTTTTTGGTGGAAAGTAGATTCCACTCCACTATTTCTAATCTGAATTGGTTGTGGGGGAACTTGAAAAACTACTTATAACATGGATTTTATTCGATAATGTTATATAGGATACAAGGGTGAAATTGAAAAATATTTCAAAATGTTTAGCAGCAAAAATTTAGTACCATTTTAAAAGGGTTGAATTACTTGAAGCCATGGTAGTGATGGATCCTACATTTTGGAATGTTATAGAAAGTGAAGAAGTAACAAGCAAACAATTTCACAAATACATGGGTATTCTGATTAGTCATTTCAGTATTTCTATGAAAATTAGTGGAGTTGAAGTTAGGGGTATTTTTAAAAAATACTTGCTAACAAAACAACAATTACATTTTGCATGTACAATGATAGATCAATATCTTTCCTTGAGTGAACTAGTAGATAGCGATCCAATTAAAAATTTATGGAAAAAAATTATATCCTAGCACTATTTTGCAAGCAAATATCAATGAGTACTTTAAATTATATGAATTGGTCTAAACAATGATTTTGTGATTTATATAAGATGAAAGATTGTTTAGTTCATTATCTTTCATTAAATCAAAATTTCAGAATAGATTGGATAAAAATTTGGAGACATGTTTGAGATTGTATGTGTCACATTATTCATTATATGAATTTACATATGAAAGAGCATTCATAATTTGGAGTTCTCTTACTAAAAGAAGGGGACTCACCAATACAAACAGAAAAAAAGATACTGAAAATAAAATTAAGATGATAGCAAGGCATATGGATGGTAGCTATGATAAACAATTTGTGAAATCAATAGCATTGTTTCAACAACTAAATTTCTAAATATATTTAAATTTTAAAAATTCAACTATTCAGGGGAATTATCTCTTGTTAACTCTTTCATAATTGTGATTTTTTGGAATTCAATGGTTAATTAGTATGAACTATGAGGAATTAAATTGGTAAATCATTATTTTTATTAATTGATATAATTAGCAACATATTGTAAATATAATATTAATTATATTGTTTTTTTTAAGGGTATTAATTTTGTTTTGAATCTATTTTATGTTGTGAAATAGATAAGATGGACCTTTTTCTTTTAAAATTTTGTACAATTGTGGAGGTTTCATGATAATATTGAACTCACTTGTTCAATTCTTATAGCTTGAAATAAAATTTGAAATAGATAAGTACAACAACTAAATATGCATCAAGTAATTTTATAAATTTGAACTTATAAAAGAGTAACATATATATAAATGCTACACATACTACTCATCATATTAACCACACACATATATTATAGGTTTTGCACACCAAAATTTGTGATGAAAATAAAAAATCTATGCATCCTCACATTCTTAAATGTTATTGTAATCTTCAAAACAAGGTGAATATCTAAATTTACAAGATGATCACACTATATAACTTAAACCAAAAAAAGTAATCATACACGTATACATCCCAACCATTTCAACTAGCATTCACAACACTAAATGGAAGTAATAATTACTATCCAAGCCAAAAATATGTAATTGTAAATATATATTATAAATATAACAACAATTAAATAGCTAAAACTTACTACTTCATATTTAAAACAAATAATCTATGCATCCTCATATTCTTAAATGTTGTTGCGACCTTAAAACAAGGTGAACATATAAATTTCCAAGATGATCACCCTATATACCTTAAACTAGACAATGTAAGAATACATATATATGCCCCAGCCATTTTAACTAGCACTCAAAATAGTAAATGGAAGTAATAATTCTTATCCAAGTAAAAAAATACATAATTATAAATATATCTTATACATATAAAACAATACAATAGCGAAAACTTACTATTCCATATTTAAGAAACTTATCCCATATTTAAAAAATTTAAAAATAAATAATAAATATTTTTGCCAATAATGGTAGTCTCATATTTTAATTTTTTTTAGAGACTTGTCCCAAATTTAAAAAACTAAATACTTTTGTCAACTCCAATAATGGTTGTCACATTATTTTGGAGGCTCTTCAGTCCCTTGACTTACTACTTTTTGGCTTTCTATTTCTTTAAGGATCCTTGACTCAATAAGATCCTTAGTTACTATATTGATATTTTCAAGGGTTACACATTCATCTCAAACCACATCTCTAGCTAAAAGCAAGCTAGGATCCCCATCATCTTTTTTTGGAACAAAATTTTTGGGTCCATGTTATGTTCCTTAATGATTCTCTTTAAAGTATTATTTTATTTGTTCATTGTTACAAGCTATTCATTGATTTTAATATCTAAAGCTATTTTTTTTCCCATTCATAAGATGCATATTGAGGACAACAACTTCATTCTTCAAATTTGTATACTTTTACTGCAAATACAAAATAATAAAAAATATTTAAAAATTATAAAAATAAATTTAAAATTGAAAATAAAGAGCAACACTTACCATGACTTTTTTGTTTTGTACCTTAACAATTGATACATGGCCTTCATTTCTCTTCAATTTATTGAAATAAGGTTGGGCCTCTGAATTTAAATTTTCCAACCTATTTAACATTGTATCCAAAATTCTATCATTAAAACTATTACTCATAGTAATAGTTCTATAAGTATTTTGGTTCATCAAAACATCAGTGTTGCCTAGTTCATATTCAACCAATGAAAATAATTAATTGCATTGGGAGTGATTATGGCAATATGCATTTATTTTCTAAATCAAATCTTGACCTGATACTCCCATTGTTTCAAATCCTCAAATTGCCTCAAAATAACTTAATTGATTAATGCTTACGTATCCTCAGCTAACAAAGTATTAGGAGGAAAAAAGTGATATGATCATTATATTTGAGAATAATGTCAATTTCATTGGAGGAAGTTCCCCTATCCGAAGAGGGTGTAGTGTACCTTTGAGGAGAATCATCAACAATGTTTGATTAACTAACCTATATCATTATTTTTGGATTGAAAAATTACACATCTGTGCCACTATCAATTCATAGGAAATCATCATCAAGTTCTATATTTTGAAGACATGTAGTTCTTATTATAGCGTTGATACCACTCAAATAAAATGTAGGAAACTATGATGTTGTGAAATGTATAGTTCTCAAACTTAGTGTAGGATACATTAAACATTTCCCTAATCCATGTGGTGTAGTACGAGATGGATCGAGTGGTGGAATTTTTTTTGTAAGTGTGAGTTGACACTACAAATCAATTAATAGTGTAACACATCATGACATACATAAAAAAATCATTATATAACAAGTAAAATTAATATATACCTTGTTTTTGAATAAAGCCAATAGATCGTGGGAACTGATAACTTAGATGGAACTATAGGACATGATGTTTTTGGTACATTTGAAAAACCTGACAATCATTATAAAATATTAAAATAATATGATTCTAAAATTGTAATTTTTTATTAAGGAAATAATAAATACTGAATTAAATTATGAAAATTCATACCAGAAACATGAGAGTGAGCTTGATCATGGGATTATGGGGGATGAACAATTGAACTCCTCATGCATTTTTTTGTCAGTGGTGGAACAGGTGACGATTCTTTCTCATGTTTTTTAGTAGAGGCCTCAGGGGGTTGATGATCTTTTATTGTTGCTTTCTTTGGATCAATTGATTGAGATATTTTTTCTATAACGTAAACAAAATATTTGTTGAATTTGAGATGTCATATAATAATTTCAAATAATTCTAGTATAATAGTGCACTGTGAAATTACCTCTTGATCGGCAAGGGAGAGTACCTAGACACTCATTTATTGATGAAGAGTAGTATGAATCATTGTGACCTACAGTAGGTAAAATATCTCATTTTATATTACAATATTGAAGTTGGTACAAGAAAATACAACATTTTCTTTTTTAGAATCCATAATAAAATCATCCTTAATTCTATTGGAAACATGGGTACACCAATCAAATTGCTCTCCACTTAGAGTATGTAGGATATACACAATAGCCCAAAAAAGTATGTCTGATGGTCTTCCCTATAGAAATAATCTTTCTTGGAAAAGCTCAATCATGGAAAGTAGAAAAGTATTTGTAATACATTTAGTTTTTAGCCCCCTTATGTTTTTAATGTGGGAGGTTGTAAATAGAAAAACATATTATTATTATTATTATTATTATTATTATTATTATTATTATTATTATTATTATTATTATTATTATTATTATTATTATTATTATTATTATTATTATTATTGAAAATCATTAATAAATTTTTAAACTTAAAAGCATTATTCACATCACTTACCATCAACTGCAAGGCATAATGGGATTCCAGGTTTTTTTTCCACATCCATCATTTAGATCTTCGTATTGATAGTGTTGATGTTATTTTGAGGAATCCCTATCAATCTGTGGATGTCCTCAGGTGCAATTCCAAAGGATAGAGAGTGGTTGTTGACAGTGATATCAAATATAAATGATGCGATGTTGAAAGATGATAAAACATGAGTAGTAAAATGACTATTTGCATCATAATGTGGCATGTGAACAATCCCCTTGAAACTACATTTCTTGATCCATTCTAAGTATGTATTCCTAATGAAAAAGATTTAAGATAAGGGTACACATTAGATTCTTGAAATAGGTTTCTCCTTCAATAGAGGGGCTTGGGCCAATAGACATTATTTTAGGGGTATGCACAGGAGGATTAGTGGAAGATAAAAGTGAAGAGTACAAGGGATGGTTGTCATAGAGTCTCAAAGAGGTAGAGGTTGGACCGCAAAAATTATGAAAAATGAAAAATAAGGGTTGGGGATCTTATTTATAAGCAAACTTAGCCTCGATGTAAGCTGTGGAAATTAATGTTGGTGGATAGAGGCATTAATTATAGTAGGGAAACATAGATGAGCATCTGATCAAACACCTAGATGATCACCTCAAATATCAATATGATCACTCATAAGTTCCAGGTGAACATTTGGATAAACCAGATGGTTATTCACTGATATCAGATGATCATCTAAAATAACTAGATTATAGTCTAAAGTGGTATCTAGACAATCATCTGGAAAAAATATATGATTGACTAGCATGACTTGATGATCATCTATATATGCTAAATGATCATTTGAGGTGGCATTTAGATGATCATCTAAAAACACTAGACAATCATCTAGATTGGCCAAATAATCAACTAGAGTGGTGTCTAGGTGATCATCCAAAGAATCCATACGGTTGCATGAAACTTTTAGAAAATCATTTGAAACATTTGGTCAATCACCTATTTTATTGTGGTTAGTTGTCTGAATAAAAAAATTACAGGTGTAAACACACTATAAAAAACATACACTAGATATCCCATCGATTTCTCCTTCGTGATTACTCACCTTCTTGCTTGATTTGCCATGACTATGAAATTGATTCACTTTGGCATACCCATAATTTTAAGTATAACCCACTAAATTTTTTCCTTTACTTGGTCATATCTCTGCAAAGAGCTAAATGGTTTCTCAAACAAATGGGTAGGGTTATGAAGACCAAGAAAACTATTTTCTCTTTCCCTCACTATCTTGACAAGTTGGTTGGTGTGACCTCACCTCCTCTCCATTTTGATGATCTTATTATTAAATATGGAGTTTGAATAGTTTTCATTTTAATTATGAGTGTACACTTATACACATTCATCTTGTTTGGTATCTAATTTCTCAATGCTATGATGATAAGGGATGGATTTAGTGGTGGGATTTTGGGAGGCTGAAATCATCCATATGATTTCCATTTAAAAAAGATATAATTTGAAGTTGTTAGGGACATGGAATTCAATTAATGGAGAATCAAATAAAGTGCACAAATTCAACCATATTTTTTTATGTATATAACTTGTTTCAAATCTCAAGTCAAAATTGACAAAATGAACAGAAGGTCTAGATAAAACAGAGGTAGAAATGCACCTAGAGGAGGAAGACAAACTACATTCCATACAAAAATTGAGATATGATTACTAAAAAGAGAAGTGAAAATGTAAAAGGAAGGTAAAAATTTGATTTGACAGCCTAATAAATGTGCAATTCTAGCTTGTCTAACAATAGGAGTATTAAATAAAAAACATAGCTTTTATCAAAATTAACTTTTGGATTAGATGCCTATTCATACATAGCCATTTTTTTTAACAATTTAGCTTATTGAATAGAAGCTTTGAATAGAAGAATGGTGTCTTCCATGAATTGTTGATGGGAGATGAGCTTAACATAGCGTGATGGTTTAAAACATTCTAGGTCTGATGAATCCACCATGTTTGAAATGAATCTACTAAGATACTTAGCCATGATGATAAATAAAAAAGGGGATAGTGGGTCCCCTTGTCTCACTCCTTTGGCACTTTTGAAAAAACCTTGGGCAATGCCATTTACAAGCACAAAAAACATACAAGTGAAAATGCAAGATCTGATGATTTTTAAAAATTTATCTTGAAAGCTAAATTGAGTCAAAACTCTATCTCAAAAACTCCAATCTAATTTGTCATATGCCTTAGCCATATCCAAATTAAGAATCATTGTAGTGCTATTACTCTTGTCTATAGAGTGGATAGATTCATGAACAACAATAACACCATCTTAAATTTGTTTACGAGGAACAAAACCTCCTTATTGAAATTGAATAATATCTCTTGATTGGATGCAACCTTATAAATATCAACATTGTGATGATTTTATAAATGGAGTTACATACACTGATAAGATGAAAATCTAAAACATTTACCACCCCTTCCTTCTTTGAGATTAACACTATAGAAGTGTGATTAAATTATTTTAACAATTATGCTGAAGCAAAAAATTCATTAAATGCAACCACATCATCCCTTATGATGTTATTAAAAATCTATTTGGGCCAAGGGCTTTATCTAGATTTATTTTGGAAAGAACAAATTTGAGATCTTCATTAGAAGTGGTAGCTATAAGAGCTTCATTATTCTCTTGATTCACCAGTTCAGGGATCACATGTAGAAATTCTTGTTCAAATCTTATAATTTTATTGAAATCATTTTTGAATAAGTTTTTAAATATCTTTACACTTTCCTGATTAATGCGAGCTAAATCAGATATGAGATGTCTTTCACTGTCATTGATTTCCTTGATGAAATTATGCTTTCTATACTTTAAAGTTGACATATGGAAAAAATGAGTGTTTGTATCACCTTTCTTAGCCAAATATTTCTAGGTTTTTGTCTCCAAAGGGTTTCATCACTTACAACAATAGTATGATATTTACATAAGAGTTGTTTTTCCTTGTTTTATTTTTTCTTGTTATGTATTTCAATATCATACCCATTACTTTCAATCTCTTCTTCAATCTTTGAGATTTCAAATTTTAAATCTTTCTTCTGAAGAACATTACTAAAAACTTGTTTATTCCATTGTTTTATTTTGATTTTCACGTTTTTTAATTTTTTCATCTAGTTTGAACATCGCTGAACCATTGACAATAGGGGACCACCATTCTAGAATTCGATCATGGATATCTAGGTGAGAGAACCACATGTGTTCCATCCTAAATGGATATCTATTTTTCTTTGAAGCATGATCCATAATACTTAACTCAAGGGTGTTATGATCCGATGATCCAACCTAAGGGAGGGCCTTTAAAGTCAAATCTTTGATCATTGACCAATATGTAGAAACAAAAATTCTTTCCAAATTGCATTGAATAAGATTATCTCCCAATCCCTTAGTACTCTATGTGAATTTGTAACCTCTTAAATTCACATCTATCAACCCTATATCAGAAATGAGGGAAGAAAAATCCTCCATGCTGTCTAAAAATGGCTGATTCCCTCCTTTTTTATCCACTAGATGTAAGGGAGAGTTGAAATCTCCAGCCAAGATCCAAGGGAAGTCCTTACAAGTATTCTTAAAATTTCTAATATCTTTCCAGATTTTTCTACAAGAGGATGGAGAATTTGGTGCATAGATGTTAGAAAAAATCTATTGCTTACTATCTATCACATCCATGAAGAGTACTAACACATGATTATAATATTTGAGGAAAGCTTCCCCCACCAAGAATTTAGTATTTGAAAATATAATGAGACCTCCAGATGCTCCTAAAGAACTAGAACAAGCAACTCCAACTTTATTCCAATAAACATTCTTATGATTCATAAAAAAAAATTCTCTAATTTAGATTCTTGAATAGCTAAGATAACAGGTTTATGAGTCCTTTTAAAATCTCTAAAGACTTTTTGATTTGAGGAACTATGTATTCCTCTAATGTTCTATGAAAAAACAATATAATTAATTGAAAGGTGAAGAATAACTCCCTTCAATGGAAGGTTTTTTGAATCCCATTTGCAATATCTACCTTTATAAGTTTTTTTTTTTTTTTTTAAATTTTAAAGTCTTTTAGATTTTTTAACTTTGGGGGGCATTTTGTATGAAGGACCTTTGATTCCCGTCCCGGTAGTAATTGAAGAAGTGAACTTTGATTGGTGCCATTTTTAGGCATGGCTAGAATCTATTGAGAGTCCTTTACTTCATCTTGATAACTTTTAGGAGAAAAATCAATTAGGTGGTTAAGAATATCAGTCTTATTCAAAACTTCTAAACAATTTGTATTACTGACATGAAGTTGCATATCTTCTAGCTGCACTAAGATGTCAAACTGATTGGGAGACTTAGGTATGAACAGGTCTTGGTTTTTTAACTCATTATCAATCTGACAAATAAAATGCTCTTCCTTCTTGTTTGAAAGACACTGATAAATTTGATTGGGCATTGATTTGGACTTGCACGGTTTTGATTTGTTCAAAGGGCAAGCCTTTTCATGTGCTACTTTGCCAAAGTCTTATAACGCTGGCTTGACTGGGATGTTGTCTTCCCTATTCTCTGTGAGTACTAACTCCTTGTTATAGATCTTTGATTCTGCTGGTTGATCTAGTTATTTGAATGAAACCCCCCTTTCCTTTGCTGGGAAGGTTTGTTTTGCACCAATTTGGATGAAAAAGTACACACTTTTTAAGAGTGACCCAATTTATGACACTTATTACACAAGAGAGCAGAGTTTTCAAATTTGATTTTTTTTAATTTTTGATTCCAAAAGAGGTGTGAAGGAAGATTGAAGAAGGAAGATCTTGATTCACAAAAGTATTGACATAGAATCTAGTGTGTACTAGTCTAGATTTGGCTTTGGTGGCAAAATCAAAATCTATCTTGGCAATGTTGATAAAGAGATCTTCCTCCCAGTATTCGATGGGGAGGCTAGGGAGACACACCCATATCGATATAAGATTAATATTATTTGTCTTAGGATCAAACTCTAGGTGCCATTTTTAAAAAAAGGCCCTGATTTACCAAAAAACCACCCTCCCATCCCCCTCCCCTGCTCCCCCCTGCGTTCTAAAATATTAACACAATCTTCTAGATTGTTGAGTTTGATCATGAAAAAAACATTTACCATGCCCAGAATGTCCATATGACCTTTAGGGTTCCATTTTTCTCTCACTATCTTATTGGTATATTGAAACGGTCAACAATTGAATTGTTGGCATATTTAACACTTTTCAATATTTATAAATGCGTTATTTATTTTTCAATAATTTAATAGGCTTCCCTGCCCTTGTTGCTAGTGGTTACAGACACATATGGAGCGTGTATTCAGATTGTCGGAAATATGATTTGAAATATTTAAAAAGATGTGACAAGGACAATCTTGAGAAGCCTTTCAATCTCTAGAGGGAAAATATCGTTGATAGGAGTCGCGTGCTAAATTCATGTTTCTTCTATCTATTACAATACGTGGACAAAATAAATTATTTGTAATGGGGTGGAATACGACATTGGAAAGATAAAAAATTTGGAAAATGATAGTTTTGCACGGGAAAATGTTGGGCCATCGTACAGTTCATATGGTTTGGGACTAAAATATAATTAAAGGAGAATCAAAGAAAGTGCGCAAATTCGGTCAGATCGTGAAATGGGAGGACAAGCGGCTAACCATTCTGAAACAGACACCTAGAAAGCTATCTGCATCATTCTTTTAAAGGTTACTGTTTCGTTCAAACACCTATGCTTAAAATATTTTTTGAATATGGAAAAAATCCGGACACCATTTGAAATCTTACAATCTATGCTTTAATCTATTCTACGATGCATTAAAGTGTACCCAGCTTCCCTATAAATTCTTTTCTCAGCAGTGGCAACCACCATAGCTTTGTTTCTCTGTTTTGCTTATTCTTCTTACTGCTTATTTATTTTGTGTTTATTCAATCTAAAAAATGAGGACTTACATACGCCTTGCAGTCGGCATTTTAGGTTATTTTCTATATAATGACTCTACATTTGCATAAGCTTCAGATGCGGTAGTGTTCTTTGTCAAAATTAAAGAAAGCATGCAAAACAAGAACTCATACAAATAAAATAAGAATTGAACAATTGCTACAGCAATTTTTTGAAGAAAAAAGATTTTTATTAATCTTCAAATTTCCTTGCTTACAATGTGCGCCCAATGCGTCTTTAAATAAATTTGAATCCATACAATAATTAGAAAATAAACTCAAGACTGAAATTAGTCTTTACATGAAAAAATAAATAATATCTAATTTTAAGTTAACTAACTGAATGCTCAACTGTCATTTTACTAACTGATTGTTCAACTAAATGTTTAATTGCTTGCATGACAAAAGAAGGGAGGTGGGAGAAATTATCTCCAATTAATTTGAATTTCTAACACTCCCCCTTAATTTCTACCACTTACAATTTTAGCATTTACAATGCCTAAATTTTGTCTCAAATAATCAAGGGTCTCTTTTGGTAATGCCTTTGTAAATATATTTGCTAGTTGATCTTCAGATCTGCAAAAGTCTAAATGGATTTCTCTATTATTTACTAATTTTCTGATAAAGTGCAATCTTGTATCAATGTGCTTGCTCCTCTTGTGAAACACATGATTTTTTGATAAAGCGATTGCTGATTTGTTATCACAGAAGATTGGTGTTGACTCCTTCTGTGCTTGTAATAAATCTTTCAATATTCTTCTCATCCAAGTTGCTTGACATGCTGCTGGTGTGGCTGCAACATACTCTGCTTCAGCTGATGAAAGTGTCACTACAAGTTGCTTTTTAGATGCCCATGTGACCACACCTATTCCTAAAAGAAAGGCATATCCAGAAGTACTCTTCCTATCATCAACGCTACCTGCAAAATCACTGTCTGTAAAACCAATCAAACTAAAATCGTTAGTTGTGGAATATAAAATTCTATAATCTGTAGTTTCTGTCACATATCTCAATATCTTTTTTCCAACTTGCCAATGTGAGTCTTTTGGTGACTCCATGAATCTTGAGATTAAACTAACCCCATAATTGATATCTGGTCTAGTAGCTGTAAGATACATCAAACTACCAACTAGCCTTTTGAATATTGTGGAATCAACATTAGACCCTTGATCTTCTTTGCTAAGTTTAGTCCCTATAGCAACTGGTGTAGGTGTTGGTTTACAATTCAGCATCTTAAATCTCCTTAACACATCTTTTGCATATTTAGTTTGACAGATAATTTTTTTCTCTGATTGTACAACTTTTATACCCAAAAAATACTTCATTAATCCCAAATCTGTCATTTCAAATTCTTTCTTCATTGCTGATTTAAAAGTGTCTCCAGACAAATTTTCAATAAAAATCAAATCATCAACATATAAACACACAATCAAAATCTGACATTCTTTGTTGATTTTTGTGTACAAAGTAGGCTCACTATTGCTTCTACTGAATCTATTGCTTATCATATAAGAATCAATCGTACTATACCATGCTCTTGGTGCTTGCTTAAGACCATAAATAGCCTTCTTCAATCTGTAAACTTTTTCTTCATGTCCTTAAACTTCATAATCTATGGACTGTTTCACATATACTTCATCTAGAAATCCATTCAAAAAAGTTAATTTTACATCCATTTGATATACATACCATTTATTTTGAGCAGCAATTGATAAAACTATTCTTACAGTATCCAATCTAGCAACTGGTGCAAATGTTTCATTATAGTCAACTCCATGTTCTTGTGCAAAACCTTTTGCTACTAACCTTGCCTTGTGCTTCTCAACATTTCCATCTGCATCAAATTTAGTCTTATAAACCCATTTAACTCTAATACAATCTTTACCTTCAGGTAGAGTAGTTAAATCCCATGTCTGATTTCTTTCAATAGCATTCATCTCTTCATCCATTGCTTTTAGCCAATGTTCCTCATTCACTGCTTCTTCATAATACATAGGGTCATGAGTGAAAAGAGCAAAATTTGAAACCAAATCTAATTTCTCTTCTTCTTGATTATAAATTTCACTCAAACTTCTCATTTTCTTACCTTTAATTCTTAATCTCAAAGTAGCAAGAGTTGGATTTGATTCATCACTTATGAATTTGGAGTAGGGTGACCTGCATGACTAGATGATTCACCTTATTCAAACCTTCTAGGTGTTCTTATTAGAGTGCTTGTGCTTGCTTGTGGAGAGGATTGTCCACCTTGCAAATTTTGTTCTTCAGAAACTTCTTCATCCTGTGGAATTGGTGTTCCAACTGTGATGGTGCTACCATCCCATGCTTCTGCTTCTTTGAATTCAACATCTCTGCTAATGATCACTTGCTTTGAAATAGGTTTATAAAACTTATAAGCTTTTGACTCTTCACTATAGCCAATAAAAATGCATTTCTCACCTCTATCATCAAGTTTCTTTCTCAATTTAGATGGTATAAGAGAATATGCAACACAACCAAATTTTTTGAAATGATATACACTATATTTCTTACCACTCCATGCTTCTTGTGGAATTTGATCTCTGACACTCTTTGTTGGGCTTCTATTCAGAATATACACTACACATGCTACTGCTTCTGCCCAATATTCATTTGACAAGTGTTTGGCTTTCAACATGCTTCTTGCCATCTCCATTATTGTTCTATTCTTTCTTTCTGCTACACCATTCTACTGTGGTGTGTACCTTGTAGTCAACTGTCTTTTGATTCCATGATACCAACAAAAATCTTGAAATTGATTAGACATATATTCTCCTCCTCTATTTGATTTAAGTACCTTGATACAATGGCTACTCTAATTTTCAACCATTGCCTTGAATTCTTTAAACTTTCCAAAGGCTTGAGACTTATTCTTGAAAAAGTATATCCAAGTCTTTCTGCTAAAGTCATCAATGAATGTTAGAAAATAAGTACTACCTCCAAATGATGGAGTTTTCATTGGTCCACAGAAATCACTATGGACTAACTCCAATATTACCTTAGCTCTATATGAGCCTCCTACTAGAAAACTCTCTCTATGCTGTTTTGCTAGAATACAACTGTCACATGAACTTTCTGGCTTTTTTATAGGTGGTAAACCCTTCACCATATTTTTCTTTTATAACAAATTTAAACCTCTAAAATGTAAGTGTCCATACCTTAAGTGCCATAACCATGATTGGTCTAGTTGTATGGATTTGAAGTGTGCTTCCTCTTCTCCTTGGATGCACTGAATATGAAGAGGAAACATCTGATTCTTGGTCATCTCCACTTTTCCTATCAGCCTGTCACTTGGAAACTTGTCCAAAATTGTGCAAACATTATCCATAAAGGATACTCTATAACCTTTTTGAACTAACAGTCCAATACTCAAAAGATTATGTTTTAGTCTAGGTACAAAATAAACATCAGGGATAAACTTTCTTTCACCATTCTTAGCCAAAACATTTATGACACTTTTACCCATGACATCTACTGTGATATCATTTCCTAATTTCACTTTTGATTTTACAGAATCATCAAGACTAGCAAAAATTTCTTTATTCCCTATCATATGATTACTGCATCCACTATCTAAAAACCAAATATCTTTAGCTTTTTCTTGAGTAACTTTATAAGTAAGAAACATGCTTCCAAGATTAGAACTAGATTCACCTGGATTAAAATTAGATTCACCTGTGTAATTAGCATTCTGCTTGTACACATATCCTTGTTTACTTCTGCAGCTACTTGCATAATGACCATATTTCTTGCAATAATAACATTGAACATTAAATTTATCAAACCTCTGTGAACCTTGCTAAAAGTGGTTGTTGCCACATCCTCTATTGCTGTAGTTTTGATTACTGTTCTCACCTTCATCTGAATTATTCCTTCCATATCGGCCTCTGCCTCTTCCTCTGAAGCTTGACCTGGCTCTTCCTCTTCCTTTGCCAACTGATACCTATGACTTAAAGGCATTCTCAAGAGAAGTGTTATTCCTATTCATTCTGGATTCATGTGTTAACAAAGAACCCATTAATTCATCTACATATAATTGTTTCAAATCCTTGGTTTCCTCAATAGCTACAACAAGAGCATCAAATTTACTAGGTAAACACCTGAGTACTTTTTCTATAATCTTCTGATCCGTGATAAATTCTCCATTAGATCTTATTTGATTCACTATATTCAAAACTTGACCCATAAACTGGTCTATAGATTCTAATTCATTCATTTGCAAATTTTCAAAAGTTCTCCTAAGAGATTGCAATTTAGCAAGTTTTACCTTTGTATTACCTCTATAGGTAGTCTTCAAGATTTTTCATGCCTCTCTGGATCTTGTTGCTGCTGGAACTTTGAAAAATATAGATTCATCTAATCCCTATTGGATTATAAATAAAGCTTTTGCATCTTTCTTTCTGTTCTCCTTAAGCTGGTCCTTTTGTGCTTGATTTAATGCCAGATGCACTGCCTCATCCTGCGGTTCTACAAAACCACTCTCTACCAAATCCTAAACATCTTGTGAGCAAAATAAAGTTCTCATCTTAATTGCCCAAAAATCATAATTCTTACCATCGAAAACGAGAATTTGAGGCTGTGAAATACTGTTATATGCTACCATTTCTCATGCTGGAATAACTTTTTGGTCGCTGTTTTTGACACACAGTCGCCGATGACGGTTAAACTGCCGCAGTCGGTCACAAATACTACCGACGTCGGTAAAACTGTCGATGACGGTAATAATACTGCCGATGGCAGTAACTAATACTGCCGACGTTGGTAAAACTGCCGACGGCGGTAATAATCTTGCCGACGTCGGTTATATAGCCGATGTCGATCTTATAATCGGCCGATGTCGGTCTCTGAACTCCCTGCTGGCTCTTCCTTCACTCTCTGACTGCCGCTGCTGCGCGCTTCTGCAATCTCCGCTTCTCCTTGTGCTTCTGCTGCACAAATCCTTACTAGGATCTGATACCAATTTGTCAGAATCAAAGAGAGCATGCAAAACAAGAACTCATACAAATAAAATAAGAACTGAACAATTGCTACAACAATTTCTTGAAGAAAAAAGATTTTTATTAATCTTCAAATTTCCTTAATGTGCGCCCAATGTGTCTTTAAATAGATTTGAATCCATACAATAATTAGAAAATAAACTCAAGACTAAAATTAGTCTTTACATGCAAAAATAACTAATATCTAATTTTAAGTTAACTAACTGAATGCTCAACTGTCAGTGTATTAACTGATTGTTCAACTGCTTGCATGACAAAAGAAGGGAGGTGGGAGAAATTATCTCCAATTAATTTGAATTTCTAACATTCTTGAAGATTCATGTGTCTTTTCGTTTTTGTTTGTACGTAATTATGATGATCTTGCTCGGCTAATGAAATGGATTTGTTGTATATTACAGGAAATGTCACAGCCCTGCTTCTCTATGCAGCCCCCACGTAAGTAATAAGCATGAATCCCATTGAAAATGTATTTCTGATTAAGTTTTGGAATTGAACGTCAGGTAGAATATTGGCACTGATAATTTACAAGCTCGGTGGTTGCAGTATCACATTCAGAAGAGTAGTGAAAAAGAAATCAACTGAAGAGTTTTCAAGCGTGCCATCTGTGATAGGTTTCCTCAATTGTGTGCTCTACACTTTGTATGTTACGCCATTAATAAGCTTTGGGTCTGAGAACATACTTGTCTCCACCGTTAATGGAGTTGGAGCTATTCTCGAATGTTGTTATATTTGTATTTATATACCCTTTGCTCCATCTAAGACAAAGGTATCGAATCTCAGCTCTGTTACTAAAAACTCTGGCTTTTCCTTAAGTTTCTTGTTTTAATGCCCGAAACCCGAAAATCGTTGGAATTTTTTTTTTTCGGGGAGGCCGGGGACTTTATATATATATATATATATAATTTATTCTTACTATTTTACAATTATAATAAAGAAGTGTAATTGAGTTAGTTATTCATAATTATATTTAATTTTAAATTTATTTTCATTTTATTTATAATAAAAAAATTTCAAAATGATTTAGAAATTTTTAACACTCACATAATGTTGTAACTGAATTAATGTTATCTGTCAGTAACCAATGAAAAATTGGCAAATAAAAAAACCTTAAAATTTAATATCTCTATGTAAAATTCAGATATATATATTTAAGATATCTATATCATAATAATTTTTTAGTGATAATTTATTTCTTATATACAACCTTTTCAATCCCATTGTTATATTGCCATTAATTTCTGATTTCTAGTTTCTAATAACTTAGATACTCAGCTTGTTGCAATGAATTATTATGAAGCTGAACTTCATGATTACGGTTACAATTGTGAATATTGGTATGTTGGCAGAGGAACGCATCAAGGATGGTGGTTGCAGTGCTGCTTTTATTTGGGACAGTAATTCGGGTTTCTGTTCTTGGGTTCCATTCTCACAAGGGCAGGAAGATGGTGGTAGGAATTGCCACTATAATATCTTCAGTTCTTCTGTATGGATCCCCGCTCTCAGTCATTGTTAAGTTAAATGTAACCCTAATTCTGGTTGCTGCTTGAGAAATATTGTAACTAAGAGTTATATGATAATCCAGAGACTTGTGATGAGAACAAGAAGCGTGGAGTTCATGCCATTTTATTTGTCACTCTTCTCTTCTCTGAGCAGCACTTCGTGGTTCATATATGGTGCTCTAGGCCGAGATCTATATATCATGGTAACTAATTGATTTCCTTCCCTCTGATTTAGTATAAATCATATCACATGATAATAGCGGTTATTTGATCTGCTTTATTTGTGATGAGAAAAATTGCAGGCTCCCAATTTTTTGGGTTTACCGTTGAGTATAGGGCAGTTGGTGTTATATTGCATCTACAGAAACAAAAGGGAGCATAATTCTGATGTAGAGATGGGAGTAAAGCCCAGTGGAGACACACAAACCACAAGAGACGGAGATGCAAACAAAATGACAACCTGAAAAGCTTTGGGGTGTCCACGATGATGATGACTGCATTGAAAAAGACCTCACGAAATATCAGAGACTTTATCCACGAGCTTAGATATTATTTGGACATTGTTGATAAAGTTTATGAAGAGACTGTCAGATGGAAAAAATTATTTGGATTCAATATTATCATTTTATCTGCGTTTCTTTCAACTTCTAAACTATTGCTCAATACAAACTTCTAAAGTGACCACAATAATTTTTACCATTGTCATAAATATTTATATTAATAAAAACTTAATTACGTTGACATGGACAATTATCGAGAATTTAATTGCTTACAAACCATCTCTCCGCCTTTTGGTATTTTTATATAATGAGCTCTTCACATGAATAATTATGATTAAATATGAACAGAAATGTGAGGAAGCATTGGCACCTAAAAATGGTTAAAAGCTTCTCCCAAAGGTTCTTTTAATAAGGTAGTGACTTTCTTCTTAAAGATAATCTTTTTAATATTGTTTTACAATTTCTTTTGAAAATATGTATATATAGTTTGAAAATTATACCCTTTTTAGATTTTTATTGATATAAAATGTATAAACTTTTTATAGTGTTTTTGGTCACCTTTTTCTTTTTTAAATTTGGTAAGAACATGGTCATCAACAAAATGTTTATTTATATGTTGACTTTGAAAGATACGAGGAAGGTAAATTCCCTTCCAAAGATTTTTGATTGAATAGTCAACCAACAAGTACTAAAAACTTCTAACAACTAACATAGAAAAATATGGAACTAGAAGAAAACCTTGCATAATAGATTTAAACAAATCAAAATTCTCATACCAATAACCATTTACAGTCAAACAGGTAGAGGCATATTTGAAAAGGGCTTGCAACATATACATTTAGTCATAGGCTTTCTCAAAACTAATTTTGAAATATATAATTTTTTAGGATGTGTGAGCCCATTCCATCTCTTTCTAAATATTTATAATTTTATCATAAAAGTATCGATCTTTGATAAATCCTATTTACTTAAAACTAACCACCAAATGATGAAGATACTTTATTGTTTATGTTATAACTTTGGAAATTATATTTTAAGAAATATTGAAGAGGGTGATTATAGGTCTCCAATGAATGACAAGTACAAGATATCCTGATTTGGGAATGAACTTTATATTACATTTGTTAATGAGATTTCTAAAAGATTTAAAGGTTATGTTTTTAATAGAAACTTTATAAAATTTGGCCCAACAAAATTCTATAATTTTTTTATTAGATTTCACTAGGAAAAACAACATTTCCCAAGGATTTGTCATGAGTTATACAATTAACAATATTTAAAAGCTCATCAATAGATAAATTCCTATCACAAGCTATTTTTTAGTCAGAAAAGAGTTTGGAGGGCACCACATATTAATGCATTTCTACAAAGTAGCCTCACACATTTTAAGAAACTTTGGATTGAAAACCCTACTTATAATGCTTACTAAAAAATTGAGGGATGTTTATCAAACTAGTAAGACGATCCCAAATCTCATTAAGCACATTGATTTGGATAGCAAAGTGTCCAACTTTTAGTATTTGGGAAAAAAATAGAAACTCTATCTCTGACCTTAAGCCAATGTATTTTATCTTAGATTTGAGCACTGTGAGCTTGGTGAGTCTCAAATAGATAATTGATTTTCTTATGTAATCTTACTATCTAGATTTATAGTGATTCATTAAGTGGAGAAAGTTATAGCTCATAAAATAACTTATTGAATTCTCTAACATGGGAAAAATTAGCTCCTTTTTTTAAATAAATCCAATTATAGACCAAAAACTATTAAGAAAAATGGTAGTGTGAACTATGACTACCTCTCACCATTCGATCCATCCTTTGGCACTAGTAGAGCAAGGGACAAGATTCCATACCCACCTAATGTGTATAAGGATACACTTATGCTTAAAATTTCAAGCATTGAGATAAAATTAGTTATTAAAATTTTTAGTAGAAATATATGACTATTTCTATGCTAGATTTCACTTTCTACATTCAAAGAGAGAAATAAGAAACTAAGAGGAATGGTCTAAGGCTTGTATATACCTGGATGAAGTCTGCACACCGTTATCCAGACGTTGTGAGAACTCCTCTTTGGTTGTAGAGGATGACACCTGCAAAAGAAAGAGACTAAGACAAAGAAGGCGTTAGATGAGGAGATGGTGGGTTGCCAAGCAAAAGATTGATCCTAGAAGCAAAAGCTTGAGGGATGTCAACCCAGTGATTGATAAAAGTAATGTCTGATAAGAGGCAGAATGATACAAAAACTGAAATGATTAAAGACTGAAAAGGAAATGGAAGCAAATGCTTACCTGAATGTTGTCGGCCTGGTCACAGTCGCTGATGTCGGTGGTCCTACCGGCATCGATTGTCAAGTCTATCGATGTCGGTTAGGTTGCCGACATCGGTGGGGGCAGTGGTCTCTGCGGTCAGCGTCGGTCGGGGCAGTAGTCTGTGGACGAACTCTGGTCGGGTTTTTGGTCTGTGGACGGGTCTGAGACAGAGTTTGGGCCTTGTTAATGGTCTGTGCAAGGGTCTGAGAGTCTGGTTGAATGCTCTATATAGGGTCTTTGTAGGCAGAAAGAATGCTCTGAAAGAGGGATCAAACAGAAGATAGAGGCAATAGGGAGAAAGGAAGATAAGGATTTGGGTCTGGTCTGGTCTGGTCTAGAGTGTGGCTTAGAAGTAATAAATAGAAAGCTGATTACAGAGACATTCTAAGCTATTGAAAATGACATAATAGAAGAGTACTTACCTCTTTCCTGCTGAAGAAGAAGTGTAGAAGCCCAGGTTGCTGATGTACCTGTTGTTGATGCAAAAGATTGTTGCAAGGTGAGGCTCCTGATACCTGTTGTGCTTGCTGGTGTAGAAGCCTACTGTGTGTACCTGAGAGAGAGAGTGAGAGGTTTGGTGGAAAGATTGGCCGATTGATTGATCAGAGTGTAAGATTTCAGAGTCGAATGAAGCGCATGGGTGAAGGGAGGATAACGAACGTAGAAAATTGTTATGAAGGAAACCGATGTCGGTCGATAGTTGACTAACGTCGGCGGTTGGAAGGCAGGAAAAAGGCTGAAAATAGCCTTTCGTCCATTTTCCCAACTGCCGGGTTCAAGTGGCAGGGTAAGAAACGGTCGAGAGGGATTAAATGGGTGCGAGGATAAGGAATAAGTCATAAATGGGTCATGGGGGGATAAAGGGAATCCAAAGAAGGGCATCCTAGGATGGTGAGGTGGCAAGGGAGAGAGAATTATTAACTTAAAATAAGATAATTATTTCAAATTAATAAGACATAGGTTAGGAGTGTCAAAGTGGACGAAGGGGACCAAGGGGAGAGAGGACGAGGAGGATGACCAAGGGAGTAGACATGATTTCGGTGTCTATATTTGCCCCTTTTTGTCTTGTTGGTTGTTTTGGATGAACTGCAAGACAAAAATAGGAGTTGATTGCCCCAGGTGTGGGATAAGGTTGATTTTGTCTTGTTGGTTGTTCAAGTGAACTGCAAGACAAAAATAGGAGGGTTGGTTGCCCCGATTATGGATGAGGTATTCCCCCTCAAAGTAGGAGTCGAGGGAAGGAAACCTAGAATCAGGTGCTGATTTGACAAAGAGTGGATGAAGATGGTGAAGATAGAGTGTGAACACTGCAAAAGTCATGATTGTTCATATACCACTTCACGAGATGGTCAGGTCAAATTGTTGCAAGTCGAGGAGTGCTAAAATTGAAATAATCAGGCCCCAACATTTGGTCATAGTTGATCAAGTTATTCAATCAAAGCTGAAGCTCCAAATGGTCATCGTGTTCCAGGTATCCCGAGCTCAGGAAGTGCTCTTAGAAACACGAAAATGTCACAGGTAGTGCGGATCAATTGGCTTGTGATCCTATACTTGTGAGGGTCAAAATATGGTCTGTAGACAATTCTGCTAACCATTCGTGAGGTAACATACATGCAAAAATAACCAAGGCAACATTGTCTTGAAAGTAGTTGGGGTCGGGGGAGATAGGCATGATCCCCAAAGTCTGGTCAAGACGAGGCTGAGATAGATGATTGGTCAAATGAATGGGTGAACAAAAGAATGTGGCCGAGCTAACCTCAGATGACGTCATGTGATCTGAGTTCTGCCTACATACCCCTTGTGTGAAGGGCCTCAGGCCAATGTAGTTCTCCCCAAAGGGAGGAAGGGTCAAAGTGGTCGATGGTCTGGGTCAAGGTCAAGGTCATGGATTGGTTTTGGACGAGGTCAAGGTCATGGTCAAAAGGAGGATAGGGTTTGTCCATCAAGGAGATGAACAAATGAGGGTGGTCAAGCTAACCCCAAAAGACGTCGTGTCATCTGAGTGTTGCCTACATAGCCCCAATCTTAGGGCCTCAGACCAATGTAGTTTAGACTAGGAGTCAAAGGGGTCGATGATGGGTTGGTTTGGTCATGTGTCAAAATGATGAGGGGAAAGAAGATGTTACAGCCTTTTCCATATTGTGTGATGGTGTATTCTATAACATTGGTCGAGGGTCTTTCATCCCTAGCAATTTTCCATATTCGTGATGGATGTATGCTAAAAATGAATTGAGGTCTATTTATGCTTCAGCAAGTATTGGTTTATGCTTAACATAAATTGTGTTTGGTTGATAGTTTCCATGTGTATTGGTGTCCATAGAAACTATGTGAAATGGACTATGACGATGTGCAATGTCATGATGTCATGTTGTTGGTCTGAAAATGTTTGGTTGAGTTGGTTGGGTAGAAAAAGGTTTGGTTGAATGCGACCAAAGTGTGAAAGATAAGTGAAAGGCGAATTGCTCTTTCAGTGACAAGGACCAAAATGAGAGCATAGATAGGGGTTGTTAGAACAAAGAGCCCCATTCATGCATCACGTTGTTGACCAGTGGGTTGTGCTAGAGAAGTACTCGAATCACTTGACGTAAGTGAGCTCGAAGTCCCTTGAGTATGTGATAGGTGATGTGATATGAGAGGATGGGGTAACCCTTTTGTGGCAGGAAGAATCTTGCCCCTTTTATAGGTGACCCAAGAATGACTATAGGCATGTCCATGGCTTAATAGCTTGTCAGTCTTTTTTTTTTTGGTGCAGACTGATCGATGCGAGAAGTCTGCATTGGGATGTTGCTTTGCTTGGTGGTCATATATGTGATGCTGATTGATGTGGGAAGCTTCAAAAAGAGTGCTTGTTTGAAGCAATATTTAGTCATAGCCATCCTTCAAGGGAGTGGTCTATATTTTTGCTTTGCATGCTTTTGATATGACTTGGCCTAGCTGTCCTTCAAGGGAGCAGTCTAGTAATACAACAATTATGTAGCTGTTCTTCGAGGGAGCAGTCTACATTTAGAATTTATGACCTTGTATGATAGGTATCCCATTTTTTGACATGTTCTGTTGACTAAATTTTTTAGCCATGGACGAGCCTCTAGAGGTTTAAGGGTTCCCTTTTATTAGGACAAAGCATTACTGCTTGACAAACAAGGGTTGACAAAGTGTTGGGGAAACAGGGTGGAAAGGAATGAGGATAACAATGACAGGGGGTTGCTCAAGGGACGAGCTCAAGTAAAACATCAAGTGATCGAGTTACTCGATTAACAATAGAATAGTCGAAGATGCAAGGCATAAAAAGGGGCTCAGGTTCTAATAAGTCCTTGGGCCATGCTTGTACGTTATGATAAGGTCTGAGTCAATTAAGAGCGGACTTGCCCCATTTGCCTCTTCAAGATTGGTCACATGTTGATTGATGTTGATTGGTTGATGATTGGTTAGTGTCTAGTCGATGGTCTGGTCAATGTCATGGTCAATGTCTGGTCATGGTCAATGTCTGGGTGAATGTCTGGTCAATGTCTTGGTCAAAATTTGGTTGAGGTCTTGGTCTATGTCATGATTGAGGTCTGGTTGAGGTCTGGATTGATGATTGGTCGATGTCTGGTTGAAGCTTGGTTGATTTGATTGGGTGAAAAGGTTGGTTGATTGATTCGGTTGAGACTGGTCAAGGCTGGGTTGAATGTGTAGTCAAGGTTTGGGATTAAAAGAGTGATTAATATTTGGTCGAGACTGGGTCAGAAGGTTGGTTGAGGCTTGGATGAACGTTGAATTCCCCTAGCGGCTAGGGAGAATGTTTGACAGGTTGGTCAAGGTCAGTTGAGGCTTAGTGGTCAGATTGACTGTGTCGATGTTGAATAAGGGGGGTAAAGGCGGCAAAGGGACCATAGTCTGGAGTGGAGATCCCAATTTAGGTGATGAGGTTTAAGAAGCATGGGTCGGTGTTGATGATTTGTCGAAGGGGTCAAGAGGATCCTTGATGAGAAGGGAATCCTTTTTTGGACTTGACAAATGACAGCTTTGAGAGCGCAACAACACTCAGTGCCATGTCTGGGTTTGTGGTGATAGTGACAGAATTTATAGTTGTCAAACCAAGATGGTCTTGATTCGAGAATTGATGAGTGGGGTGGCGTTGAAGGTTTGTTGATAACGTGGTCAAGAAGAAAGGTGTCTTTCCCCAAGCATTGGTGAACGATAACCTTGAGGGCACAACAATGCTCAGTGTCGTGCCCAGGCATGCGATGATATACACAAATGCGAGTGTTGTCGAACCAAGGTGGTTTTGGTCTGAGATATTGATATGGTTTAAGAGGTGGGAGATTGATGCAAGAAGACTGCAACAATTGCCATAACAGCAAGGCATAAGGACCTGCTAATGGGTCTGTGTGTCTTGTTGCAGTGGGGGTTGATGACTTTGGTTTAGGAGGCGTTGGTCGATGGATTGGAGGAGATATGTGTCTGATGGGTTGAGAGAGTAATGGAGGTGACTTGCCTCTGTGAGGTATGGGAGTAGGGAGCACTCCTATTAGGGTGGACGAATGTGGGCCCAAGATTGAGGGTAATGATGAAGGTGGGGGAGGAATTCTCTGGTGTGGTCTAGTGGCCTTATTTGGTTTGGGCTGAGGGCCACCATTGTGTGAGGTGAGTTTAGATACGGGTTTGGGTTCAGATGTGGACGGAGGTGAGTGAGATGTAACAATCTCAAGCAAAAGATAAGAGGAAACCGTGACTGGGTCTTCCTCGGTCGAAATGGGTGAAGAGACTGGATCTTCTCTTGGTGGAGAAGAAATAGGAGAGTGTGGCTCCTCGAGAGGGCAGAGGGCAGGGATGATAGTGCCTTCTATTTGTGGTTAAGGAGTAGGCAATGTATGGTCCTCCATTGGTAGGAGGAAGGACGAAGGTGGGGCTAATGGTATAGGTGTGGTCAAGGCGTCCTCTGGTATAAGAGAGGTGCATGGAGGACTAATAGGAGAAAAGGGTTCTTCATCCTGTGATGGAGAAATAGGGGAAGAAGGGTCTTCCACTTGTGAAGGAGATTGGTCAGGGACAAGAGGCAAGACAGTGTTGACTGTGTAAATATTATGGTCTTGGGAGCTATTGGTCAAGGTTTGGACATTGTTTTGATTAAGAGGATGGTTTGGAAATGGTTGTTTGAAGATGTCGATGTGTTGGTTGGGTGGGGCGTTTGGGTTATCCAAAAACAAGATCCCCCTTGTCGATCATGTCTTGGACTATGTTTTTGAAGGTTCGACAATTGTCGATGTCATGGCCATGGACGCGATGATAGTGGCAAAAGTCGGCCTCCTTATACCATGTAGGGAGGGCTTTTGAAAGGTCAAATTGAGGTGGTCGGATTGGAGGGAGATTGAGGACCCCCTGCTTGACAAGTTTTTCCAAAATGAAAGCGTATGATTCTCCAAGTGGAGTGTATGAACGCTGGATGTACCATTGTTGGAATTGTTTGGTGATGCTTAGAGATGTAGAAGGTTGAGAGTGATTAGTTGTTGTCGAGGATGGTGATCTAACGACCACAGTGTTGGCCACTCCTTTGGACTTGGAGTTGGTAGAAGAAGAAGGTCTAGAAGAAGAAGGGTCATTGGCTTTTGCGTTGGTATTACGCAATTTGACCTTATCCTTTTCAATGGCACAGAGTTCGAGCTTTCGAGCCATGGTGAAAGCTTCATCAAAAGTGTGAAATGTTTGAATTCTCAAGGTGGAAGAGATGTGCCTGGCACATGCTCGAGAAAAGAGCTCGATGAGCTTAGGTTGAGGCAAGGAGAAGGAGAGCTGGTTGATCAAGTCTCTCCAACGGGTGACAAAATCGGCTATTGATTCATTGTCAAATTCCCTGATAGAGTAGAGGTCTGTGATTGAGACTTGTTTGGTGATATTGATAGAAAAATGGTCAAGAAATAATTGGGCAAGTTGAATGGATGAAAAGATAGAATGTCTGGTAAGAGAGCTATACCAGTCAAGGGCGGGGCCAGAAAGCGACATGGGGAATGTGCGTAGGAGTAATGCATCGTCGTGGGCTATGAGATAGCAAGCATGTTTGAATGCCCGTAGATGTTGTTGTGGGTCTTCCTTACTCTGAAAGTGAGAAAATTTAGGAAGCTCCCACTGGTTGGGGTATGGTCAGATCGGGACAGAAAGATGGATGGGTTCATTGCAAATTTGCTCATACGAGAGAGCATTGCGTGAACCAAAAATAGAGGTCTCGAGACTGGACATTTTGTCCATCAGCATTTTGATGAGATCTGCTGATAGATTGGTGGATGGGGCACCCCCTAGGTTGTAGGGTGCTTGAAAGGTGCTAGAAGGGGCATACGACGTAATCAGTTGCGCTTGTAGGGGCACAACATATGTGTAACTAGTCGCAGGGACAGAAGTGGAGGCCAAGGGTGGTTGGGTCATGAAGGTAAAAGGCATAAGTTGACTGGATATCGCCAAAGGTGATTGCATGGTGGCATTGGTAAAAGGAGAGATAGACACTCCTGCATTTATGGGCGCAAGAGTGTGAGGAGTCGAGACAATCAAGTTCTGGTATGATGTAAAACTTGGTTGAATTGCTTGTGGTTGAGGGGGTAATGGAACCCCGATGGAGGTCGATCTAAAAATAGATGGGGAGGCCAAACTTTGCGTATTGGCCATGGTCGGGTTAATGGTTGAGGCAATAGGCTGGATAGCAGACGGTGTTAGTGTCATCACCGCTTCACCCGAAAAGTCTCGCATTGGGTTTCTTGCGAGATAGTTTTGGAGGGCTTTGACATTGAGGTCCAAGAATTTCTTGAAATCTTGGTCCCCTTCAGAGATAAAGGGAGACTAAGTTGGGGTTAGTCGAGTAGGTGTTCTTTCAGTTTGCGAATGGAACTCCATTATAAGACTGGTTATGGACGGGGAAGGCGGAAGCGATTGATGCCTCGCTTGGTCAAGAAGAGCCTTGGTTTGACTATGTGTCAAAACCATTAAGGCAAGAGGGGTCAGGTTTCAGAAATTGTGTTTTTCCAATTTCAGAAACTCAGAATGTGATTTTGGCAGAAAAAGGGTTGGGTTTTAAAGCTACTATTTTGAAAAAAAGACTGTGACAGTGACCGACGTCGGTTTAAAAACTGATGTCAGTGAGATAGATGGCCGACGTCGATTAGATAATCGATGCTAGCGAGGGAAGGTTGCCGACATCAGTGGTAAAGCCGATGCCGGTGACTGTGTTTTCTAGAAACTCAAAAAATTTGAAGATTCTTGGAAAAAAGGAAGAGAACATCCTCACTAGCTCAAACAAGCAGATCAAAGAAGAAAAATAGAGAT
Organism: Torreya grandis; assembly: GCA_037957365.1. Taxonomy (NCBI): domain Eukaryota; kingdom Viridiplantae; phylum Streptophyta; class Pinopsida; order Cupressales; family Taxaceae; genus Torreya; species Torreya grandis. The sequence continues at coordinate 199,542 of JARHVA010000847.1, forward strand.
GGAGACAGACAGGCCCTAAGCGTTAAATCTTAAGAATCAACTTTTAGAATCCTGTTGGCTTATGCCTTAAAGTGATGTTTGGGAGGTTGGCTGTTAGAATGGGTCCTAGAAGAGGTAGTCTATGGATGGTTTCAGGTTTGTTCAGGTGCTCAAGAGTCTGGGTTAGGTTTCGTACATGGCCTGGTGCTAAGGAGCAAGCTCCCCTCACTTCACGAGCCCAGTGATAAGCTGGTCTCGCTTAGCCAAAATATACTTTCTCTAGAGATTAGACTCTGCCAGAGAACAGAGTGGGCTTTCCCCTTGGTGATGAAATCCAAGTAGGATCACTGGGATGTGTAAGGTATCCACTGGGGGATGAAATCCTAGTCGGGCCTTGTCTCAGGTGAGTTTTGATGTTTGATTTGTGCAAGTGATTTGGTTGTGTAACATAAAGTGGACTACGATTAATTCATGATGCAGTTATTAATTACTAGGTGTGGACTAAGAAATGCAAGCAAGCAGAAATGACATGCAATGTGTTTTAAGCCCAAGTCAAAATGTGAGTTCGAATGAAAACAAGTTGAGAAAGGGTTGAAGAATATGACTTTTGACTAGTTTGAAATGCAAGAAAAAAAAGAAAAGTTCTTTTTAATCCTGCTTATGATGTCGTTTAGAAGAGAAGAAAGAGGTGAAAAGGGAGAAACTTAATGCACCTATATGAACAGAGAGAAAAGGAACCCAAGGAAGACCCTAAGGTCCCACCGGGCGTGCCAGAATGTTTCTATGCTAGATTTCGCTTTCTACATTCAAAGAGAGAAATAAGAAACTAAGAAGAATGGTCTAAGGCTTGTATGTACCTGGATGAAGTCTGTGCACTATTATCCAGACGTTGTGAGAACTCCTCTTTGGTTGTGGAGGATGACACCTGCAAAAGAAAGAGACTAAGACAAAGAAGGCGTTAGATGAGGAGATGGTGGGTTGCCAAGCAAAAGCTTGAGGGATGTCAACCCACTGATTGATAAAAGTAATGTCTGATAAAAGGCAAAATGATAAAAGAACTGAAATGATTAAAGAATGACAAGGAAATGGAAGCAAATGCTTACCTAAATGTTGTTGTCAGCCTGGTCACAGTCACTGACATCGGTGGTCTTACCGGCATCGGTTGTCAAGTCTGTCAATGTCGGTTAGGTTGCTGACATTGGTGGGGGCAGTGGTCTCTGCGGTCGGTGTCGGTTGGGGCAGTAGTCTGTGGACGAGCTCTGGTCGGGTTTTTGGTCTATGGACAGGTCTGAGACGGAGTTTGGGCCTTGTTAATGGTCTGTGCAAGGGTCTGAGAGTCTGGTTGAATGCTCTGTACAGGGTCTTTGCAGGCAGAAAGAATGCTCTAAAAGAGGGATCAAACAGAAGACAGAGGCAACAGGGAGAAAGGAAGATAAGGATTTAGGTCTGGTCTGGAGTGTGGCTTAGAAGCAATAAACAGAAAGCTGATTACAGAGACATTCTAAGCTATTGAAAATAACATAATAGAAGAGTACTTACCTCTTGCTTGCTGAAGAAGAAGTGTAGGAGCCCAGGTTGCCGATGTACCTGTTGTTGATGCAGAAGATTGTTGTAAGGTGAGGCTCCTGATACCTGTTGTGCTTACTAGTGTAGAAGCTTGCTGTGTGTACTTGAGAGAGAGAGTGAGAGGTCTGGCAGAAAGATTAGTCGATTGATTGATCAGAGTGTAAGATTTCAGAGTTGGATGAAGCGCAGGGGCGAAGGGAGGATAACGGACGCAGAAAACTGTTATGAAGGAAATCGACACCGGTAATACCACCGACGTCGGTCGATAGTTGACCGACATCGGCAACTGGAAGGCAGGAAAAAGGCTGAAAATAGCCTTTCGTCTATTTTCCCAACTACCGGGTTCAAGTGGTAGGGTAAGAAACGGTCGAGAGGGGTTAAATGGGTGCGAGGATAAGGAATAGGTCATAAATGGGTCATGGGGGGATAAAGGGAATCCAAAGAAGGGCATCCTAGGATGGTGAGGTGGTAAGGGAGAGAAAATTATTAACTTAAAATAAGATAATTATTTCAAATTAATAAGACATGGGTTAGGAGTGGTTAAGTGGACCAAAGGGGACTAAGGGGGGAGAAAGGACCAAGGGGTAGACACGATTTCGGTGTCTACATTCCATATGAAACTTAATGGGTTGGTGATTTGAGAGAAGAAAAATAATACTGACTAGCCTATCAAAGCATAGGTAAAAATGTAAAATCATCTTTCTCTTAGAGCAACACTTTGTCTAGTCACTTGAGTACTCTATTAGTTTCTTGGCAAAAGTTAGAGCAAGTGAACCAAAGGGTATTAGGGAAGTATTTGTATTGATGGTTTCAATCATATGACCCTTAGTTGTTCCGCATATAAAACCATGCTTCTCATTCACCAACATAACATCTCATAGATAGAGACCCTTACTTTTCCTTTACAAATTCAATCATATTAAAACCTCTACTAACAATTTAATTTGCTATGGAAATTTCCTCCACTAACCACTACCAAAGAGACATTCTTTCCACCATGTCATTAGAAGCATCAAAGTAACCAAGCCAAGGGATAACTTTTAAAATAATTATAAGCTTTATCGATTTAAGGTTAGAAGTGGGAGATTTATTGTTTTGATTATTCTAGTTATTTTTTCAGCCCACACCTTTCAAACCATCATTACATCTTACTTGGGGGTTTCCTTGCTTGGTCATAGCTTTGGTTAGAGGATTGGTGCCAACCATGAAAGGAAAATTTATTATCTTATGCTTAACCAATTGCCAGCAGAAACAAGTGTTGAGTAAATCAATATATATCACTCATTAAGGAAACTAGTCCCCACAAACTTGTATATGGATTGTTTCTCTAAGGTCATGCCTAAGGTCAACTTTCACATGAACTCTTCTCTAAGGTTTGGCAACATGAAAATTGTTCGTTATAGAGCACTTGAAACAAACCAAGGGTTTAGTAAGTTGTTCCAAGAAAGGTCATAAAGGCATCGACGGTTTGAGGAGCTTTGCCCATCCATGGACCTTATGCTTGGCTTTATCAAAAACTATAAAGCCTTTAGATTAAGGGGGTAAAAACCAGATAAATAGTCTTAACATACTACAGTTCATTTTTTTGGATAGTGGGACACTGAGCTGGGATAATAAACTTAAAAAAGAAAAATCATTTGGTTGTGTTTTACACCCCACTTAACTTAACATTGTGAGATTTTTATTGTGTTGGAACCCATCTTTTAAATATGAATTCAGAAGATAATTGGCCCACCTAATATTCAATAAAAGTATGTGTTTCAAGTCACTCACATACCTTCTTAAACTTAAAAATTATCTTAAAAAATATAAGACTTTCAAAACAAACTTTGAAACTTTCTTTAACGTCATGGTTTCCCCCTTCAATTTCCCCTCCATATAATGATGCAAACTCATATATTAGATGCAGACTAGTAGAGAGCTCATTAAATAAAAAGACAATCCAAACAGTAACTGACAGAACTATAAAGTATTAGATGCTGATGGCACCTAGCATACAAAATTCTAGGTAATGCAGACGTAACAAACACTGAAACAAAAGTAAAAGATTTGGTTTTGGAAGTTTTAATTTTCACCAACTTGGTAATTTATAAAAGATGCAATTTATAATATATAATAAATTATTATCAATAAATTATTAATGATTAAATTGGTACGAAATAACAAGAGATTTGAATTATATTATATATTACCGCTCATATTTCTATTTATTTGGATAAGGGCGGTTCTGCCTTTGTTGCTGGTGATTTCACACAGATATGGAGCGTATATTTTTATTGACAGAAATAAGATAAGAAGATGTGACAGCAGAGTCTTGGAGAAGCCTATCGCTCTCTAGAAAGGAAAAATATCCTGCACAGGAATCGCGTTTCTCCTCTCTTACATTGCGTGGACTAAATTAATTATTTGTAGTGGTGATGCAATACAATATTAGGAACATTAAATTTTTTATTTTATTTTATTGAAAAAAATGATAATTTTATATGGGTAAATGTAAGGATGTTTTATTTAAAATTAAAAATTTAAAAGTTGTAATTTAATTAATAAAGATGATAATTATTTATATTTATTTATAAAAATATAAATTTTTGTAAATATTTAATTAAATTATATTCATATAAACATTTTATATAATTTAATGATTTCATATAATATATTTAAAAATATCTAATTTTTTTTCGAAAATGATTAAAATAATAAGGGCTCACGTTTATATTTTTCTTATACTTATTACTGTTTTTTATTTTATGTTTATTCAGTCTGAAAAAATGTGGACTTACATACGCCTTGGAGTCAGCGAATGTTTAGGTTATTTTCTGCATAATAACTCTACATTTGCATCGGAACCAGATGAGGTAGTGGTCTGTAGAATCATGTGTTTCTTTTTCAGTAATGTAATTTTGATGTTTTCGTTCAGTAAATGAAATGGATTCATCATATATTACATGAAATGCCTCCCATTTAATATGTATTACTAATTAGGTTTTGGATTAGGTTTTGAACATTAGGTAGAACTTGGTTATATTTTGGATCTTATAATTTACAACAGTGTTGTAATATTACATTAAGAAGTGTGTTAAAAAAGAAATCAATTAGAAAATCCTCACTCTATTCTTCTGCATTATTCTTTTAAATAATTTTTCAAACTCTGTTTTACTGCATAATGTATTTAAGTATTTTTTTGTAACACAATAATTTATTTCGAATCAGGGTAAAAACTTAACCACATAAATGTGGGAAGTGATTGGGTGAAAGCCCTAAAAATCATTGTGAGGAGTACCATAGGAACCCCAAAGTAGATGGACCATTGAAAGGACCTACCATCAAAACAGAGAACGGCCCCTTCTCGATTGAGTAGTTCTCATCTTTGAGGAAAACCAAGAGCTGTTGCATAGAAGTAAATCTGTGGTTAAAAAATTTCTAGAGTGGTACTCGCTTAGATAGCATTGGTGGCCAAAGTGATATTTTCAAAGCCCTTAGGTATCCATTAAAACTTGGGGCCATTTCTATCAATTTCAAAATATTTCCAGTAGACTCAAAAGAATCAATTAATAGAGTATGCATAGACTGTCAGAGGACTTGTAGGCAGATATTTGACAGTAACCAGAATCTACAAACCGTCCAGAGTATCAATAGACTCTTAGAGGATTTACCACAATATCTCTCTATCTATAGCCTTCTTGATCCTCAAACTTTATCTAGACACCTGAAATTCCATTCCTTACTTTTTCTTCCTTGAGGTCTCATATCCCAATTCCACTCTTATTTCTCACAAATCTCAATTTTCCCTTTTTTTGGGTTTTTCTACAATTATTTATTTCTATTTACCTTGAAAATTTTCCATTGTGTTTATCATCTCTTTATACTCCCTTGTCCCTCTTTGACAAATTTTTCAGTTTCTCTATTTTCACTCCTAAAATTTCCCTCACCTTCGTCAATCATACTCTCACTATGAAAATAATAATTAAAATCCCTTTTACCCCTTTTGTTTTCACCCAGATTCAAAACTTTCCTTACTAAATGTGTCTTAACTCTAGTTTTCCTATCCATTGCAAAATAAAAATTGTTATTCGGGTCATGATAGTAACCTGAACAAGAGCAAAAAAAATGGAGGATGAAATTGTTGCCTTCAAGACCCACATGAAATATCTTAATGAAAAAATTCTTGGCCTTAGTCTTCAACATACCACCATGAACAACAAACAACATCCAAAGTTTTCTTCAGATACTAGATTTTCCTCTTCTAATAATTATCATGGGTCAAAGCTTAATTTTTTTCGATTCAATGGTGCAGATCCAACTGGATGGATCTATCAGGTATAAAAATATTCTAGTCTACATAATACTTTTGATGCCAATAAGGTTCCACTTGCATCCTTGCACTTGGAACTTGAAGCCCTTCAATGGTATCATTGGTATGCCAAGGCTCATGATGAACCCATATGGACCATTTTTTACACCCTCATTAGTTTTATTATTGATTATAACCAAATCATTAGTGGATTGTTTTTTATATCTAAATCACAATTTTATTAGAGCTGAGGGTATATTTGTGACCTAATTATATCTACCTAGGCTCATCTTAGACAAACTAGCAGAACAAGAAATTGCCCATCAATTATCTAATAGTGTTGATGAAAACCTTGGAAGGGATAAACTATGAAAATTTCACAAGAGACCCCTTAGTATTGCCATAGAATATAGTTTTAACATTGGAAACATATATCTAATAACTCTCATCATAAAGGTTGTTTCTATTTCAGATTAGCAAAGTTCAGATTTTGGGACCTCAAAGGGGTGATGGTGCAATATATAAACAACTTTGATGGTAGGTTCAAGAATAATTATGGCCAAAAATAATATGGACATGATTTTTTTCTTCTAATTTATGAAAATAAATCCTAAGTATAAACAAAATGAAAAGTGTAGGGATGTTAATGAGAATCGCTCAATTAATCCAATATGATCCTTACATCACCAATGAGGATTCAGACATGATATAGCAAGAAGATAAGGGCCAAGCCCCAAAATTGAGAGAGAAACCTCAAGAAGAGGATGATCTAGAGGAAGAGATTGATGAGCAGTTGAATGCAAGATTTATAAATTACATTCCAAATCTAAAAGACATAGAACAACAAGATCTATTCATTGACACAAGGGCACCCTTAGTTCCAAAGGTCACTTTTGCATTCACTCCAGTAATTACCATAATATCATGAACTCTAACACCAATAGTGACTCATTCACCTTCTTTTCTTCCCATACACACTACAAATAGCCATCATATGAAAAATCAAGTAAGGGAGGCTCTACTCATCACTTTGAAACCTCTTAAGGTTATGCAACAAGAGTATAGGCCACCCCAATACTTAGGAGCATCACTGGGGATCCCCTGCTTAGACATAGAGGATGAATCAATTGTAGAATCCTACTACTAGTTGTATCAAAGGGAGTAACAAATAAATCAATTTCTTCAGTTATCCCTCCCATTGCTATAACCTCATTATATTTGATTGGTACTTTTTCCACTAATGTTTATACCATTTCAAGTACTATAGTTTTATGATTTTTTGGTTAGTTATACTACCACTAACACTATTACTATCACCCATACACCATTTATATCATTATTAAAAAGTATAAAACAAGTTGATATTACACAACCTTTTCTTTTTAAAACTATAATAGATACTACAATGACTAACCCAGTTTTTTAGGTTTAGTGTTCTCATACATTTTTGGCATATATCCATTATACACATACCTTTCTACTCAATTGGGGATATCAATGAATGGAAGTATCTAAACTGAGTTAGCTAGCGTCATATTTCATGAGTCTATTGGTTTCATAGAGTATGTCATTAGAACCCCTCTATAGACCAAAATTTATAAAATAAAATGGTCATTCCACTTTTCCATGAACCTTCACCTTCCACATCACCCAATCCATCACCCTCACTTGACCCCTTTACTCTTATGTCATCCCCTCATAAATCCATTCATCTCTTTCCATCTCATCTTTTGAATAGGTTTCTTCTCAAAACCTACTAGTGACATATCCATGGATTCAACAAATTTAAACTAAGCAATTGTCTAGACAAGACTTGGTCATTACTGATGAACCAAAGATGACTATAGAATTTGATAAAGTATCCAATAAATTGAAAAGTATAATAAAAATAACACTAACTATTGGTGGCAAACAAATTAAGTTTTGGAGAGAGGAGGATCTCATCTTATTATCAAAATAAGGGAAGTATTAGTTGGTTTGTTGGGAAGACACTATTATATCTTAATAGTCAATAGTTAAATTACTTGTATATTTAATAATTTTTAATGTTTATGATAAATGATAACATTGAGAAAGGAAGTTTGGATCTCTGCAATGGGGAGTCAAAAGGCCACCCTCCTTCAATATTTCTTTTGGCTTCATTGCTTCTCTTTGTCTCCTTATTCTTACTTATTTCTATCAAGCTAGTTAGGAGGCATCATATCTTATGATTTTTTGGCATGCTTGTTCTTTTGGTCATGTTATCTTGGCTTGTATTTTGATTATTTTTATTTATTCTATTTTGTATTATTTTTTATTTTTTATTTTTTATTTGGTATGAATTATCCTCATCTTGGAGTTTGGGTCATGTCCCGTGGCTTGTGCCATGCCCCCTCACCTGCTGTCTCCCCACCCCTTCATTCCCTCTCCCTTTGGGAAAAGAAAGTGGTTGGATGTATTTTTCTGCATATCGATGATGGTAGGAAAGACAACCTTAATCATGTGGTGAGTAATGTTAAAGGTGATAATAATAGAAAGAATCATGCTCTATATTTACATAAAGCTTGTGTTGTAAAAAGCAATAATGTGGATTTTCCACAAATGAGAAAAGTGTTTGTGTAGGAAGCTAAAAAATATTTTGCGATGTATTGAGCCAGGAAGAGGTTGTTAAGCATTTGGAGGGAGTATAATTCATGGTTTTTTGGGTCAAATTGGTCAAAGATGGAGCAAGAAAGGGAAATGTGAAGAAACTAGTAAATTTTTTAGCTCTTCCACAATGCTCTTCCTTAACCCTAATTTCTCCAATGAAAAAGATTTGTTGAATAAAGAAGCTAGACTAAAAATGTTGGTATTTTTTTCTTTCTTAATTAAAATTCTCTTCTTTCTTAGAACCTTTTTGATAATTGGTTAAATAATTTTTAGGGAAAGAAAATGGGGACACATGTGAACTTCTGTATAATGTTCTATAAGGGTGCCTTTTTGGTTACCTTCAAAAATTCAAATATGTAGAGAACATTTATTAGTTAAATGTTATGGAATGTGGGTTAGTATCTTTTTAAAGATGTGCCATGGTACTTGAGTTTAAGTTTTAAAGACCTTGTAGTTAATAGTTCACCCATATCGGTCGACATAAAAAATGTTTCTTTGCAATTGTGGATTTTTTTTTTACCTCAGGTGCTCAAACCCTTAGGTGATGTGCTCAAAATTGAATATACTAGGTGCTCCTTGGTCCACATGAATGCTAGGGTTTTAATTACCATAACTATATGGACTTTTTTCTTGAAACCCTTGATTTTAATTTTCATAATTGTACCTATATTTACCCTATCAAAGGGCTAGGAGGTCTCAATGCTTATTTATTTTGTAAAAGAGATGGTCACTTAAGTAAATATTATCCTATTTTTGTTAAAAATTATGTTAAGGCCTTAAAGCTTAGCCCTAGATTTGATAGTGAAGAGGGCCTTTTTTTATCCCAACCCTCATGGGTTTGATAAGTTACATCTTGGTAATAATCCTCTATTTGATAGTGAACCATTGAAAGATAGAACATCACTTTTTATATACAAGGGTAAGAATTTCTCAAAAGAGCCACAAAATTGTGATGATTGTAATATCCTATAAGGGATTTACTGATTCAAGTGGAACAATGACACTAGTTTGAAGTCTGTTTATGTGTTGATTGTTGAGAACAAGATTCCCCCACCCCATGATATGATCATTAAGACAAACTTCCCATTAATGATCAGCCCTTTCTTGGGGTTCAAGATGAGCTCATGGTTGATGTCATTCCATTCTCTAAAGGGAACCTAGCTAGAGATTCTAATTGAAATTCTATAATTGATGATCTAACCCGTAATAGCAACACCACTTGCCTTCCTAATTATTTGATGGAGGACATCAATCATCTCAAGTATCCTTTAGTGATTCATTCTCTCCCTTTTCTTATTATCTCAACAATTGGGGAGTTATATATAGTGACCAATTTTGATCCAAAATCTGGAAAAAAAATTGGAAAGCTAAAGGGATAGGAAAAAGGCTAGAAACACAAGTATCTGCCCTAGGACCAAACAACCCCCAATTAGATAATAATGTTAAAAAAAATCAAAAGATTCTACTCAAGTGTCAGGTGATGGATCTAGAAAATAAATAAATAAATAAAACCATGTTCCAGAATGTTTCAATAGACTATATCAAAGTAAAGGGGGGAATAAGTCCCTTGTTATGGATAAAAATATATAATTTTTTATACATATTTTAAGATGGAATGCTAGGGGATTAGAAACATTTGATAGGAATACTATTATTAGATATTTCAAAAACACCAAACATGATCTAGACTTCCTACTCCTCTAAGAATTTAAAGCTACTAGTTTTATGCTCTCCTTAAATTTTAGTTTTATTTGGCCCAATTCAGTTCACTTTTCTAATAATCACCAGAGAGGCAAAGGATGTGCCTCTATCCTAATTAATCCAATATAAAGGGATTGTATTTTAATCATGGAGTCTCTAACTGTAATCATGTTTTTTGGGTGACTCTCTATATTAACAATAAGTTATTTGGCATTTATAACATTTATACCCCCAATGACTATAATAAAAAAGTGAAACTAGTTGGCTTCTAACCTTAAAAATGTCCCTTGGAAATTTGGGGTAGATTTTAATATGATTAACGAAAGAGAAGATAATCAAGGAGGTGACCCACACTTATGAAAGGGAAATGCACTCTTTTATTGGTCTAAATTCAAGAGATTACATAAGGTAGTAGATCCCCTTAATAAAGGTAGGCAAAAGAGTCAAGGCATTTGGTTCGCATGGTGTGACAATCAAGCCAATACTTAAAATATGTATACTAGATTGGATAGATTCTATCTCTGTAAATAATTTTTTTATATTCCCCTTGTCATGATGCTAACCTGGTTAAGGTGATTACAAGAACTATTTCTGATCATTCACCTATTGAAACTTATGTCTCCCTTTAGATGAGAGGTTAAGTGATAAACAAAGTTGAAAGTGTCTTTATAAGTTTAATGTATCCCATCTAGAAGACAAAATTTGCATGGATGTCATATACTTTGTATGGAATGTGGGTAAAGGAACCTAAAGCTCTTCTTCTAAGATTGATAAGTGTAACTATTTTATGGATATGTCAAAAATTATGCTAGATCTTATGGTCAGCTTAAAGCTAAGAGAATGAGTAAAGTTTCTAGAGAGGCTCAAGAGAAGTTAATTACAGTAGAGAGTGAACTCCAAAATGACCTTGTTAACCCTTCCTTACTATTAGAACTTTATTCCCTAAAGAACCATATTAGGCAATACTAGATGTATATTATTAGGGGTGTTCAAATTTACTCTAGACTAAATTGGATGCATCTAGGGGACACACACACTAAATTATTTTTTAGGTTCTTGAAAGCTAAACATCAAAGGCAAAAAATCCTTTTAATTAGCTTTTGGGGAGTGGTCTCAAATGATCATACTCTTATTAAGAAGAATTTGTTTGAATTTTGTCCTATTCTCTTTCAGTCTGATGGGTCAAATGCGCAGATTGTCAGGAGCAAAGAAATGTGTGCCAAAATAGATTTTAGGAAAATCTCTTCTTCTCAAGCTTCCTTCTTAGATATTTTCATATATTTATATGAAGTCCTAAATACTATTTATTCTTTGAAAGATGAAAAGGCCTCTGGTATTAATGGATTTTTTGTTGAGTTTTATAAAATCAATAAAGAATGGATTGTGTCTGAATGTTTGAATGTCTATTTGGAAGCCATTGAGGATGCGTTGCTTGGACCTAAGATTAATAGAAGATCTATCAAGCTTATTCCCAAAAAAAGGGACTAGTTCCTAGTTAAAAATTGGAGACCAATTACCCTTCTTAATGTTTCTTATAAAATTTTAGCTTAAACTTTGGCTAAGATAATCTATTCATTGCTTCCCTCTATAAAATCAAAGACTCAGAGTAGGTTGTACCAAGCAAATATATTTTAGATAATCTAATTTCTAATTAGAAGTGGATATACTAGGTTAGAAACTTTCATCAGAATGTAGGAATGATTCTCTTTTAATTTGAAAAAGCTTATGATAAAATAGAGTGGCCATATATTAAATCTACTATGCAGGGCTTTGGTTTTCAAGACTACTTTTGCATAATGATTAATGCTCTTTTTAATGATGTCTTTGTAGTTGTGTAGGTGAATGGGGAACTTATTGAGGTATTGGACGTGTAGATATCTATTAAATAGGGATGCCCTCTTGCTCCCTCTCTCTTTGTCATTATTATTGATTCCCTCCATTATCTTCTTCATTACTGAGAGTTGGACCTCTTGTTGTGGGTATCACTCTCCCCAATAATTTTGGACTTATTAACATCTTCTTTGTTGATGACACCTTTCTTGTTGTTGATATTTCACGTGTCAAACTTCTTCAAGATGAACTAAGGCTCAATATCTATTTCCAAGCCTCATGATCTAAGGTTACCATGCAAAAGTCTTTCATGATGGGATGGTCTGATGAACCTCTTAATATTGGGAATGGAAAGGTCATAATCAAATTGTTATATGTTTGGGTATACCCTTTGCTCTCAACCCTTTGAGAAAATGTGGAAATGGATGTCTATCAAAATCAATAAGAAAATTGGTAGATGGAAAAGTCATGTATTATCTATTCCAAAAAGAATAAAGCTTTGCCAGAAGGTTCTCTCCTTATGCATCATATACTATGCATGTTGTTGGATGCTTAACAAGTACCAAATCAACTTATTGAATACAATTTTTATATACTTCATTTGGTTTGATGGTTAAGGAAACAATAAACATCATGTTGTATCTTGAAAGTTGTGTTGCTTTGTTTTGAATCCTCACTAGGCAAATTTACTGATTATCCATAAATTTTTTATAGTTGATAATTTGATTCGATTATTACTAGCTAAGATGTAAGTCATATGTTATTATGGAGAAGTTGTATGTTGTTTAGATTTCATGATTTTATTTTTATAAGTTAACTGTAATGTATAATCTTTATATTGTGACCATGTTAATGTATTATTTCATCATTATTTTATGATATACATGTCGTGATGTTATGGACTAACTACCTACTTGTCTCGATTTGGATGCATGAGAGATTCATCCCTCAAAGCATGATGGAGGGAGAGTATCATCGAAGATGATGATGCAGATGGAGATGTTGGAGGATGACAAAGAAAATGGATAGAACTCTACACATACCACATTATCTAGTATATATCAGATGCATAATGAAATGGTTAGCATAGTGTGTTTTGATGATGTTGCATTTAAATAATGGTTTATGCATGATTAGTTATTGGTGATAGCTCAGATTTACGCTTAGAGGATACAATCTTATGTGATTACATTTATATCATGTTAATGTGTTCATGACTACTGCTATTTTCGAAAATGAAAATTAGGTTGACTAATGTTTGGATACTATTGTATGTAGACTAACCAACATATCTTAATAGTATTATGAACACAAGCTAGGTATCTTAATGATATTAGGAAATATCATTATAGGTTTTAATGCCTTAATACAGATAAATGATGACTTAAAATAAATAATTATCATCACTATGATGGTGTAATAAATTATTAATTTTGTGTGTTTAATTAGCTATTAAAATTTAGAATTATATATATATATATATATATATATATATATATATATATATATGGAAATAAAACCATAAAAACCTAAAGAAAGGAAAAGGAATAAAATAATAGAATAAAACAAAAAAAAAAATCATGAAAAGGAGAAAAATATTCAAGAAAGCGTAACAGGTTTAGAAGTTTGGATAAAAATAGAAATAAGAAAAAATAAGTTTCAAATAAATCTCATGATTTATGCAAAACGAAGAAAAAGTGGGGGTGCAACAGGGAAAGAAGGGAGAAGCGCAAAGAGGAGAGGCATGAGTGGACGTGAGGGGGAGAAAGGGAAAAGAAGAGTGTATAGAACTGAGATTCACGGGTAGGTGTCATCCACATTTGCTGAGATTTTCGTATTATTTCGATTATACAATATTAATTTCATTCGAAACTTTTAGATTATACTATATCTATGTGTGACAGTATATATATATATATATATAAAGAGAACTAAAATACATATGGCAATTCTATCTTCCAAATGTGCATAGCTATTTATATGTGGTGTCTATTTTATTTAGAGAATGATCTGGTGAAGATGCTGACTATGAATTACGAACAAAGTTGGGCAAGATGTGGTAAAGAATAGATCTTTATTAAATCTGTTTAAATATACAGAAACTATATTTATATTTTGGGAAGTTAGCTGCATGGAAACTTATATGAGTAATTGTAATACAAATAAACAGATTCCAATATGCATTCCAAATTTAAACAGATCCATTTAATAACGTGATCTGTATAATCTTTTCAGTATAGTCTTTTAACGAGAGTACGAAAGATAACATACGCAACTATAATCTGTTCAACATGCACTATAAATTATTACTCCCTACGTAATAATAAATACAGCGACTTACTCATAAAAGAAGCGATTTACTCATCGAAGTAGCGATTTACTCATAGAAACAGCGATTTACTTATATAGAAAGGACACTATTTTGGTACTAGCGATATTAGCATATACATCATCTGTGCATTAATATATGGTAGTTTTATTCTTAATAGTATCACTATTCTTTACAAGACGTAGTTCTTTATAGCGTCTATATTCTTTATAGTATGGCTACTCTATTTTTCTTTACAACATTATTAAGTATCTGGTAATATTGCACGATTTTACATAAAGGACTTCATCCTCTCATGTATATATATGGATATGTACAATGTTGTAAACTAATGAAGATACATGCATATAGCGCATAGGAGCAGCAAATTGATTTGTGTAAGTATGTACAACGAGTTTAATAGGTAAATATATATTGCTACATTCCCATTTTCTCAACGATATCTATTTTCCACAATAGTATAACAGGGGCACATATACCAACGACGCTGATACATTCTCGATACTTCCATTAGGCGAAGGATCTGAATAACCAATAGCATGTTGTTATATCTCAGATTCCATATAATAATATATTCGTTACATAATTATTGTAATGGCACTTTCTTTATTGGGTAAGATATTAAGATCAAATAGTGAGTATATATTAATGACATTATCTGCAATAATCCCTATAGTTAGCTTTGAAAGAATACCATGTACTCTGATATTATATTTCTGGTATATTAATATATAATATTAGACAAATATTTACATGTGGTATATTTGGAGTACATATGGTAAATTTGTTGGTGTAGAATATTCATTATTCTATTTACTTATTAAATGGATAATTCTTGCACTGTGGCTTTAGCTTATTTAGGTCTGATAAGAGGTTAAGTGGGTGAGAGGATGAGTTTCATGTGAAGTTGAACTGAGTGCCACTATGAGTTCTCTTATGAGTTCCACAATGAGCTACACTCAGTCTAATTATGAGTTCTTTAGTGAGTTAACTCCCCTACTCCTTTATATTCCTCTTGACCATGCTATTGTAATTGAGTTGATCAGTGTAACCCAAGAGCAATGCACAACAGATATTTGTAAAGCAAGAAAATTTAATAGAAAGACAATTATTGCACATCTTCTTGTATGTTGTTTCTGAATACAAGGTCATCATTGTTGTAGACTTACTTGTTGTGTGTAGACTTACTTGTTGTAGACTTACTTTTGTGTTGTTTCTAATTTGTATTCTATTTAATTTATTGAGAGGAATTTGTATATTGTTTGGATTGGTATTTGCTGAAGGGAAATACAAAGGAGAAAAATAAACAAGAAAACAAGAACTGTTAACCCAGAACTCAGAAAGCTACTGCTTCTTGACAAAAACAAATTTTATTGATCTTCAATTTTCTCTTGATTACAATGTGCGCCCAAGTGTCTTCAAATAGATTTAGAATCCAAACAATAACTAAAAATAGACTCATCTATAATTAACTTCAACTACTTAACTAACTGATTGTTAAGTGCTTAAACTAACTCATATCTAACTACTAGTTTAACAACTGCTTGTTTAACTGCTTGCTTGCATGACAAAAGTAGGAGGTGGGAGAAATTATCTCCAATTAACTTGACTTTCTAACACTCCCCTTTAATTTCTACCACTTACAATTTTAGCATTTACAATGCCTGAATTTTGTCTCAAATAATCAAATGTCTCTTTTGGTAATGCCTTTGTAAATATATCTGCTAGTTGATCTTCAGATCTACAAAAGTCTAGATGGATTTCTCCATTGTTCAGTAACTCTCTGATAAAGTGAAATCTTGTATCTATGTGCTTGCTCCTCTTGTGAAACACATGATTCTTTGATAACGCGATTGCTGATTTGTTATCACAGAAGATTGGTGTTGACTCCTTCTGTGCTTGTAATAAATCTTTCAATATTCTTCTCATCCAAGTTGCTTGACATGTTGCTGATGTAGCTGCAACATACTCTGCTTCAGCTGATGAAAGTGTCACTATAGGCTGCTTTTTGGATGCCCATGTGACCACACCTGTGCCTATAAGAAAGGCATATCCAGAAGTACTCTTCCTATCATCAACGCTACCTGCAAAATCACTATCTGTAAAACCAATCAAACTAAAATCGTTAGTTGTGGAATATAAAATTTCATAATTTGTAGTTCTTGCCACATATCTTAACATCCTTTTTCCAACTTGCCAATGTGAGTCTTTTGGTGACTCCATGAATCTTGAGATTAAACTAACCCCATAACTGACATCTGGTTTAGTAGCTGTAAGATACAACAAACTACCAACTAGCCTTATAAATATTGTAGAATCAACATTGGATCCTTTGTCTTGTTTGCTAAGTTTAGTCCCTGTAGCAACTGGTGTAGGTGCTGGTTTACAATTCAGCATCTTAAATCTCCTTAACACATCCTTTGCATACTTAGTTTGATAGATAAATATTCTTTTCTCTGATTGTTCAACTTCTATTCTCAAAAAATACTTCATTAGTCCCAAATCTGTCATTTCAAATTCTTTCTTCATTGCTGATTTAAAAGTGTCTACAGACAAATTTCCAAAAAAAATCAAATCATCAACATATAAACATACAATCAAAATCTGACTTTTTTTGTTGATTTTTGTGTACAAAGTAGGCTCACTATCGCTTCTGCTGAATCCATTGTTTAACATATAAGAATCAATCCTGCTATACCATGCTCTTGGTGCTTGCTTAAGACCATAAAGAGCTTTCTTCAATCTGTAAACTTTTTCTTTATGTCCTTGTACTTCATAACCTGTAGGCTTTTTCACATATACTTCTTCATCTAGAAAACCATTCAAAAAACCAGATTTTACATCCATTTGATATACATACCAATTATTTTGAGTAGCTATGGATAAAACCATTCTAGCTGTATCCAATCTAGCAACTGGTGCAAATGTTTCATTATAGTCAACTCCATGTTCTTGTGCAAAGCCTTTTGCTACTAACCTTGCCTTGTGCTTTTCAACATTTCCATCTGCATCAAATTTAGTTTTATAAACCCATTTGACTCCAATACAATCCTTACCTTTAGGTAAATCTGTTAGATCCCATGTGTGATTTCTTTCAATAGCATTCATCTCTTCATCCATTGCTTTTAGCCAATGTTTCTCTTTAACTGCTTCTTCATAATACATTGGATCATGAGTGAAAAGAGCAAAATTTGAAACCAAATCTAATTTCTCTTCTTCCTGATTATAAATCTCACTCAAACTTCTCATTTTCTTACCTTTAATTCTTGGTCTCAAAGTAGCAAGAGTTGGATCCGATTCATCACTTACTTGTGAATTTGGAGTAGGGTGACCTGCATGACTAGATTCACCTTGTTCAAACCTTCTAGGTGTTCTTATTGGAGTGTTTGTGCCTGCTTGTGGAGAGGATTGTCCACCTTACAAATTTTGTTCTTCAAAAACTTCTTCATCCTATGGAATTGGTGCTCCAACTGTGATGGTGCTACCATCCCATACTTCTTCTTCCTTAAATTCAACATTCCTGCTAATAATCACTTGCTTTGAAATTGGGTTATACAACTTATATGCCTTTGATTCTTCAGAATAGCCAATAAAAATGCATTTCTCACCTCTATCATCAAGTTTCTTTCTTGATTTAGATGGTATAAGAGAATATGCAACACATCTAATTTTTTTGAAATGATTTACACTATATTTCTTACCACTCCATGCTTCTTGTGGAACTCGATCTTTGACACTCTTTGTTGGGCTTCTATTCAGAATATACACTGCTAATACTACTGCTTCTGCCCAATATTCATTTGACAAGTGTTTGGCTTTCAACATGCTTCTTGCCATCTCCATGATTGTTTTGTTCTTCCTTTCTGCTACACCATTCTGCTGTGGTGTGTACCTTGTAGTCAATTGCCTTTTGATTCCATGATATCTGCAAAAATATTGAAATGTATTAGACATATATTCACCTCCTCTATCTGATCTTAGTACCTTGATATAACGGTCACTCTGCTTTTCAACCATTGCCTTGAATTCTTTAAACTTTCCAAAGGCTTCAGACTTATTCTTGAGAAAGTATATCCAAGTCTTTCTGCTAAAGTCATCAATAAAAGTTAGAAAGTAAGTACTACCTCCAAATGATGGAGTTTGCATTGGTCCACATAAATCACTATGGACTAGCTCCAATATTACCTTAGCTCTATATGAGCCTCCTACTGGAAAGCTCTCTCTATGCTATTTTGCAGAATACAACTGTCACATGAACTTCCTGGCTGTTCTATTGGTGGTAAACCCTTCACCATATTTTTCTTCTATAACAAATTTAAACCTCCAAAATGTAAATGTCCATACTTTAAGTGCCATAGCCATGATTGGTCTAGTTGCATGGAATTGTAGTGGGCTTCCTCTTTTCCTTGGATGCACTGAATATGAAGAGAGAACATGCGATTCTTCATCATCTCCACTTTACCTATCAACCTGTCACTTGGAACCTTGTCCAATATTGTGCAAACATTATCTATAAAAGATACTTTGTAACTTTTCTGTACTAACTGACCAACACTCAAAAGATTATTTTTTAGTCTAGGTACAAAATAAACATTAGGTATAAACCTTCTTTCACCATTCTTAGCCAAAACATTTATGACACCTTTACCCATGACATCTACTGTGATATCATTTCCTAATTTCACTTCTGATTTTACAGAATCATCAAGACTAGCAAAAAATTCTTTATTCCCTGTCATATGATTATTGCATCCACTATCTAAGAACCAAATATATTTAGCTTTTTCTTGAGTAACATTACAAGTAAAAAACATGCTTCCAAAATTAGAACTAGATTCACCTGTGTAATTAGCATTCTGCTTGTACACATATCTTGGTTTATTTCTGCAGTCACTTGCATAATGACCGTATTTCTTGCAGTAATAACATTGAACATTAGATTTATCAAACCTTTGAGAACCTTGCTGTGAGTGATTGTTGCCACATCCTCTACTGTTGTAGTTTTGATTAATGTGTTCACCATCTGAATTGTTCTTTCCATATCTGCCTCTGCCTCTTCCTCTGAAGCTTGACCTGGCTCTTCCTCTTCCTCTGCCAACTGATACTTGTAACTTGAAGGCATTCTCAAGAGAAGTATTATTTCTATTCATTCTAGATTCATGTGTTAGCAAAGAACCCATTAATTCATCTACAGATAATTGTTTCAAATCATTGATTTCCTCAATTGCTACAACTATTGCATCAAATTTACTGGGTAAACATCTCAGTGTTTTCTCTATAATCTTCTGATCCGTGATTGTTTCTCCATTAGATCTAATTTGATTCACTATATTTAAAACTTGATCCATAACCTGATCTATAGATTCTGATTCATTCATTTGCAAATTTTCAAAATTTCTCCTAAGAGATTGCAATTTAGCAATTTTTACCTTCGTATTACCTCTATAGATAGTTTCAAGGATTTTCCATGCCTCTCTGGATCTTGTTGCTGCTGCAACTCTAGAAAAAATTGATTCATCCAATCTCTGTTGGATTATAAATAAAGATTTCACATTTTTCTTTCTGTTCTCTTTAAGCTGGTCCTTTTGTGCTTGATTTAACGTCAGATGGGCTGCCTCGTCCTGTGGTTCTAAAAAACCACTTTCTACCAAATCCCATACATCTTGTGAGCAAAATAAAGTTCTCATCTTAATTGCCCAAAAATCATAATTCTTACCATCAAAAATAGGAATTTGAGGTTGAGAAATACTGTTCTACACTGCCATTTGTCACACTGAAAATGACTTTTTGGTCGCTGTTTCTAACACATAGTCGTCGACGATGGTAAAACTGCTGGTGGCGGTAACAAATACTATCGACGTCAGTAAAACTGTTGATGGCGGTAACAAATACTGTCGATGTCGGTAAAACTACCAATGGTGGTAACAAATACTGCCAACGTTGGTAAAACTGCCGATGGCAATAATAAATACTACTGATGTCGGTCTAAGATTCGGCCGATGTCGGTCTCTGCGCTCCCTGCTGGGCAATTCCTACGCTTTTCCTTCACTCGACTGCTTCGCTCTGCTTTCCTTTTGTCGGCTCCTTGCTGGCTTTACTCTTTCTAACCTGTGCTCTGATACCAATTTGAAGGGAAATACAGAGGAAAAAAATAAACAAGAAAACAAGAACTGTTAACCCAGAACTCAGAAAGCTACTGCTTCTTGAAAAAAACAAATTTTATTGATCTTCAATTTTCCCTTGATTACAATGTGCGCCCAAGCGTCTTTAAATAGATTTAGAATCCAAACAATAACTGAAAATAGACTCATCTATAATTAACTTCAACTACTTAACTAACTGATTGTTAAGTGCTTAAACTAACTCATATCTAACTACCAGTTTAACAACTGCTTGTTTAACTGCTTGCTTGCATGACAAAAGTAGGAGGTGGGAGAAATTATCTCCAATTAACTTGACTTTCTAACATTTGCATGCTTTTGCATTGGCCATTTGAAAGATGTTTTACAGATTTGGTTGAAGTGCAAAGAAGATTTCTTGTGTTGTTGAATGGTGACAAAATTATTCAAGGATTTTTTAAGGCAAAGAAAATAAAGGTATTCACAGTGGCCGAGTTGAGGGAGCCTTTTGCTTCTGGGGTCCCTGCTGAGTTCAAAATGCTTGTGACAAGAACACCAGACACTAAAGCTCAGAGATAACGGAGAAGCAATGGCATGTTTTGTGAGAATGTGGGGCTTTACTTTCATTATTCCCTTTATTGTTATTGTTTTCCCTTCGCAAAAATCGTGATTGTCGGCATGGTCGATTTGATCCTCACTCCCATTTTTAGCAGGAGGATTTTCAATTGGGAACATTTTCGTTCAAATCTGCTCTTTTTTTGGTCCAACGGTTTTCTCCTGTTGGTATTCTTCTAGATCTCAATTTTTATTTACCAGCCATTGCCGCCTAGCCACATTTTTTGGCCCGCTTTTCTACCCTTGGCCGCTCCTCCTTTTGACAGCCACTCGCCAGTCAATGCTCCTTCACACTGCCAATGCACCTGCTACCTAGGTCTCCTCCTAGTTGTACCCATGGTATTAACCATTGGGGCTATTCTAGAAACACATGGTTTCTCACATGTGGAAAGAGAGGTGTTATGAAGACTTAACGGTGTTCTGGTTCTAGCTGTTGATCAAATTCTGATTTCAGCTGTATATTCTGCTCTTTTTACAGCGTGAAGTCTCCCATGGTGGCGCCCAAATCTGCTGGACTTGCCTTCTTTCTGATGACAATGCATACCTAATTTATGTGTCTCTAATGGCAGCGAGCTTTCTACCTCTATGATGCAGTACAATTTGCTCTTCTCCTTGCTAAGCCAAAATTTAATTTTTCCTTATCATTTTCTAATAATTCTGCCCTAAAAGCTTTTAAAATTAGCTAATTTTTAGTTATTATTTTTTAAGTCACTGTTTTATTTTGCCTTTAAGTGAGTTTTTTTTCACTTAAGTGCACATAAGGGCAAGAAGAAGGGGCATTTTTTTTACCTTAGATTGTCTGAAAAGGTCTATCATTTTGTGTCGATTTTAACGGGTGGTTACATGACATATTTTACGTTTAAACTTGTTTGCATTTTAATGTTTTGTGCAAATTTAATTAAATTGACCATTAATGATGGAAAACGTGTTTTGCTATCACTTTTGATTGGTAACTCAAAATTGAATGCCACTTTTTTCAAAAGTGCATATTTTTTCATTCTCTTTCTATTGATATATTTTATTTTATAAAACACACTAAAGTTATAGTGTCATATTCAGGTGGTTTATGGGCCCTACTACTTTTCGCAGCATATTCTGTGCACTGATTACTTTCATTTATATGGAATCATTTTTATCTTAGTCTAAAGTCCATCTCTACAGCATGCACTGTTATTTTTTCTTACTCTAACACTGATTGCTCACTTGGACACATTCTCCATTGTGTTCGACGTCCCTTTCATGAGTGTGTTTTACGGGTTCATTGCAGATTATTTTATGCAGTTATGTACTTAACTGGTATCTTTCATCTATTATGTCAACCATCTTTGAGAGACTCTAAATTAGGATAGTTGTTTCATCTCTAATGATCTTTGTTGAGAAGGATAATTATGCTTCGTAGTGTGCTTATATGGAACACTTGCTCATACACAAGAATCATATTATATTTCTATATGGCTAGATTCATGCACCCATAGATCTTATTCGGTTTGATAAGTGGGTTAATACTTGTGACAAGGTTTTTTTCACTCTATTACTACATATTTTCATAGATCTTCATTGCCATGTAGAATATATAGAGTGTTCATGCATTGTTTGGAGCATACTACAGAATCTTATAAGTGACCCTGTTGAGATTTATGTCACACCTCCTCCTCATCTTCTTATAGTCTCTACTGAGACTATTGTACTCTTTCTTCATACTTTTATTTTTTTGTCATGATACATCCATAGTGGATAGTGTTCTTCCTTCTGTTGAGCCCCCACCACAAGATAAGATTCTACCAGACCTTAGTTGTCCCATCACTGATTCTACATCTATTCCTGTGTAGATTTTTGCTCTTTCAGAGCCTTCACATACTTGCATTTTTGAAGACTTACTGATTTTAGTGAGAGTACACAAATTGATTATTGATGATTTATATGTTCCTATAGACATTCATCTTATAGATATGAGTGCTTCATCTACAAATCAGTCTATAGTTTTGACAGTTGTTGAGCTTTGCTCTCTTATTTCCATGGACATTCTTTTAGTAAATGGTCTATGTCTATCTTATTCTTTGTCTTTTCTCTCTCTTTCATTATATGCTTCTTCATTGTCATCTTCTACAGTTAGTTCTATGATACTTGATCATACTTTGGCACATTTGAGCATTAGTAAGGAGACATTTGATAATTCTCCAGAGATATACATCATGATTCCTACTTGCAATCCACTTGAGTGAGAATTCAATAATTTGATAGCTTATGATTTCTTTCTTCTGAAAGGAAGATTATATTTTTTGCAGAGGGACCTACTACAACATCCACTATGTGACATTTTGTGCATACATTCTCTCTTATTTGTAGAGGCACACATCTTTTACATTTTATTAGATACTGGGATCATCACTATGTACTTGGGTACCTTATCAAGCTTTGTTGTCAGGACCCAATTTTATAACCCACTTAAGCTATGCTTAAGGGGGGTGTTAGAGTGGGATTTTTAGTCCTTACTTCTTTTTTTGGTCTTTCTTTTGGGGTGAGAGTTTTTTTCATTGGATTTTCTCTTTTTACTCCACTTATTGAGAGTTGCATTATACATGGGTACCTCATCAAGCTTTGTTATTGAGACTCATCTTTTCTTTTCTACCCACCTAAGCTACGCTTAAGGGGAGATGTTGGTGTAGGATATTCATCATTACATTTAATTATTAAATGGTAAATTCTTACACTTGTAGCTTTAACTTACTTAGGTATGATAAAAGGTTGAGTGGGTGAGAGGGTGAGTTCTACCTCAGGGTGAACTAAGTGCCACTGTGAGTTTTCCTATGAGTTCCATAGTGAACTACATCAGTATAATTATGAGTTCTTTAGTGAATTAATTCTACTAGTCTTTATTTATATTCTTCTTCATCATGCTATTGTAATTGAGTTGATTAGTGCAGACTATGAGAAATGCATACTAGATATTTGTAGAGTAAGGTAGTTTAATACAAAAATAATTATTGCACATCTTTTTACATGTTAATTTTTGAATCCAAGGTCTTCATTATTACAGACTTATTTGTGTGTTCATTCTTCTAGAAGATCACCAACTAGCATATTTTGACAGAACTAATATATTTGTAGAATCTAAAATAATAATATTATACATATCCAAAAAAACTAAGCTGTGTGTATTTCCATTGTGTCAATAACATTGATTGGCATTAAATATTAATTTGATCCTTCATTCAGTTTTATTTATATGATCCTTCAGTGAAATAAGTTATGTAGTATCTAAGAGCTATGCATTGAATATCTATTTTTATGTTGTGTGTGTGTGTGTGTGTGTGTGTGTGTGTGTGTGTGTGTGTCTATTTCTCTCTGTGTGTGTAGCGTTGAATACTCTGGAATATTTTCTTCTATGAAGTCTATTACATGTGGTACCTAAATATAGATTCACATATGTAGTGATATCTTTTCCATATCCAACATGTTTAGATTCCTTAAGTGAGTGTAAGTGTTATTTACAACAACTTGATGGAATCAAAGTTGTATTAAAATACATAGAATAATATGCATAAATGGATATAAAGAAATGTGTGAGTGTTATAATTAATGGCAATCTGATATGCGTATAAATACTCTATTACCTATGATAATCTATTCATTAATATTGTAGGAATATTAATATTTATAATAGATTGACAATGTATTTTTTGAATAGGAAAGTTCTAACAATTAAATCATTGATTAGAATTCTAATGGATATTGAAATTTATAAACCATATTTACGTATTGGTAAGCACTTTTATGAGAAACATAATATGAATACAATTAATATATGTGAGGGTATTCATTAAAAAATATATCTCTATATGGATTTGAGTATTCATATAAAATATTACATATATAGGAGTATTCGGACATATACCTAAACTTATATCTAAATGGATGGTTAAAATGAGTCATAGGGTGTCCAAGAGACTAAAACTATAAACATATGAAAATAATCTCTTAGAAATAGAATTAAGTTATTTAAATAAAAGATTATCTTATAACTTGGTTCTAAGCTATCTAGCTCTTTGAAAATAGCATGACTGATATATATATATATATATATATATATATACAACAATGAAAATTGGTGAGTGATACATGTTATAAGTAGATTAAAATGTATAATTTTTTAGATATATATAGCATATATTAGTTCCTCATGATGTGTTCTTATAATTTATATTTTTTTGATTGCTAGTATGTAGTTTAAACATAAGATATATCTAGTTGATATAAACTATACTTGTTTATTATTTAAGATTCAGGGGCATTTGATTCTTAAATTGTAAAACTAGTTGTTTGTGATTGAGTGGTTGTATTTATAAATAATGAACTATGATATTATGGGATGTCACATAATCTATTTTGATCAAAAATTATAATTTAAATGTATGTTATACTTGGATGGTACAAACTATAATTGTTATGTCTAGATTCATTCATATGTTTCATGGACTAAATATATGCGTGTTGGATATTTCTATAAATAACATGTTTTATGATATTGAATAAAAAATATTATATTATTTTTATTTGTAAAAAATAGAATATGCAGTCATATATATATATACCCAGTTGGTATAATTTGCACTTGTTTACTTATTAAATATATAATAAATGGTATTATAGAGATTTATTCATATATTTAATAGATTGAATATATATATACATGTGTTTATTAGTAGGGAGTAATATATTTGAAACTATTGGTTATATTTATGTTAATCAAATCTCGCATTATTGATACTGAGTAAGTAGTAAGATAAACTTCACTAACTTACTAGCATCACAATGTTAGATGAAGATAATCTGATCAATTGGTGTGTATAAAATTAATTGATCATAGAGTTCAATAATTATGTAAAAACTTAGTCAAGTAATGTTAATGAGATATTATCATTTCATGTGTATGATTTACATGTTTGTACGATATATTGATTAGAATGGGATTTTTTATGATACACCAAATGTTTAGTTAGAGAAATCATATAGCACATGGGTGATAGCTTGTTTCTCTTGATTGTTATACCATCTATTAGCATAATTTGTTAACTCAGATTACATTGTTTAGTGCAAGTTAGTTAGTTGTATTTCAATTTTTCATAGATGTCAATCAGTGATAGTTTTATAATTATTTATACATTGTATATATATATATATATATATATATTTGATTTTGAGAGAAATAGATATATCAAAGTTTCATTTATCATTTCATTTTGGTATTAGAGCAGTGATGCAAACATGAAGAAAAAGAAGCGAAGCATTAGAGGAGCCTATGGTATTGAACCTTGTAACTTTACAAGTGTACAATGAAGCCTGGAGAGCCTACGGATCCTATGACATGGGAAAGCCTAAATCTTGGAGCACTGAAATCAAGGGATAGTAGCCCAATGCTTGATAGAAGTCTGAAAAGTTACAATGAGTCAGAGATAGTTTGAGAGGCTTTAAGTCAACCTCAATGGAAGAAAGCTATGATTGCTAAATATGATGCCCTCATCAAAAATGGGATATGGGAACTTGTTGATCTACCTATATGTAAGAAATCCATTGGTTGTAAATGAATTTTCAAAATAAAGTACAAGGTAGATGGATCCATCGACAAATATAAAGCATGACTTATTGCAAAGGGTTATGCTCAGTAAGAGGGCATTGATTATGAGGAGAATTTTACACCCACTATGAAGATCAATACCATCAAAATTGTTTGCACACTGGCATCATAGTATAGATGGAAACTTTAGTAGATGGATGTCAAGAGTGCTTTCTTGAATGAATCTAAAAGAGGAAGTATACATGATGTAATCAGAAGGTTTATCCGATGACAAACATCCATAAAGGTACATCATCTAGTTAAGTCACTTCATAGACTTAAATAAGCACCTTGATAATGGTACATAAAAATATATGATCACCTATTATAGCATGGTTTCATTTGTAGCACCTTTGATTCCAATTTGTCTATCAAGAAGGTTGGTATAGATATTGTCATTTTTGTCTTGTATGTGGATGATCTTGTGATCACTGGTAGTTCAGATGATCTTATTGATATAGTAAATAATGACCTGAAAAAATCCTTCGACATTACTGATTTGGGGCTACTACATTACTGTCTTGACTTGGATATATGGCAAAAATAAAATCACATTTTTATCTCCCAAATGAAATACGTCAAGACACTCTTAGAAAAGTACATAATGTCAGATTATAAATCTCTTTCAACACCTATGGATAAAGGTTTACAACTCTCTTGATTTCAAGATTCCCCTCAAGTGGATGCAACTCTCTACAAACAACTCATTTTGATTCTCATCTACTTGACCTACACTAGACCAGATATATGTTTTATTATGAGATATCTTTTTAAATTTATGAAAGAACCAAAGAAATGTCACTAGATTGAAGCCAAACATATTTTGAGATATCTCTAAGATACACTTGAGTATGGTCTAAAATACAAGAATAGTTAGTTCTTGCAGGGGTACACTGACTCAGACTATGTTGGATCTGTTGATCACAAAAAAATCTACTTCATGATACATTTTTCATCTCAGATGTAGACCCATTTCATGGATCAACAAAAATAAATTAGTAGTTGCTCTCTCATCCACAGAAGCAGAGTATCATGCCACATAAGGAGTTGTGTGTGAATTAATATGGATACATCATATTTTGTCTAATATAGAGATTCCTGAAGATTAGCCATTAATTCTATTTTGTGACAATCAAAGTCTATTGAAGCTGATGAAGAATCTAGTTTTTCATGAATGAACCAAACACATTGAATTTCAATGTCATTACATCAGAGAATAAGTTTTGAACCACCATATTCAGCTCTAGTACTGCCTGATGGATTCACAGATAGCAGATATACTCTCCAAGTCTCTTGGCAAGGTGAAATTTGATCTATTTTAGGGGTATATTTGTAAAAACAATGTAATATAGGGGGAAATGTTGGTGTAATTAGTTAACTATTACATTTTTTTGTTATATTTGATAGTTTGATTATTAGTTGCTTTACCATTATGTGCTTAGGTGTCAGGTATGTAACCAATTGGTGATTGTATATAATCCCCCGAAGTTGATGATTAAAATATCAAAGTTTCCTGAACTCTAATATAAACATAAAAATTGTATTGAACACTTGAGATTTCTAGAGATATTAGAGTTCAGGGAACTATGCTGTGGAGAGCCATGTATCTTATATATATACATTGTATTGTATTTATTATTAAAATATTATCTTGATGAGTTGTAATTACTTATTTATTATACATTGAAAGCAATGATTGTATGTTTATACTAGTCATGATTGGATATTTGTAATTGCTTTTTATAGTCAATTATGATGTGTTTCTTATGATTATAGTAATCAGTGATGTATGATGTATTATGTTTAAATTATAATTATCACACTTGAGTATTTTATATGATTATCGATTAAATTCTTATGATGTAATTTATTTAAAATATAGGTCATTTAAATTAAAAAACCATGTATTTTCAAGTAGATCCTAGTGGAGATATTACATGTGATATCAAAGTTATGATTCAAACTCTAAGATATAATGAGTCTATTATCATTTTCATAGTGTGATTCTCAATAACATCCTAATAAGTAGAAAAAGTCTTAGGATGTGAGAGCACATGTAGTGTTATATTGGTTAAGTGAAGTGTATTTTAGACTTGTTGTGTCTCTTGTATGACTTGCTGACTACTATAGGTAAGTGTCATCTCTCATAGCTAGCATGGAGGTGAGTTGTTACTCTCCCACTCCCCTTGATATCATTGTAATCCACTGAGTGGATGCATATTTTCATAATGTTGAAACTTGTTTCTGCAATGTTGTTTTGAACATATTCCCTTAAGTTTGAGGTGTAGTTTGTTTTCTTACTGATAGAAAAGATGTAGTAATGGAATGGATTGATGAATTTGTGGTTAATATTTCCTTTCTAGTTGTGGAAATAGATTGTGATACTACACTTACAAATTTGGTAAGTGTGTAGTGATTATGGAAACTCAAGTTTTGGTGTTTTCTTCATACCATGTGAGGGTATTTAAGAGTTTTGTTGTTGAGATATTATATCACTACTTTATTTGTGGATTTTTAGAGTCGTACTTTCTAGTGTTGTTTTATCTAATATTGTGAACCTTGACCATATGAAGTGGTGAAGTTTGAATGTAAATTGGTCTTGGATTAAGATTTATAAGTTGATTATAATCATTATATTATGATTCACCCTAAAATAGATTGGTATTATTCTCAACTTGTTGAAAACATTTTGATTTGATGAATTATTTAGGTTCCATTTGCATAGAGCGAGTGTGAATTAGGATGTACATAACATCTTGTTAGTCTAAGGGTTGAGATAAACTTATAACTTATTGTGTAACTGAGTAAGTAGGAAAGAATTGTATTGTGTGTTTCTTTTATAAGGTTGCAAGGATGGTGTGATCCTTGAATTTTATATGTTATGTTGACATTAACATTATTTCCTCTTAACTATGAATATAACAGAATAAGTTGAGTTTTGAAATATGATACTAGTTATGTTTAGCTAGTGCAACTTAATACAATTATAAAATCATTGTATGATTTTTATCATAATGTATATTAGTACATCTAAAATTATTTATCATATATCATTGATTTCTATGATCTATTTGTATGGAGTTATGATTCATTAAACTTTATGCACATTTTAGAGATGATCAAATCATAGAGACCTAAAGGACGAGTGGTGAAATAGCAACTTGAGTATTAAAAGATGCAAGTGGATCCTATATAGTCTCACATTGATTAAGTAGTTACTGAGTTTGGATATGATAAGGGAGTTTGTTGAATTTGAGATATGGAAGATAGATATGTCCAATTCAATTGTATGGCGATACACATGTATACTATAAAATGCTTATTCTTTAATTTTGTATATATTAGAAATGTAGTATTTCCAATTCTTATTCATCGTCATACTTTTTAGGAGCTATGTGAAGTAGTGACAGTATTGGCATGTTATACTTATTAGGAGTTACATAGATTAGTGATGGTATTAACTTATACACATCATTTTTTCAAAGTTCTCTAAACACTTTTCATTGGAATGAGAAAAATACTCTAGGTTAGAGATATGTGGAGAAGTGATGGAAGATTTTATGTAACTCTCCTTAGCCATTTATTTTTGGCATTTATGATGATTTCATATGATTCTTTTTGAAGTTTAAATTCATAAAGTCGACAAAATTTTTATTGATATATGTGGGGCCCTTCGAGGTATAAGAAGTGGTCAGTTCTATAGTATATAGATTTATCTTATCAGTTCTAGGCCCTGGGGTGGTCATGATAGAACTAATTAGAATAAGTGATACTCATAAATATTTTTTGCATAATAGGGAGATGTCATATTACAGGATTTTGTGGGATCAATACTCTGAGAATAGTACTATTTGAGAGGACTTGATTAGTTCTATAGATGAATTTCACATTTATTTATTTGATTTGATATTTTATACTATATTACTTTTTTGGTGAACAATATTTTTAAACTATAACTTATGTTTAAATAAGTGTCATCTGGAATGATGACTAGCTTTATGGGAAAATGATGTTACATTTTGATTCCTTACTAAATAAATTTACTTGATTATGCATAGATTTTTTATAGTTGATAATTTGATTCAATTATTACTAGCTAAGTTGTAAATCATATATTTTTATGGGGTAGTTGTATGTTACTTAGATTTTATTGCTATGAGCTATTTATAATATATAATATTTATATTATGATCATGTTAATATATTATTTTATGATATACATGTCATGATATTATGGAATAACTATCTACTTGTCATGAGTTGGATACAAAAGAGATTCATTCCTTAGAGCATGATGGAGAGAAAATATCATCAGAGAGAATAACGTAGATAGAGATATTAGAGGATGAAAAAAAATGGATAGAACCATATACACACCACATTAGTTAGTACATGTTAGATGCTTAATGGACTGCTTAGCATAGTGTGTCTTGATGATGTTGCATTTAGATAATGGTTTATGCATGATTAGTTGTGGGTGTTAGCTCATATTTATGCTTAGATGATATAATTATATATGATTACATTTATATCATGCTAATGTGTTCATGACTACTAGTATTTTCAAAAATAAAAATTTAGATGATGAAAGTTTGGATATTATCGTATGTAGAATAACCGACATATCTTAGTATTATTGTGAACACAAGCTAGATATACTAATGATATTAGGAAATATCATTATAAGTTTTAATGCTTTAATACAAATAAATGACAACTTAAAATAAATAATTATCATCACCATGATGGTGTAATAAATTATTAATTTTATGTGTTTAATTAGCTATTAAAATTTAAAATTATATATATATATATATGTATATATATATATATATATATATATATATGTATATATATATATATATATGTATGTATATATATATATGTATATATATATGTATATATATATATATATATATATATATATATGAAAAGGAAAATAAAGTAAATAAAACCAAATAAACTCAAAGAAAGGAAAAAGAATAAATTTAAAATATCAAGAAAAAGAGAAAAATATTCATGAAAGCATAGCAGATTTAGAAGTTTGGATAAAAATAGAAATAAGAAAAGATAAGTTTTAAATAAATCTCATGATTTATGCAAAAGGAATAAAAATGGGGGGCACAGTAGAAAAAGAAGGGAGGAGCGCAAAGAGGAGAGGTACAAGTGGAGGCGAAGGGGAGAGAAGGAAAAGAAAAGTGTATAGAATTGAGAATCACGGGTATGTGTCATCCTCACCTTTGCTGAGATTTTCATATTATTTAGATTATATAATGTTAATTTCATTAGAAACTTTCTGATTATACTATATCTATGTGTGATAGTATACATGAGCGTGACGATCCACTTATATAGAGAACTAGATATTAACTATATAATTTAAGATATATATATATATATATATAAAGAACTAAAATACATGTGATTCTATCTTCCAAACATGCATAGCTATTTGTATGGGGTATCTATTTTATTTAGCGAATGATTTGGGGAAGATTTTCACTATGAATCGCCATACAAGGTTGGACAAGATGTGGTTAAAAATAGATATTTATTAAATCTAATTAAATATATTAACTATATTTATATTTTGGGAAGTTCGCTGCATGGAAACTTATATGAGTAATTGTAATACAAATAAACAGAGTCCAATATGCCTCCGAAATTTAAATAGATCCATTTAATAATGTGATCTGTATAATATTTGAATGAGAGTATGAATGATAACATACACAAATATAATCTGTTCAACATGCAATATAAATTATTAATCCCTAAGTAATAATAAATATAGAGATTCATTATGAAAATATAGTGACTTACTCATAAAAGCAACGATTTACTCATTGAAGCAGTGATTTACTCATAGAAATAACAATTTAATTATATAGAAAGGACACTATTTTTATAATAGCGATATTAGTATATACATTATTTGTGCATTAATATATGGTAGTTTTATTCTTAATAGTATCACTATTCTTTACAAGATGTAGTTTTTTATAGTGTCTATATTATTTATAGTATGGCTACTATATTTTTATTTATAGTATCATTGTGGATAAAATTAATATAATAAATATTTGTACAATGCTATTAATTGTCTGGTAATATTGCACGATTTAATATAAAGGACATCATCTTCTTTATATATATATATATATATATATATAAACTGATGGAGATATAGAGATATAATGTATAGGTGTGCATCAAATTGATATGTGTAAGCATGTACAATAACTTTAATAGGTAAATATATAATATTACATTCTAATTTCCGGAATGGTATCTATTTTTCATAATGGTGTAGCATGGGGATATATACCAATAGCGCTAATACATTGTGATACTTCCATTAGGTAAAGGATTTGCATAACCAATAATACGTTGTTATATCTCAAATTTTGTATAATAATTCATTACATATTTATTATAATGTCCCTTTATTTCAAAAGATATTAAGATCAAATGTTGAGTCTATATTAATGGCATTATCTAGAATAATCCCTATAGTTGGATTTGAAAGAATGCCGTGTACTCTGATATTATATTTGTGGTACCCTGATATGTAATATTAGTAAACTATATACATGTTGTATAATATCTAGGGAATATATGGTGAACTAGTATTTTTTTGAATCTAAGATAATCATATTATACATATCAAAAAAAATTACGCTGCGTGTATTCTCATTGTGCTAATAACAATGATTGATGTTAAATATTAATTTGATCCTTAGTTCAATTTTATTCATTCGATCCCTCAACTAAATAAGTTATGTAGTATCTAAGAGCTACGCATTGAATCTCTCTTTTATATTATGTGTGTGTGTGTGTGTAGCGTTGAATAATATGGAATATTTCCTTTTGTGACATATGTCACATTTAGTACCTAAATACAAATTTGCATATGTAGAGATATCTTTTTTGTATCCAACTTGTTTGGAGTCCTTAAGTGAGTGTAAGTGTTATTTACAACAAGTGAACAAAATTGAAACTGTAATAAAATACATAGGATAATATGCATAGATGGTTATAAGGAATTGTGTGAGTGTTTGATTGTTATAATTAATGAAGATGTGGTATGGGTATAACTAGTTTGTTGACTATGATAGTTTGTTCATTAATATTTTAGGAGTATTGATATCTATAATAAATCATCAATGTATTTTTTGAATAGTAAAGTTCTAACAATTAAGTCATTGATCAAAATTATAATGGTCATTGTACTTTATAATCTATATTTACATATTGGTAAGTCCTTTTATGAGAAACATAGTATGAATATAATTAATATATATGAGGATATTCATATATAAAATAAATATCTACATGGACTTGAGTATTCATATGAAATATTACATATATAGGAGTATTGGGACATATGCCTAAATTTATAGCTAAATAGATTGTTAAAATGAGTCATAAGGTGTCTGATGGATTAAAACTATAACCATATGAAAATAGTCTCTTAGAAACATAATTAAGTTGTTTGAATGAAATATTATTGTATAACTTGGTTATGAGTTATCTGACTCTTTAAAAATAGTATGACTGACTATTCATATATATGTGTGTGTGTGTGTGTGTGTGTGTGTGTGTGTGTGTGTGTGTGTGTGTGTGTATGTGTATATGTATATGTATGTATGTGTATATATATATATATATATATATATATATATATATATATAGTAATAATAATTAGTGAGCAGTACATAGAGTGAGTAGATTAAAATTTACAAGTGTTTAGACATATATAGCATATATTACTGCCTCATGATATGTGCCTATAAGTTATGTTTCTTATTATTGCTATTATGCAGTTTAAACATAGGATATACCCAGTCTTTATAAACTATACATATTTGCCTATTATTTAAGATTTAGGAGCATTTAATTCTTGAATTGTAAAACTAGTTATTTGTGATTGAGTGGTTGTGCTCATGAATAATGAACAATGATATTATGGGATGTCATAGAATGTATTTTGATAAAAAACTATAATTTAAATATATGTTATATTCGAGTGATATAAATTGTAATTATTATGTCTAAATTCATTCATGCATTTGATGGACTAAAAATATGTGTTAGATGTTTTTATGAATAATATGTTTTATGGCAGTTAGTAGGAAGTATTGTATTGTGTCTGCTTATAAAAATTAGAATATATATCTTATATTTATTATACCTAACTGGTATGATTTATCCTTGTTTCTTTATTAAATATGTAATAAATGATATTATAGAGATTCATTCATACATTTGACAGATTGAATGTATATATATTATTATTCCTGTGTTTAGCATGTTTTGTGTTTACTAATAGAAATTAATTTGTTTGAAACTGTTAGTTATATATGCTAACTAAATTTTATATTTTTGGTACTGAGTAAGTAGTGAGATATATTTCATTAGCTTACTAGCATCACAATGTCAGATGAAGGTAATCCAATCAAGTAGTGTGTATGAAATTTATTGATTCTAGAGGTCAATAAATATTTGAAAACCTAAGCTAGGTAATGTTAGCAAGATATTATCATTTCATGTGTATGATTTACATGTTTATGTGATATATTGATTACAATAAGTTTTTTCATGATACACCACATGTTTAGATAAAAAAATCAAACAACGCATATGTACTAGCTTGTCTCTTTAGATTCTTATACCATCACTATCTATTCATCCATGATGGGAGGGTCATTCCCTGATGGGATTTGTGTAGGGGATCAATGGTCCCTAGTTGGTGTAAAAAAGTGCTTGAATGATGCTCTCCCTCCATAGTAGTAGTACTTACATTGAGATGACACTCAAGATTGTTAGAGATACTAAATTATAGAGAACTATGCTTAGGGGAGCCATGTATCTTATATATGTATATTATATTATATTTATTATTAAAACATTATCATGATGAGCTGTAATTACTTATTTAATGTACATTGACATCAATAACTATATTTTTGTACCAATTATGGCTAAATATCTATAATTACTTTTTATAATCTATTATGATGTGTTTCTTATGATTATAGTAGTAAGTGATGTATGATATAGTATGCCTCAATTACAATTATCACACTTAGAGTATTTTATATGATTATCGATTAGATTCTTGTTGTGTAAGATATTTAATTTATATATTATTTAAATTTTAAAAAAGCATGTATTTCTAGGTATACCCTAGTGGGGATGTTACATTTGTTGCATGCTTAAATGCATTAGGGGGTTTGGTGAAAAATATGTTAGAATCCAAGGCATCACTTTGGATACGAAATGGATCATTCATTCATTTGTTGGCAATGAACCTTGAAAATTCCTCATTAGACATAATACTTTGAGTGGTTTCCCTAAAGGCAGGCCTAAGTGGATTGGGTTACATATAATAGATCTCCTTCTCGACCCTTTCTCCATCAAAAATTACTATTTATCCTATTTTTGGGTCAATTTGGAAAGGTTGGGACTTGGTCAAGCATTTGGTCACTGTAAAACATGTCTTTAGCTAGTTCGGGTCATGTTATCTGGGGTACATATCAATATGGTAGAACCTCTCCCTCAATGGTTAGCCCCTTGTTCTTATTAGGGGCTATTGTATCTTGTAATGGTTTCAAAAAGGTCTGTAAAGATTTAATGATCTCTTCTCATTTGAAGGATGGGCCTCTTGAGATCTAATCATATTTAGATATCATATTCCTTTGTCTCAAAGGAAGACCTTCTTTATGGTTTTTAAGGCTCTGAAGGACAATAATTATATTTTAGTGTTGGACAAATTGAGGATGTATGCTATAAGAGTATCAAGTGGGTTAATGGCACTCCCTTGCATGAGTTCTTCACTAAATACTGTATAACAAGCTTTGTTTTTCCAAACCCCCTTACATATCTCTTAATCATGTGTGAAAGGTGCATGACCCTCTTCAGAGATGGTCCTTTAGATTTAATGTCATATGAGCATCTTGTCTAGAGCCTAAGAAGTCTTGCTTTCATTGATTTATTATTTTTAACAAGCTTGTTTTTAGTGGCGTCATTTCTAAGCACTCCAAGGTTCTACCCTTTTATTTGGTCTGTGGTGAAGTGAATCTTTAGAGCATCTATTTTTTTCTTGTCCCTTTATTGCTAAAGTTTGGAAGAATTGTTTATAGTTTTAGTCTATTATTTTTGGATGTGATCTTACTTCGTTGAATATTGCTTTTAGTTATGTCTTTCATAATAAAAAAGTGCATCCTTTCTTGCATAAGTTCGTTGTTTTTTCAATTGAAAATTTATGGTTTATTTGGAGACAAAGGAATGAAGAGGTGTTTCAATATAAATCTATATCACTTACTAACTTTTTAGTTGAAGTCATCATTAGTATTATTTCTATGTAGATTCTTCTCAAGCTCAATATCTCTTGGGAGGTGTTGGAGAAATTTCTGAGTATGGGTATGCTGAAAGTAACTTCAGATTATCTCCTAGACTCAGGTGGATTCTTGAGATTATCCCCTCATCTAGACTAGAATCTCTCCCGTAATATGGTTGTTAAATTCAAGGTTTCTGAGTATGAGTTGTCGTCAATCAAGGATTCTTATTTCGAGTAGGCTAAGGATCATGTCCCTGGTTGGGTTGCTTCTTTAGAGAAATTGATAAAAAATGTGTCCATAGTTGGATGAATGTGGTTCACAACATGAGTATTCATAGTGTCAATCCATTCCAGATTCTCGATGGATGGAGATGGCTTGGACTCTTCTAGTATTGGTCTTATGAGTTTGGATCTTCAACATAATTCTACAAGAGATGAAATAGGGGTGGAATGAACTTCTTCTCCATAGTGCAATGAGGAACAACAAAGAGAATATTGGAGGATCATTCATAAAGAAATAAATGAGTTTTCTAGTAGACTTAAGAAATCAGTTGAAGTTGGTGGTCAAAAGAAAGTGGATGATGTGCTTCAGTTTACAAAAGAAAACAAAATTGCTCCTTTGTTGGACAAGGTCTCTAGATACTTTCCCCTAGAAGTGGACATTCAATCTTCTACTCAGTTGGGACTTGTAGACTCTGTATAGCAGGGACCTAATTATTTGGTTAAAAATGGTGTTGGTGAATTTTATAAGGGTGCTACTTTTGGGAGGGCACCAGCTGATCATGCATAGTTTTCTATTTCTTTGATGTGTTTTGGGGGCGAACCATGGCTCATGAATTTTGTGTATGTTTAGCTCATACTCTTTCTTTTCTGTTATTACCTCATGCATGAAACATTTTTTTATACTGACATATCGTTAATGTTTTGACCATTTTTTTGCATTTAACTACCCTTGTGGTGGTAGCCTGTTTTGTACACCCTTGAGTGCTTGACTTTTGTTAACGATGTTTCCATTAAAAATAAAAAATTAAAATTAATTTTTTATATAAACAATCAACAAAAATATGTTATTTTATTTTTGTACTCAAAGAGCTTAGTCTCATAGACTTTCCTACCCCTTTATTGGCGTATATTAATATTGATAGAAATAAGATTTACAATATTCAAGTAACAGTTGTACTCAGAAAACTTAGTTTCATACACTTTCCTGCCCTTGTTGTTAATGATTGCAGACATATATGAAAAGTATATTAATATTGATGGAAATAAGATGTATAATATTTAGATATGGAAAGCATATTAATATTGATGGAAATAAGATGTATAATATTTAAGTA
This sequence comes from Torreya grandis, assembly GCA_037957365.1. Lineage (NCBI taxonomy): Eukaryota > Viridiplantae > Streptophyta > Pinopsida > Cupressales > Taxaceae > Torreya > Torreya grandis. The sequence continues at coordinate 237,893 of JARHVA010000847.1, forward strand.
ACAAATGTGACACGGGCCTAAGAAAACTTAGTCTTATACACTTTACTGCCCTTGTTGCTAGTGATTGCAAACAGATATGGAGAGTATATTAACCTTTGACGGAAATAAGATTTGTAATATTTAAGTAACAGATGTGACAAGGGCAATCTTGGAGAAGCCTGTCACTCTCTGGAAAGGAAAAATATCCTTAATAGGAATCGCGTGCTAGAAGTGTTTCTCCTATGTATTACATTGCGTGGACAAAATTAATTATTTGTAGTGGTGCTGGAATACGACATGGGAAAAATTTAAAAAAATGTAAAATGATAGTGCGCAAATTCGGCCACATCACCGAATAAGAGGACAAGCACCTAACCATCCTGCAACAGACACGTAAAAAGCTATCTGCATCATTCTTTAATATTTGACTGTTTCGTTCAAACATACATGCTTAAATTGTTTTGGAATATGGAACAAATCTGGACACTATTTGAAATAATTTATAATCTATGAAATGGGATGACAAGCAGCTTACCATTCTGAAACGGACACGTAGAAAACTATCTGCATCATTCTTTTAATTTTTACTGTTTCGTTCAAACACCCATGCTTAAAATATGGAATAAATCTGGACACCATTATAAATCTTACAATTTATGCTTTAATCTAATCTATAACATTAAACTGTACCCAGCTTTGTCTATAAAATCTTTTCATAGCAGTGGAAACCACCATAGCTTTGTTTCTCTGTTTGGCTTAATCTTCTTTCTGCTTAAATATTTTGTGTTTATTCAGTCTAAAAAATGAGGACCTACATACGCCTTGCAGTCGGCATTTTAGGTTATTTTCTGTATACATTTACATGAGATCTAGATGCGGTAGTGGCCTGTAGAATCATGTGTTTTTTCGTTTTTGTGTTTGTTTCTATGTAATTAAGATGATCTTGCTCATCTAATCAAATGGGTTTGTCGTATATTACAGGAAATGTCACATCCCTGCTTCTCTATGCAGTTCCGACGTAAGAAATAAGCATGCCTCACATTTAAAATATAATTCTAATCAAGTTTTGGACATAAACACTAGGTAGAATTTTGGCTAATAATTTATGTTACAAGCTGGGTGGTTGCAGTATCACATTCAGAAGAGTATTGAAAAAGAAATCAACTGAAGAGTTTTCAAGCGTGCCATATGTGATAGGTTTCCTCAACTGTGTGCTCTACACTTTGTATGGGACGCCATTAATAAGCTTTGGCTCTGAGAACATACTTGTCTCCACCGTTAATGGAGTTGGAGCTATTCTGGAATGTTGTTATATCTGTATTTATATACCCTTTGCTCCATCTAAGACAAGGGTATTGAATCTCAGCTCTGTTACTAAAAACTTTTACTTTTCCTTTCCTTTATTTTATTTTCTGTTATTTCTGTTTTCCGAACCTGACACAATCTTAGCTAGATTGTTGTCATCTGTCAGCAACCAATGGAAAATTGATAAGGAAAAAAACGTTAAGATTGATATCTCAAAGCGAAATTCAAAGAGATGTATTTAGGATATCTGTGTCATGCTGAATTTTAGTGGGGATATGTCTCTTATATGCAACCTTTTCAATTCCCATTTTCTGTTTGATTGCCATTATAGTCATGTTTCACATTTCTAGTTTCAGATAACTTAGATCCTAAACTTCATGATTACGGTTACAATTATGTTGGCAGAGGAACGCAACAAGGATGGTGGTTGCAGTGCTGCTTTTATTTGGGACAGTAATTGGGGTTTCTGTTCTTGGGTTCCATTCTCACAAAAGCAGGAAGATGGTGGTAGGGATTGCCACTATAATATCTTCAGTTCTTCTGTATGGATCCCCGCTCTCAGTCATTGTAAGTTAAATGTAACCCTAATTATGGTTGCTGCTTAAGAAACATGGTAACCAAGAGTTATATGATAATGCAGAGACTTGTGATGAAAACAAGGAGCGTGGAGTTCATGCCATTTTATTTGTCACTCTTCTCTTTTCTGAGCAGCACTTTGTGGTTCATATATGGTGCTCTAGGCCGAGATCTATATATCATGGTAATTAATTGATTTCCTCCCCTCTGATTTATTATAAATCATATCACATGATAATGGTGGTTATTTGATCTGCTTTATTTGTGATGAGAAAAATTCCAGGCTCCCAATATTTTGGGATTGCCGTTGAGTATAGGGCAGTTGGTGTTATATTGCATCTACAGAAACAAAGGGCAACAAAATTCTGATGTAGAGATCGGAGTAAAGCAGAATGGGGACGCACAAACCGCAACGGACGCAGATGCAAACAAAATGACGACCTGAAAAACTGCAATCAAAATGATGATGATGACTACATTGAAAAAGACCTCATGAAATATCAAAGAGTTTATTATTTGGACATTTATGAAGAGTGGGTTAGATGAAAAAACTTAGGTGGATTCAATATTATCATTTTATCTGTGTTTTTCACCTTCTAAACTCTTGCAAAATACAAACTTCTAAAGTGACAACAATAATTAACATTATTATAAATATTTATATTAATAAAAACTTTTAATTAAGTTGACATGCACAAGGGCCTCTTTGCTAGGTCAAATCAGGACATTTATCTAAGAAGTTAATTGCATACAAACCATATCTCCGTCTTCCTGTATTTTTATATAATGAGCTCTTCACATTAATAATTATAATTAAATATGGAGGAAATGTGAGAAAGCAATGACACCATAAAAAGTAAAGAAGTTCTAATAAGGTAGTGCCTTTCTCCTTAAGATAATCTTCTTAATATTGTTTAACAATTTTTTAAGTTTGACAATATTCAGTAAACGGTTTGAAAATTGTATCTTTGTTTATTATTATTAATATATATTTTTATTTTTATTTTTATTTTATTTTAATTTTTGAGTATCACTTTCTTTTTATAAATATCATGACAAAATTGTCATCAACAAAGTGTTTATTTATGATTTGGTTTTAAGGGATATGAACAAAGAAAATTTCCTTCCAAAGGCTTTAAGTAGAATAGTCAATCAATAAGTATTATTAACTTCAACAACTAGCACATATAAAGAGGGAATCAGAATAAAACATTGTTTAATAGATTTGAACAAATAAAAATTTTCATATTGATATCCATTTATAGTCAAATAGGTAAATGCATGTTTGTCAAGGGCTTGCAACATAACAATAGCCCATTCCATCTTTTTATTAACACCTATAATGTTATCATAAATGTATCAGCATTTGATAAATCCAATTTGCTCAAGGTTAACCACCAAAAGAAGAAGATACTTTTATCTTTATGTTAGAGATTTAGAAATAATATTATAAGAGACATTGAAGAAGGTGATAAGTCTTTGATTGGTAATAAGCTCAAGGTATCCTAATTTGGGAATGAACTTGATATAACATTTGTTAAGGAGATTTCCTCAAGATCCAGGGCTATGGATTCAACATAAACTTTATAAAATTTGGCTCAACATATTCCTATAAAATTTGTTAGACTTGACAAGGAAAAACATCAATTCTTATGAGTTTTTCATAAGTTATACAATCAATAACATTTTAAAGCTCATCAATAGAAAAACGCCTATCATAGGCCATTATTTAACCACAAAAGAATTTGTATGGAATCACATATTAATGAATTTATACAATGTAGCCTCACACACTTCATTATAGACTTGGGCTTGAAAGACCTACTTATAATGCATAGAAAATAATTGAAAGATGTCTGTCAAACTAGTAATATGATCCCAAACCTAGTTAAACACCTTGATCTAGATAGAAAAGTGTCTAGCTCTAAGTATTTGAAAAAAAATTATAAACTCCATCTCCGACCTTAAGCCAGTTGATTCTATCCTAGATTTGAGCATTGTGAGCTTGGTGAATTTCAACTCGCTTGATTTTTTGATGTAACCTTGCTATTTGGATTTATAGTGATTCATTAAGTGGATAAATTTATAGTTCATAAAATACCTTATCGAATTCTATAACATGGGAAAATTTAGCTCCTTTTTAAAAATAAATCCAACTATATACCAAAAAATGTTCAAAAAATGGTAGTGTGAACAATGACTACCTCCCACGATTCAATCCAACCTTTGACACTAATAAGGTAGGGGACAAGATTCCATAGCTACCTGGTGTTTAGATAAAATTGAAAGCATTGAGATAAAATTGGTGATTGAAATGTTTAGAAAGATGATATGACCATTCCATACAAAACTCAATGCATTGGTAGTCTAAGTAAAGAACAAGAACACTGACTAGCATATCAAAGCATTAGGAAAATGTAAAATCATCTTGCTCTATGAAAAATGTTTCATCTAGTCGCTAGAGCGCTCTATTAGTTCCTTGGCAAATGTTCAACCAAGGGAACCAAGGGGTGGCAAGGGAGTGTTTGTGGTGATGGTTATAATCATACAACCCTTGTTCCACATATAAAACCATGCTTCAATTTTGCCAGCACAACATCTTATATGTAGGGACCCTTCCTTGTCCTTTGTAGATTCAATCATATTAAAATATCTACTAACAATCCATATTTCTATGGAAAGTTCCTCCATGAACCACTGCCAAAGAGCGACACTTTCCACAATGTCATTAGAAGTATAAAAGTTAACCAAGCCAAGGGATAGCTTATCAAAATAAAATAAAAAATTCCAAGTGGCATGATTAGATACGCCCACTCCCTAGTCCAACTAAAACAAGGTAAAAACTAATTGTGTAGTGGTGATGCAATACAACATTAGGAGCTTCAATTTTTTTCTATTTTTTTAAATTTAGAAAATGATAGTTTTGGACAGGAAAATATAGGAACATCATCACTAATCTGTTTTAAATGAAAAAAAATGAAAAAATTTAAAAGGTGATAGTTTAATTGATAAAGATAATGATTGTTTATATACATTTATTAAGTACAATTTTTTTTGAATATTAAATAAAAATAATTAAATGTTTAAAATAAGTTGATTCACATTTATGTTTTCTTTATATTTATTATTGTTTAAATCTTTTGTGTTTGTTCGGGGATCTACATACATCTTGTAGTAGGCAAATTTTTAAGTTATTTTTTGTATAATAATTCTAAATTTGCATCATCACTAACCTTTTTAAAATGAAAAAAATGAAAATATCTAAAAATTTATAGTTCAATTAATAAAGATAATGACTATTTATATACATTTATTTATTAAGTACAAATCTTTCTAAATATTTAATAAAAATATTATATGCTTAAAATAATTAGATCCACATTTATGTTTTCCTTATACTTCTTATTGTTTAAATTTTTTGTGTTTGTTTGGGGACAGACTTACATACGCCTTGGAATGGGCAATGTGGTAGTGGTCTGTAGAATCATGCATTTTTTTGGTATGTAATTTTAATGATCTAATTCAGTAAATGAAATGCCTCCCATTTAATATGTATTTTTAATTATGTTTTGGATTATGAACATGGTTATATTTTGGATCTAATAATTTACAGCGTCTTTGCAGTATTATATTTGGAAGAGTGTTGAAAAAGAAATCAACTGATATGAGACAATTAATTAGTGTGAGAGAAGATTGATTTTAATCAATATTCACAAATTAGTGAGATTCACACTTAATCAATCATATAAATTCATATAAAAAAATATTAAATATTAAAAAATTTAATTGATTACTTAACTAAAATTAACCACTTTATTAAGACTAATTAAACTTATACTCTAAAAAAACATACTTATAAAAAAAACATACTTATATGTATACCCTTTACTCATCTAAGACAAAAGGCATTGATCCTTAGTTTGTTGCAAACAATTAATAGTAAGCTGGACGTCATGATTGCGACTACAATTGTGAATACTGGTATGTGGGAAGAGGAAAGCAACAAAGATGGTGGTTGCAGCGCTGCTTTTATTTGGGACAGTTTGGGTTTCACTCTCACAAAAGTAGGAAGATGGTGGTAGGGATTGCCACTATAATATCTTTATGTTCTTCTGTATCGGTCACCGCTCCCAGTCATTGTAAGTCATATGTAACCCCAATTGTAATTGCTGTTTAATTAGAAACAAGGTAATTAAGTTAATTAAATGTTATATAATGGTGCAGAGACTTGTAATGAGAACAAGGAAAATGGAATTCATGCCATTTTATTTGTCACTCCTCTGTTCTGAGCAGCACTTTGTGGTTCATATATGGTGCCCTAGTCGAAGATATGTATGTCATGGTAAGTTATTATTTTCCTTCGATTTGATTTAGTATAAATTATATCACATGATATACGGGTTATTTGATCCGAGGAAAATATCAAGCTCCATTTTGCTTAACATTTTGTTGTGGTGATTGTTTTCTTATATTTTAATCAACAGTCAAAATTGATAGGGTTCATACTTCCAATTAATTAAATAAATTTATATTTAAAAATATTAAATAGTAAAAAAAAATAAAATTAATTGCTCTATTAAAATCAACCAATTTGTAAATGGGTGTTAAACTTACCCCTTTCATACTATTAATGTCAAACATTGTATAAATTACTAATATTGTTACTATTTTTCAGATTATATGGTTTACTTCAAAACCTTCAATAAAAGTCATGGGGCCCACATCAGCCTCACGGCCACATGATAGTCCCCTTTCTCCTCGATGACAGTTCTCATGTCCTTCAAAGAGCCCTTCCCTATAAATAAAGGAGCTAGAATATGAGTAAGAAAAGAGGGGAGCTAGAATACGAGTAAGAAAATAAGTGACCAGTGCAATTTGGTGATTTTGAGTAAAAATTGAAAATATTTTTTCTAACAATAGCTACAGAGTATTAAAAGGCCTTGTTGGCGAGAAATTAATATTTATCAATATTCATGAATTTTTTTTTGGGAATGTTTAAGGTTTAATTGATTTATTTTGAAAATATATGGGTAGGATTAATTATTGATAATTTTCAGATATATGTTTTATGTCTACAGAAAGTTAGAATTAATAAGTTTTTTTTTTACAAATAGTAGTGAAAATGATTTGGTCTAAAACTATCAGTCACATATTCTACCAAAAGCTTGGTCACGATGGTTCCATCATTTTGATATCATCATTGTACATCCCCCTTAATGATGACTTTGAGGGTGGACCTATTTCAACTATGTCATTTGGATGATCTTTGACTTTGGCATATTTTTCCTCAACATTGTCAATCTCTACACAATATCCATTGACATTGTCAAATGAGCAACACTTCAAAAGTGGTTTGAAGAGGAACTTCCCATTGCCAACTATGTCTTTTGTGGTGGTTTCAACTTTTTGGAATCTATGAAAGACAAAGGTGGTCTTCTCCCTTTGCATTGGTGTGGTGTTAAAAAAAAAGGTCTTGTTTTTACACAATTCACAAAGATTTGTCATTATTTTCAAGTTCATATTATTTTTCAATTATGGAAGAACATAAATAATGATAGTTTTTCTCATGTTATTATGTAAGATTTTTCCTACTTCTAATAAAGTTAATGTCTTATCTAATGTTATGCTTTAGATATAGGTATACATGGATAAAGTGTGTTTGGAGGTTGAGTACCTTTAAACTTTATCAAATCAATGGGAGAGTGTCGCTTGTGTCAGGGGCCACCTAACTCTCCTCCTTGTCAGTCACCGCCATGAGACCAAGGCTTAAGGCAAAGGGAAAAATCCTACTTCTGGAGAAGATTGCAAAGTGTCTCTCCTTGACAATTCTTTCCTCCATCACTAACGAGTCCCCCTTCTGTTGTTAGTGGGTCTAGGTGGTCATCACCCTCATAGGGAAAGCTTCCTACTTGCACTTACTATCTCTCCCCCAAAGAGGTTGAAATAAAGATAAGGAAAATGAAATGATGGTTGGGAGCTCTTACTTGATGCAGCGGACCGCTTGCTAGAAGTGGTTAGGGAGAAAATTTGGATAATCCATCGCTTCCTCCAACTCCACTCTTAATTGTGTTGCTCCTCCTGCTTAAGTTTTTTTTTTGGTTTTGTTTTAGCCTTTTTAAGTTGAAAAAACTTTATAAATTGATTTGTTAGACACTTCTCAATATTGGATTATTTGAATGCCAGGGGTGTGATTTTCCACTCACTTTTTTATACAATTAACTTTGTACACTAATAATTTATAAATATAATGGATACTTTTTCTAATAAAATTCCCTTATTTTCTATACAAACTATATTGATAATTTTGACCGTACACTCACATTCTAAGAAAATCTCCACCTACCTCTTGGTTCACTTGGTCTTATCTTTACAAAGAACTAAATGGGTTCTCAAACAAATGGATAGGTTTATGATGACCAAGAAACATATTTTATCCTTGCCTCACTATTTTGACAAGTTGGTCAATGTGATCTCATAGCCTTTCCATTTTGGTGATCTTATTATAAATGGAATTTGAATAATTATCATCTTAATCATGACTACACCCTTATACACATTCAATTGTTTAGGAATCTAGTTTTTTTATGAAGAGTTTAACCAACACACACAAACTTAGTGCGTGATGGTGGGGCACCTCTGACCCCACCATTCTTTCCATCATCAATTTGCATTTTGATATCATCCTTATTCCCTTCCATTAATAATTATTTCTAATTTAGATATCTAAAATTCATATATTTAGACACTTAAAAGTGGTTTATGGGTATTTATTACTTGTAAATTTATATTATCATGTTCATAGGTTTAATTTATATAGGTGTAATTGTGAGTGTTTGTTTTGTTGGATTTTAATGTTTGTGAGATATTTTAAACTCATGGACAATATTAAATTTGATTTTACATTCATTTAGTTGTTATACAATAGTTCTAACCTTAAATTTTATATCCATTTAACCATTATATGGAAGTTTTTTCTTCTTATTACGAGAAATCAATAAAAAATTAGTATCTTAGGCATACAGTAGATTTTGGAGCCCATTGTTTTTGAGATTGACATAATGATAGCTACATTAATGCCATTTATGATAAATTAATGCTAGAGAAGGTAGTAAAATCATCAATCAATGTGAAATGTAAAAAATATAGGATAGTTTCCTCAAGATCGATTTATCTTGATGTTTTTTTATATAAACTAGGCAATATAATAAAAAAATATTACTAAAATAAAAATTTAATTTATCACAATGAACTCTTATTTATATTTTTTTATATAAATACATAAATAATATTTTTTATTACAAATAATTATTACTATAATTTTTTTGATCTTCTATTATTAAAACTTATATCTATAAAATTGCATACTATGTAAAACACACTAAGAGATATCATTTTCAAGGTGTATGTATGATATTGGGTTTGTGACATAAGTGTGATAGGCATCTCGAGAATGATATCACCTGTCATCTTTTATATTGGCTTACATGAATGAGATGTACATGAAATAAATTATTAATGGTGAAGCATTTGACCAAATAATTAGGCTATTGACAAAGAAAGGGATACGTCTTGACAACAAGGCCATACTTCTTCTTTGTCAGGGTTTTATTACAACAATATAATTCATACAGCTAGTGATAAAGTAAGACACTAATCATGCCAACAAGAACAAGCTCTGAATCATAATGAAACTGTGAGCATAGTATTCACAAACTTGTTGAACACCCCTAATGTTTTTGTGAAATATAGGGAAAATAGACTTGTGGTTTTTCTTGTTAAAAAGAGTGTGTTATTTATTAATAGTTATTTTATATGTTAAAATATAATAAATATGTGGTATTTTAAAATATAATTTAGCTTAGTGTATGGTAAAAATAAGTTTCTCTCTAATATCAGCAAGAATTTTTCCTTTCATAGGCACAACATCAGATGTTTCTCCCAATTGTGATGAGGGAGATTTATGATTTGCATACAATTCATCCAATTGTGCATATTATTATAAGCACCAATACAACCAAATAAATTATTCAATTCTGTCTACACCAGTAAACATGGATAGGGTGCATATGTTAATATCACTCATAAATGTATAGAAAGAAGAAATGGGGACTGACCTAGCACTTAGGCAAGCTAAATACCACAATCAAAATCCTTTTGATTCCATTGATGTTGTAGAATCCACTCTCTTCATCCCAAATCAATTGGAAGTAGCACAAGCAAGAGCTCTAGTGATTCAACACCCTTAATGAGGTTTTGATGAAAAGCAACTTATCAAGCTACCTACTTTCAGGAAATTAGATGAGGTAATGCTTACTTTTCTTAGTAGATATAATGATAGTTCTATCCATATCTCATAGGATGTTGCAATCTTCATCAACCTTATAAACATGTCAAGAGAAACATGACTTCTAGCTTGGGGAAAATCTCTTTTGCCTTATAAAATTAAGGCCCCACCCATCGATTTAGATACAAAGGAGAAATATACTATGGTAGGCTGGGGGATCCCCATCAACTCAGTGGAAGATAATTCGGTGTGCATTCTTTCTGAAAGCATTAGCAAATGCTTTTGGCATACCACCAAACGTTACAAATAGGCAACTAAAGGCATTGTTGACATTTTGTATTGGATAATATGGATGCATGAGGATTTCAATTAGCCGAAGCTTTTGGCCTTAAATATTATTATTAATATTGATAAGGTTGTCATTGGAGAATAGAATGCATTTCAATATCAAGTTTTGATCCTAATACTATGTTTTACATAGTGTAAGTCATAGAGGACCTAATGAAGACTTTTGTCTAGCAACTATGTTTGCTAACATTGCTTGGACCAAGACAGGGTTATACTACAAATAGTTTGAAAGATTTAATGCATAGTGGATTGAGATCTAAGCCATGATCATCTCACACCCTAATGTACCCAAGCATGTTATGCAACACTTAGGGTAACATGCATTGGTTACAAAGCTTTATAATAGAATTTAAATCAAATTTCATGAATTTTCCAAAGCAATAGTAACTCCACTACCATTTTTCATCACCATGTTGGATGCCCAAGTAAACGTTCTATGGTAGAAATACCTAACTACTAGGTAAATACAACCTTTTCAATCTATACCTCTAAATGCACAATAACCTTTGCCTACATAGGCACTAGTTGAAGCACAGGGACCACCATAGACAAAAGTAGATTCATCGTAAGATAATAAGGGAAAGAAGAAGGATCCAACATGATTAGCCTCAACACAACCAAAAAATAAGAGGACATGTCACACCAAGTTATGCATGGACAACAAACATGTTCTAAAGATAGTTGTTAAGAGAAACCTTGTAGAGTTAGTTGTTGAGGAGCATGATTTTCAATAGTCAGTGCTCATAGACATTGGTAATGAGGTTTATGAGTGAGAAGAAGAAAAATTATTCTTATTTTGGAAGGAAGTGCACACCTTCCAAGTGTAGAATTAGGTGATACCAAACTTGTGGGTTGATAACACCCAACCTATGCCTTTGATCATAATATACTTTATTTGGTATGAAACATAGTGAAAATGTTTTTAAGTGAAACTTTTATAGATGGATCCAAATGTAATATATTTCACTATGTAGGAATAATACTCTTCATTACAATAAAGTCCACTTCTAGCCATAATGTGCAAGCCAAGGACCCATTCTGCACCCAAACTCTCTCCAAAAATCAAAGACAAAATGGTGTTCTTTATAGATGCAGTAGAGGAGGTTAGAATTCCACAAGTGTAGGGACCCCAAAAATAAACTTAGGAGATGATCCAAACTATGAAGAGGTTAAAGAAGAATATCACTCCCCCTATATATTACATGAATAAGGTTTCTACACATAGAGGTACTATTATTGATTCATCCTCTTATGAATATTCACAATTGGTTATTTTTCTTGATTCACCAACTCCTATGAAGGATATTGAAAAGACTAGCTTACTGCAACTAGAGTAACAAGATGGGCAAATAGATGTTACAATAGAAGAACAAGTTGCTAAAGAGCAAGAAGAAGAAAAAAGGCACAAAAGGAAGATAAGAAGAAGGAAAAAAAGGTAAATAATAAGAAAAAGAAGAGGTAAAGTATAAGGCTATAAAGGAGGAATAACAGAAGAAGTAGCAACCCGAAGAAGAGTGAAGGAAAAAAGATGAGGAAGCTGAGGTAGAAAAGAAAAAATTCAAAAAAGTAGAGATGAAGAAGAAGTAGATATGAAGAAAAAAGAAAACTATAATCAATAAGTGCAATTAGCAAAACAAAATAAATATGAAGTAGAAGCAATAGTAAAGGCTGAAGAAGAGAAAAAGGTTAAAGAATCACTAAGCACCCAAGAAGAGAAAGCGAAGAGGAAATTCAATGAATAGGAACCCAAAGCTAAGGTTGATGTAGAAGTCAAATCCAAGGTTGAGGTAGAAGCTAAAGTAGATGCCAAAGATAAGGTTGATGCAAAATAAAAAGTTAAGGCAGAAATAGAGCACATAATGAAGCTAAAATTTATAGATAGTATAGCAATAGAGACCACCAAAATGTAGAAACAACTGAGACCCAAAACCTGTTGCCCATATCTCAAGGATCATAATCTGATAAAAGAGGTGTGTAGGAGGAGACATCTCAACTCGTGCCTCAAACAGTTATATAATGGATATGGGATGTCCCTGCATCATCCACATGTCACACAACCTTTTCTCTTCATATGGTGAATATAAAGAAGGCAATTGTGATGGATGTAACTTACTCTATGGATTTGGCTACAATAGTGCACAAAACATCTCTGTATATTTTCTAACTTTCTCTTGTTAATAAAATCAAAGGTGTAGATGCATTTTAAGAATCAATTACATAGAAGGATTTCCCCTTGGAGTAATAAGATTTATAGCTTTGGGAGTATAATAGATATCTACATCTCTCGTTTACCAATACATGCCAACTCATTTGTAACACTTGACTTGCATTGGTCATCCAAGTTTGAGGTGACCAAGTCATGTCATAATAAAATCAATTCTTAGCCCTCTTCTTGTAGCTAAGAAAGTACTGGATTATTGTGCATAAGCTACAATCGCTTTGAACTCAAGGACATAATATCAAATTAGAGATGGAGGTAATATGTGAGCTCCTAGAATAATACGAATGATCTTAGATACGAGTATGGTCTAGAAAAATAAAATTACACAAGGCATGCTTAATTGGAAGCAGTATCTCATCAATTCATTATCTAAGGATACAAATGAGTTTGATAGGTTGGAAAAATCCAAAGTTATGATGGAAGATCATTCAACTACCTCTGCATCAATGGAAAATGCACTCAATAGTTACTTGAATCTCATCATAACATCATGTAAAAGCTATAAACATGAAAAAATGGGATTCAACACAACACACTTGTTCTCATTCAAATACAAAAGCATGTTGATCAGTTGGAGGAGTTATCCAAAAATATCTAGCTCAAAATTTCAAACACTAATGGACTCATCACCATCACATAAAATGAAGATATCCATAATATGATGGTGTCCTAAGCCTTATTGTGCACATTATTCACTATGGTGTGAGAAGTTATCAATAACTAAAGAATGTTCAAATAATATTTGTCACATCTAGATAGATCCATAAAATAAATCATTTAAAAGCCACAATTTATTCCTCCACAGTAGATATAATAGGTGGTCCATCATAGGAATACAACTATACTCTATCAGTGAATGATCCAATAATAGTAATCACCTCTACCACCAGATTTTATAGAACTAATTTCCCCTACATCTCAAGCAGAACTGACATCATAGTAGCCTCCCATGTAGTCAACATAGAGTATACCTCCACAAGGTACTATGCACATTTCTAATTTTGTAATTTGGAATATGTTTTATGCATTCTAGTAGGATGGACTTAAGCATTAGGATGGGGGCCAAGTTGGTTGAAAAAATGTACAGGGATTTTCCACCTAGTTAATTTAATCTATCGAAAACCTAAAAGGGTGCTATAATAATACATTACTTAGTTGAAACCCTGAAGGTGAAGCTAAGTAGTGCACAAGGGGTAAATATTAGTAAATGGCACCTTGAGCAATCATAGTAACTTTTATTTCTAGTTCATTTCCTCAGTGCAGTCAAAGTTTTAGCTTCATCTCAAGGCACCTTTTATATGAATTTATCTCAAGATGAGGCATGTTTAAGTCCAAGAAAGTTTGGGGAGTAGAATATGGCTACAATATCACATTGTAATTAGTGGATACATGTGCGACTCGCACTATTTTTATCTTTTGTATCTCTTTTTGTATGTATTCAACTCTTGTAAGCATAATAATAATTTATAGAATGCATATTATTTCCTTTGGATGTAGTGAAAAGTTTGAATATGAAGTGACAATGCTTTGTAAAAACTCTTTATATGGTGCTCATATGCATTTTGAAATGGTTCTTAAGTGATAGAGATTAATATATAGTTCTGAAATGGTTTTCCCTATATGTCTTTTATGGTTATTTCATGTGCAGTGAATGATCTATTTTCTAAATCTGTTAGTTGTGTATATTCTATCTAATGTTTTGTAGCTAATAAATTTTTATTTTATGTGTCTCTATATTTGTTCTAGTTAATAAAATGATAAGTTCAACTTGAATTGCAATATGTTGTAATATTTTGCCATTTATTGCACAACCATCCCTGTATTAGCATGTTATAATGAAAATTTCTAGGAACCTCTGCTAATAATTATCACCAATCAAGGAGGAGATAATGCTTCTATTTTAATTCTTCTATCTTACCTTGTGTTACATCCAATCTTCAATACACAACTCTTGCACCATAATTTTACACATCTAGTGGATACTTCAAATAATCTAGAGACTCTTCAAAAAAACTATATCAAACTAGATTGCAACATCCCAATAGAATCAGGTGAAGTCATTGACATTTGGGTCAGATACATATGTCAACAAGAGATCTTTCCCTTCTAAATCATCAAATCCCATCACGCTCCTTCCTAAGGAAAATGGTTTAGAGAAGTGAATGTTTCTAGTTTTTTTCCACATATTTCACTTCAAATACATGTAATGAGGACCATTACACATCAAATAAGGGATATTTATTGATGAGAATATGGGCCACTATATCTCATCATTGTTTATCATTGTTGCCTATCCAACCTTTCACTAATGTCAGTAGCATCGAAATTGGGTTGCACACCTATGTGCCACTTTCTAAGATCAAGATCCACTTCTAAATTACCACATATTTCCTACACTTTTAGTATTATAAAATAAAATTTTATTAATAAGGGCAATTATCGATATCATAACAGCCATTAGTTATGAATCGGTTATTACCAACTCTTGTAATAGTTCAACTGACACTTCATCTTCCTCCATTGTATATTAATGTACACTTCCAATTATTTTATTAAGGTTAACAAAAAGATACATGAATTTATGGAGTATATAGAAACCACACATTTGATCTCTCAGATATTTTATAGAACTTAACATACTATTTTTTTTTTGTTATAGCACTACATTGATTGTCATTTTCTTAATTGTTTTCCTTGTTCTTTAACACATTGCACTTTCATATCCTATGTCATTCATAGTATCTTCCATGAATAACCCTCTTAAATATGTTTAATTAGGTTGTCTATTAGGTCTCGTCCTGGTCTCCAAATCAAGAGAGGTATATGAATACTATAAATACCCTCCTTAGCCATTAGATGAAATGTTATTTTTTAGAGAGATAAAATGATTGGATTAAAAAAATAGTAGAATCTTGTATACTTTATTTTTGGACCTTGTCAAAAATTTAATGGAAGACCTTTATAACTTGGATGTAATGAATGTTTGTATTATAGGGGAATATATGAGACCATTAAATTTTCTATAAATGGATGTTCTTTTTTCCTTATGTGTTCCATCATGCATGTTCTATAGTTGTTGTTAGAATTTTGTTATATTGTTCATGTGTATTATGTAACCTTCAAGATTGGTTTTCATAACAGGGGGTTTGGTGCTCTCTCAACCTAAGGGGTCCATCATGATGTGACTACATTGAACATGACCTCATGAATTCATCTACAAGCTTATATATTATGTGGATGTCATTGATAAAGTTTGTGTAGAGTGGGATAGATGATAAAGTTGAGTTGGATTGAATACTATCTTTTTATTGATAGGTTTTACAACTTCTAAAGTGACAATACTTATTTTTATTATTATAATTATCTATATCAATAAAAACTTAATTAATTTGGCACGTACAATAACTCTCATGTATTGATAAAGATTTATATTATCATTTTATCTATGGCTTTCACCATTTTTAATTTATTACTCAACATAAATTTCTAATGTGACAATAGTAATTTTCATAGTCATGTATTATGAATTGCCCATTTATGACCTCTATGAATCCTATGGTCAAACCCTCAATCAAGAAAGGAAAAGATCCAATGGAGACATAAGATGGCTAGAAAATAATTGGAAACAAGAAAGCTAGGAAAAATAATAGGGATAATTGAGTTTTAAACACAAATCCTCACCTATTTTTTGTGTTTTTTGATCCCAATTTGTCTCTCGTGCCCTTTATGTCTCAATTCAACATGAATCTAATAGTGCCAAGCACTCTACAAGTTACTAATTTTGTTACTATCTCACAAGATGTCATGGATTCTCCTGAACCTTTAATGAAGGTAATAGATTCCACATCAGCCTCTAGGCCATGTAATACTCCCTTACTTCTTAATAAAACTTTTCATGTCATTCATGAAGCCCTTCCCCATAAATAAAGGAGGTATAAAAAAATAGTAAATAGTGTAATTTGGTGATTTTTGAGTAAAAATCAACAACTTTTTTTGCACAACCACTACATGGTACTAGAGGGCCTTGATAGAGAGAGAATGAACCTTGATTGGTATTCATGAATATATTATTTGGAATGTATAAATCCTAATTAACCCATGTTGAAAATACATGGTTAGGACTAATTGTCAGTAATTTTTAGATATGAATAATGGTTTATGTCTATACAAGGTTGAAATCAATGAGTTTTCCTTAAAAATGGTAGTGAAAGTGATTTGGTCTAACATAATCTGTCCCACCACATGGTCAGCCATGGTGGTGTCATCACTTTGATATCACCATTGTACTCCTCCCTTATATGATAACTTTAGGGGTGGACCTATCCAACTGTATTGTTTGGATGGTCTTTAACTTTAGTGTTGTCAACCTCTACATACGATCTAGTGACATTATCAAATGAACGATGCTATAACAATGGTTTGTGGAGGAACTTCCCATTTCCAAATGGATTTTCTTTTGTTATGATTTTAACATTGTGGAATCTATGGAAGATAAATAAGGTTTCTTTCCTTTACATTAGTGTGTTGTGGAAAAAGAGGCTTTGTTTTGCATGAAAAAAATTACAACTGACCCTAGTCACATTCATCGCTTACCACTTTGTTCACTAGGTCTTATCTTTGATAAGGACCTAAATAGGTTCTAAAACAAATGGATAGGGCTATCATGGTCAATAAAAATATTTTCTCCTTCATTCATTATCTTGACAAGTCACTCAATCTGATCTCTATTGATAATTGATGCTAAGTTATTTCACTGCCATACACCACCATGTACCGCAATAAATCACCATGCACCACCATACTTAAAGTTGCGTAGTTTTTTCTTAACCTGAGTTTGCTTAAGTAGATTTTAACTTTAGTTAGTTTTTTGTTTTTCAGCAAAATAAAGCATGTTGTGCACTGCATGAATAGTTTATTGTTTATTCCTTGGAGGCTACAAAGTGTTTTTTAGCAACAAAGAACTCTATTTATATTCAGCCTCTATTTTTTCGTTAATGCTACAATAAAATAAAAACTATTGTAAATCAAAATATAGTTTAGTAATGAAAACAAGGTACTCTACCTTCTTCAAATTTAGTGTATGATTTATGTTTGTTATGGCTATTTAATGAACCCAAAAACTAACAAGACAAATAAAATTACCAATAGGCCAAGATTTTGAACAATAAATTGTATTGATTCATATTGAATGAATTGAAATACTTATAAAACCAAACCATGCTTAAATAAAACTCAACTCATAATTTAGAGTTGACATTCAAAAATTCAAAAAATCTAAAATCTAAAAAAAATGTCTATTTTTAGCAGCCATTATTTATAGTAAGTTTCACATGAAAACACATGCAGATCTAAAAATTTCTTGAAATAACCTAAATACTAAAATTAGATTATAAGATGAAATTCAACTGAAGTTGACTTCTAGTTCTAAAAATATACAATTTCTAAAATAGAAAATTGCTAAAAAAATCATTAAACATTAATTTCAGACCCATAGATGATCACGTTTGGCCTCTAAAAAATATTGAAATCAAATCTAAATGGATAGAATGACTTACATCTAATTCAATATTTTTGATATGATCATTTTGGCACATAGAAGAGCTCAAATGGAGTTATGGGTCAAAAATTTATGGCATCCAAAAGGTTGGCTTATTTTTTTAGTGTCATTCTCCTCTAATTGAAAACAACTCAGCTTCTATGAGTTGCCCTGATTGTACTGATGCCATTTTTCCTTGTCAATGTTCTTCAGCTCCCAATTTGTAATCCAAGTGTTTTCTTCTTACTTCAATTCTTTTCATTGCACCAAATACCTATTATAATTCCCTTTCCTTGTGCTCACTATTTTCATATCCAAAACATGCACTATTTTTTCTTTCTTCTTCTTTGGAACTTGCTACTCCCAATTTACTTCTTCATCATCTTCACCATTTTTTCCATGGAATTAATATAAATTTGAAACATTAAATACTAGAGATATATCAAAATTCTATGATAAACTTACCTCATAGGCATTATCATTGATTTTCTTCACAATTTTGCATGGTCCAATTTTATTATACTTCAACTTATTATATGTGCCTTTTGAAAATATCTCTTTCCTCAAGTAAACCATTACTAAATCTCATTATTTAAATACATTAGATCTTATACTGACATTTTTTGTTGCTTTATATTTCTCATTACTTTCTTGTAACTTTCTTCTTACTCCTTGCAATTGTTGCATATGCTTTGCAAATGTTTTTGCATCATCACTAATTTGATCTGAAATTGGCAATTATACCAAATCTAAAATATCCATAGAATTTATCCCATAAATAATTTGAAAATTTTAATTTCTTGTTGATCTATTCACTAAACTATTATATGCAAAATCAGTTTGTGGTAAAGCCAAGTCCCATTGCTTTGGCTTCTCTCCCACTATGCATCTCAATAAATTTCCCAAGCTCTTATTCACAACTTTTATCTGTCCATCTATTTGTAGGTGATATGCACTACTGAATTATAGATAAGTACCCATATTGTTCCACCAAATCATGCAAAAATAAATTAGAAATTTCATGTCCCTATCTGAAGTAATAGTTTTTGGAACACCATGCAATCTCACAATATCTATAAAAAATAATTTTACAACTCTAGTGGCATCATTGGTTTTCTTACATGCAATGAAATGAACCATTTTAGAAAAATTATCTACAACAACAAAAATTTAATCATTACCTCTCTGTGTGTTTGGCAATCCCAACATAAAATCCATACTCAAATTTATTCGTGGTCCTCTTGGAACCATTAATGGCATGTATAGTCCAGTATTTTGTGCATGTCCTTTAGTCACCTAGCATATTTTGTACCTTGAAACATACCTTATCACATCTCTCTTCATCTTTAGCCAAAAATACTTTTCCTCCATCAAAGTTATTGTCTTTGTCTTACAAAATGTCCAACCAAACCACCAATATGTAATTCTCTTATTATATTGTCTCATAGAGACCCAACTGAAATGCATAATTATTTCCCTTTCAAGAGATAAACTTATTGTATAAGATACCCATCATGAATAACATCTATCCCTCATGTTAATGGATTCATGTACTGTTCAACTACCTTTCTAAAATATGAATCAGTATCATATAATTCTTTAATATCTTCAAATCCAACTACTTCACTCACCATAGTAGTTAATAATGCTACCCTCCTTCTCAGTGCACCAACTACCTAATTATATTTTCTTGATTTATGTTTCAACACAAAATTATACCTCTGTAAGAAAGAAACCTACTTTGCATGCATACTATTCAACTTATTTTGTGTATTCACATATTTCAAAGCCTCATGATCTATAAATAGGATAAAATCCTTAGGCACCAGGTAATGCCTCCAATGCCTTAATGCTTGTATAATTGTATAAAGTTCAACATCATAAGTAGAATATTTTGTCCTTGCCTCATTCAATTTCTCACTAAAATATGCTATTGACTTTCCTTCTTAACTCATCACAACACTAATTTTCATAAGTGAAGCATCACAATTAACCTTAAACATTGTTTTAAAATTTGATAATACTAAAATTGGTCTTTTGTAATCTTATTCTTCAAAATTTAAAAAAAATTGATGGCTGCTCTAGTCCATGCAAATTCCTTCCCTCTCATGCAATCTTTTATTGGTGCCATAATACTAATAAATTTTATATAAAAAGTTGTTAAACCATGGAAACTTCTTACCTCTATAGCTTCTTGGAATATTCCACTCAAAAATTGACTTTATCTTTCCTTCATCCATTTTCACACCATCTATTGAAACTTCAAATCCCAAAAATAACAAACTATTTTGCATAAACCTGCACTTCTTTAAATTTGCATACTTCTCTTTTCTTAACAAATCCATTACCATTCTCAAATGTTATAAGTGTTCTTACTTAGTCTTACTAAATATCAAAATATCATCAAAATAAGTAATCAAAAACTTACCAATATATTCTTATAGCACTGTATTCACCACCCTCATAAATGTGCTAGTGCATTAGATAATTCGAATGGCATCACCATCCACTCATATAAGCCATCCCTAGTCTTGAATGTAGTTGTCCACTCATCTCCTTCATGACTTTGAATCTGATAGTAACCACTCCTTAGATCAATCTTGGTAAAATATTTTTCTCCTATAAGCACATCTATCATATAATCTAAATAAGGTATATAAAAGTTATACTTTATTATAATTTTACTAATTTTTCTACTATCCACACACATTTTTCATCATCCATCTTTATTTAGAGTTATTAATGTTGGTGTTGCACATGGACTCATACTCTCTCTTATCACCTTCTTTCTTAGCAATCTAGTAACCTATTTATTTAATTCTACATGTTTTATTAGACTCATCCTATAAGCTACTTGATTAGGTAGAGTTGATCTTGGAATCAAATCAATGTGATGTTGAATATCTCTTTTTGGTGATAAACCATTTGGTAACTCATGAGACATAACATCTACATATTCTTTCAACACTCTTTCTACTTTATTGGTATTGGCACCATTTTTGTTTCTTCATTCTTTATTACTAATGCATAACAACCTGCTACCTTCATATCTTGGATAAATTATTTATTAGACAACATGATTTCTATCTTCTCTTCCTCTTTAAGAGGTAACAAAACTACCTTTGTACCACCTTTCTAAAAAGTGTATGTGTTCTTTACTCCATCATGAACTAATTTTCTATCAAATTGCCATGGTCTCCCTAATAACACATAACATGCATCCATTGGAATAACATCACACCATATTTTATCATTATAAATTTTTCCTATTGAAAACTTGATTAAGCACCTTTTATCTACTGTAACCTCATTCCATTTCTTAAACCATGAAATCTTATAAGAGTCAGGATGCTTTTCACATTACAGATTTAGTTTATCAATCATTTCTTTACAAACCATATTTTCACAACTACCACCATTTATAATTACTTTGCATATCTTTCCACCCAAAGTACATCTTGTTTGAAAAATATTTGATCACATCCATGCATCACCACCTTCTTTTTTCTAAAATTGATCCTTCCTCACACCAATCATGGTTCTTCTCATCATGAAATTCTCTCCAACATCAGCGGGTACAACTTCAATATTCTACTCGTGGTCACCAATCTGATAGAGTGTGTTCTAGTCTAGTAGCTAATAGAGTGTGTTTCCTAACCCAAATACATTTATACCTAATTGAATCTATACATAACTTGATATATTAATGGAATTGAGGGCATATAACTTAATCTAGTGTATTAAGGAGGGGCTACTTAGAACTTAGGCATGGCTTGGTGGCCCTTAAAGGCCAAACTAGGGCCTTGCCATACTTTGAGTATTCCCTGATCTCTAATATAATATTAAAATAATAGTGTAGGAATGGGAGCCCTACCATAGATATATAGGGGGAACCATTCCAAAGGCCCTACCCCAATCTCAAACTTTTCTTGCCCATTAATGCAATGAAATATTTCCCTACCTACTTCATCTATGCCAAGTAGTAAGGCAACAGAAGCTTGGATTTTTGATACATAAATTTGCTTCACCTAATAACATATTCCTAAATCCCAATCCATATATGTAAGTGATATAATTTCATCCCACCCTTTTCTCTCTTTCCTACCTATTTATTATGGTTCAAGGCTCTAAATACACATTAGGTCCATGGTAAGGGTTATTAAGGTCTATCTATATGTGGTAAATGTATCTCAACCTTCAAATTAATGTAAATATATATTAAAACTTATATAAAATCATCCAACATAGGTGGAAGGTTAAAAAAATCATGTTTTGGATAAGTCATAGGTTGTTGAGAGACATAAAGTGCTTGAAATACAAAAGAGACCAAGTTTATAAATCAATTAAGATATGATAAGGCTCAAATACATCAAGAATTAAACTAATAAGAAAGATAAAAATGAAGGAGATGTGAGGAAAAGGTCTCTAGGCTTGGTGTAGAGTTTAGGTCTAAGTTTGTAAATGACTATCTAAACCCTTAACTAGGGTTTAATAAATAAAAACTCATATATCTTTCTAGTGATCTATCAAAAACTTCTAAATTTTTGTAGATAGTTGTCTAAGGATTATTTAAAATTAATCTTGATGGTTTCAAAACTTGAAATTTCCCATAATACAATATATTCATGACTATATTTATTTAACAAACCTCAAATAGTCCTAAAACAAGGCTAAATGTGTCATCTTTCAAAGTCTCTTGAAAATCAAAGTTATAACAAACTATATAATGTATTCCTTGTCATTTGTAATGTTAAGATGAATGCATGAAGTCATTTTGATGACCTTTAATATGATTTTGGATCCATAACCCCTTAAACAATAGATTAGACCTAAGTGAGAGGGCTAGAAGCCTATTTTGTTGCATTTTGGTGAGAACTAAGTAGAAAGAATGGAAGAAGTTTATGTGCTATATTAGATAGTGTCAAATAAAATATAATAATCCTATTGGGTACATCAAGATTTGGTCTTGAGTGAAATGCTTTCTATAATGGGTGACATACCTAATAAATAAGGTCTGATATGACATAACTATGTGTTGTCTATAAAAATTAAGTTATTATGGACATGGATCATTGTTTTGATGGAGATTATCACTAGGAAGGTAAAGAAGTTAAAGTAGGTTCAAATAGGTGTTCAAGAATATAATAGTATTCAAAGGGGGGTGAATTATAATAAAGATGATGTAAATAAGGGTTAAGAGCTATAAGAAATCTAAAAGTCTTAAGATAATATCATGTTTATTCTGTCATGCAAAGGTAGTGCACCTCAAAAGAATAAACCATGTTTATTGAGTGAGTAACAAAATTTAGAGTGAGTTAAATATGTGGCATGAAATAAGAAAAGAAGGCTAAAAAGCCTAAAGGAGACCTATAAGACCTAGATGAGTAAACCTATAAGAGGTATACTTACATCAAATAATGAGGGAGTGATTAGGGATGATGAGGGATGGAAAGGGT
The DNA here is from genome assembly GCA_037957365.1 of Torreya grandis. NCBI lineage: Eukaryota > Viridiplantae > Streptophyta > Pinopsida > Cupressales > Taxaceae > Torreya > Torreya grandis. The sequence continues at coordinate 261,598 of JARHVA010000847.1, forward strand.
CAATGATGGAGTGATGAGGGATGGTGAATTTCAATAAGGGAGTGATTATGTATGATGATGGATGAGAAAAGAGTGATTAGGTATTATGAAGTATGAGAATGGAGTGATTAGGGATGATGAGAGATGAGAAGGAAGTAATCAGGGATGATGATGGATGAAGAAAGAATGATTAGAGATTATGAGGGATGAGGAGGGAGTGATTAGGATGATAAAGGATGGTGAAGGTCAATTGAGGAGTGATTAGGGATGATAAGGGAGTGAATAGAGATAACTATGGATAATGAAGGTTAATAAAAGAGAGATTATGGACAATGAATAATGATGAGAGAGTTATTATGGGTGATGAGGGATGATTAGGAAGTGATGAAGGATGAGGGAGGGATGATGAGAAAGTAAAATTAACACAAAGTGGTCAGTTGATGTGTTTAAGTCATCAATGTGACCTATGCTACCCGAATCACACCACTTTGGATCAAGTCAAAGTGAGTGGTTTTCAAAATTCAATTTTAATAAACTTAAGACTCCTTAAAATTCCAAGAATAAATTTAGAAGGTATAAATCCCTTTAAAATGACTATATGTTTACCAAAATAAACATTAATTTTAAAATTTATGCCTTGAAATCCATAGGTTCAATACTGAAACCTTAAAAATGCTTAAATATTTACTAGATTAGATTTTAAATAACTATTATCCACATCATAAGGCATGCATATTTGAGACTAACTCTATCACATGTAGAGTGATCATAATTTCTTATATTTACTAAAATAAATTCAAAGTATAAGGAGTATAAATATAACAATATAATTGTAAACTGTACACATTATAACACATATGCATTTCTAATAATGCATATAATTTATTGACATTTAAATTTAAAAAATGAATCATTTTGGCTTAGAAATGGCTTGGATTCTCAAGCTAAAATCTTGGAACTATCAATCTATAGTCAATCATGAGAGTTTTGATAGAAAACAACAAATTTTAACTTCCATCGCCAAATACACTATGGATTTTGATAACAAAATTTAAAACATTTTTACCATGATAATGAGCACACTCTCCTCTTTCAAACTATACATTTTTTATAATTTTTGGACTATTTTAAGGGTTTAAACTATGTTGATTTATAATTATATATATTTTAGGCCACTACATGCCATAAATATACATGCTTATTCATGTTTATGTAATTTATCTTCTGTTGATTTAAGTGCAAAACAAATTATATAGTCAGTGATCAGTTTTTGAAGTCAGCTCATTCACCTTATGCCATGCTTTTCTCATTTTGCAAGCCATTTTAAGACTTCATCTTTTCATTTTATGAGTAACCTAATCCATGCTCTTGACATTTTGTGAGATCCTTAAATTTTGAAAATCCCAAAAATAGCTTGAAATTTTAAAAAGTTCAAAATGGGGCTTAAAATATTCATGAGAGATAGAAATTCATAAAATATTTGCTTATTTTTTCATCATGTTCTCCAGTGGTCTTTGGACCTATTTTGGATGGTGCCATTTGCCATATTTTCCAGGTGGTAACCCCTTATCTAACCATGACCATTTATAGTTTACCATTTACATTCCTTCATTAACAGTCCCATTTCTAGGAGAAATACATTAGCCTAAGGTCTACGTGGACTATGTAGGCAATGCTTGGATACATGGGACATCTTGGGTTAGTTCGGCTAATATTATTTCCATTATATTTTTCTTGATTTATCTAAATGATCTCACCATTTTGATACTATACTTTTCCTATTCTACCTCTAAAATCAAATCTCTTACTTTTCATCATTTTTATTATTTCTCATATCCCTAGATAAATACATTTGGCTTGAAGTCCATTGGACTATGTAGGTAGAATCCAATTGCATAGGGCATTTGAAGAAAACTTTGCCTCCCCTTCCTTTTTCTTCTATTCTCCCCTTTTTGTCTTGGTTTCCATCTTTACCTAACAGTTGTCTTCTAGAGTTTAGGGGTAGAATATCTAAGAGTAACACCTTACTTTTACACATGCACAAATGGTTAACCAATTAATTGTTTGCTTTTGTTTGTGTGTTTATGTGTTTGTCAAAATTATTTATTTTTTATTATTATTGGTGGATTTATTTACTTGTCCTTGGTTACCTTCGATTTAGGGCTTTATATTTTACACTTAAATTTGGATTTTTTATATCATGTTCTTGAGTTATGTATATATTTACCTAACTTAATCTTGGTTTATTGCATTATGATTTGCACATATGACTTTATTCTTCATATCTCAAACTTAATTTTTTTACATCTATAATTTAATTAAGTTATTATGATTCCAACATCCATGATTATTAAGCTTTATTTATAAGTGTGGTCCATGTTTTTAAATTATTTTTGGTTGAGCAATAAGAGGATTTTTGTTGATTTTCTTTTTGTTTTGTGTTTTCTTGCTTGTTTGCTTTCTTGTTTGTGTCCTTTGTTTTTTATCACCTTGACTCAGTCCATTATGCCAATAGGGTCATCATCATGGTGGTCCCTATAACATAGTTGTACTTGAGTCCATCTTTTGACATACATCAACATTACCATCATGGTTTTTATCATTAGTGTGATGTTGCCAATTATATCTTGGATTGAGGTTTGATCCTTATGCACATTAAGGCCTAGATTTTATGGTGTTTTATATCATGGTGCATACCATTAGGTACTAAATCAAAAATGAAGTGTTAGCAGTTTCACAAGTAATGTTGTAGTAAAAATATCCTTGTTTACTATCTTATGACTAGATTACTGAATCCCATGTGATGTCCCCTTTTTTTAGCATGATCTTGTTTTATGATGGTTTATCCTATCACTGGCCCTCGTAGGCTAACTCAGATGGTTATAGGGTCTTTTGTGACAGAAACCTAGTTAGTGGATGGTTTATTTCTTCTTCAGAGTTCAGTAAGTTTCAGGGTTGGCCTTTGCAAGGGTTTTAGGACTCTTTCTCTCATACTTACTATTTATAGTAATTCATTCAATTAGGGTTACTATTTATAGCAGGGCACCTGAATGGGATATTTCAGCAGTGTCGATTCTGGTATTCAGTTGGCTTGGAGAAATAAGATGTTTGGTCTAAGTTATGATGTTTAATTATTATTAAAGGTCACTTTAATAATAATTAATATTATATTTTAACATTATATTTGCACTTTATGACTTGAGGGGTCATCTGGCATAAAAAGGGGGCCATTTCAGTTTATTATTTATAAAGTCATATTTTAATATTATTAAAAGTGCAAATAAAATATTATTTTTCTAGAAGCTTCTTGAAGTGGCATTGAAAAAGTATAAAGGAAGGGGCAAGGCAAGCTTCCAGGATCTAATTATTATCATTTGCATTTGATGAGTTCTGTGGAGCCAAGGGTTTTTGCATATTGTCTACTTGGTCTTTGGGAACGAAAACTCCCATAGATTAGCATAACTGAGGTGGTGAAATATCCTCTAAAGGGTTGCAAATTGGAAGGGATACTTCAGTCCTTTATTGATGGTTAAATCTAAAGTATTAACCAAGGGTTTTGAGGTATTAATTTATAGATCATGAGTTTTATTGTTGGCTGCTACAGTGCTGTGAATAGTGCCATGAATAGTGCCACGCTACAGTGCTGTGAATAGTGCCGTGAATAGTGTCACACTACAGTGCTATGAATAGTGCCACTACAGTGACATGAATAGTGCCTCTACAGTGATTGCTACAGTACGCTATAGTAAATACCTTGCTTCAGCATACATTTGTGTGGAGAAAGGCTGATTTCTTCAAAGGATAACATCACTACCTTGTCATAGGCGATTGGGAGATAGAGGCGATTCTTGCAAGCACACCACAACAACATATCTTCAACCTTGATCAGCATTTCTAGGTTCCTTGTAGTCTAATTTCTAGTTGCATGTTTACATTCTATCATTATTGTAAGTCATTTTCCTCTTGAAGGGGGCGACTAGTTGCATTGTCTTCATAGATGCATTATCATAGGAGAATTGGCAATCTGAAGTTGTAAGACATTGAAATCAAATTTGAGGAACATATAAGTGCAATATCAAATACATTGAGGGTGCTTGCCAATTGTATGACAAAATGTCTTTCTGTTGTAGTTAGCTATTTGAGTCAAGTAAATTCATATATTTGCATTGTAGCTACTTGAACTTCATAAAAGACAGATTGGGGAATGCATACTAAGTGTTTGTCAAAATTTCCAGAATGTTGTAGTTGCATATTTATAATTAATTTCAGTCTTATCATTGCATAAAAAGCCTGAAAAATACTTGCATTTTATCTTAATTACAATAGAGGCTATTTGGCATTATTAGAAAATAGTTCACGCATCATCTCTTGATTCAAAAAACAAGAAAAGACAAATAGAGAATCATTTACCAGCAAGTATAGAATTTGCAAGACAAGTGTTTGACAGAATTCCTAAGAGTCCAAAATTGAAAATTAAAGGCCAATTCAGTAGGGGTCTTTGTATTGGTATCAAAGCTTTTGTCTTGCCATCCTGTTGGGTAGATTGGACATTGAATTAGCTACTTAATCATGGTTACTTCAAGGACTCAGAAGCAGTGGGACAGGAATATGGAGAAGCTTAAACAAAGTTTGAATAAGTTGGATGAAAACCAGAAGAGGATGAATGAATTTTTTTCACACCCTACAAACATAGACAAAGCAGCTCGGTTTATGGCATCCATTTTTAAGGGGTCTACATCACAAAATGGCAAGAAGGAGAAATAAGAGGTATCTATAAGAGAAATATCTAAGAATCTCTACAATGAATTTTCAACAGTTAGTGACCAGCATGCAGCTAATCCTATGGAGAACAAAATGGACAAAGGTGATGAGAAGGAGATGCCTTCTTTTGGGTTACAGGTTCCATCTTCTCTTCAGGAGGATAGCAATGGTATGGATTCTTTTAATGATTCCTTTGGGGCTGATGTTAAATGCACTCACAAAAATCCAAAGGGAAAACTAACAGGTGAAGTATGGACCAGTAGTATTGAGATCGGGTCTATTTCAGTTGATATTCACCCAGTTGATGTTACAGAAGGTAGAGAGGATGAAACATTGGATCCTACATGACAAGGTTGCACGGGTCTCCTATTTGGTGACATGGAGGTTATGATTGGGGACTCTTTTGATTGTCCTAAGAGTGATCTTACCTCTCTACATAAGGTTAGCAATTCATCATCCATTGAGTCTATTTTTTGGAGGGATGATGAGGAGTTAGGGTTGGGAACTACTTCTACTCTAGTTCCAAACCAGCATGAGGACACTTTAGAAGAATATTTTGATGAGAGGCAAGCTCTCCATTGGCAGCCCACAACTTCAACTAATGAATTTTCCTTGGTCCCTAAGTCTGATTTGGAGAACCAACTAAAGGTTAGTGAAGATAAGATTATTACAGTGCTGTCCCATTTTGATCATTCCCACAAGATGGTGGAAATTCATCTATGGAAGGTTCAGCTTGAGGGGAGACACAGAAGTGTTGAAGAGGCTTCATCAATTTCTGATTTGCAAGTGTTTAAGATAGCCATGGAGATTATGAAAAATAACTATTTAACTCTTTTTTTTTATAGAGATCACCTACTTGAATTGGGTGTCATACACTCAGATGTATTAAAGAGGAAAGAGGAAGAGGTTGATCAACTCACCATGGAGCTAGTGAAGACTAGAAAATCTTTGGAAGACTCTCAAATAGCTCTCCTTATGGCATAAAATCAGATTGAGGAGTTGAATGTGGAGTTGAGTTTGGCTCATGCTTCACCAAAGAAATTAAAAAATCAGTCTTCTATTTTAGCCTCTTTGGATGGGCAAGAATCATGTGTTTGTGCATATGGTTGAGGGACAAGGAAATGAGGGAAAAGAAGAGCAAGTGATGGGTGAAGACAAACTAGTTACATTAGAGCAACTACATGAAGATATGGTTTCTTGTGATGAGTCTAGCATTGCTTCATCCTATCGTGGTAAAGAATTAGATGGTGCTTCCATGAATGCTATTTGTACATATGAAAGTCCATTGAAGGTCCAGGATATTAAGGTGGATGTGAAAGTTGATCCTTTGCTTGGTGGTGCAGCCACTACTGTTTTGAATACACATGATGAAGAAGACATTTTACTATGGCATGATGTCATCATTGATTGGTTTGAGGATAGCAGCATTATGTCCCATCATTCTTGTGAGATAGGAGCTTGTGATCATGAGAAAGCCAATGATATGATATCACCCATTGATGGCAGCCCTACACCATTTGGTAGACATGAAGATATCCAGGATAAGAGGACTGATTTTGTATATTTTGGCATCGAAGAGGTAAAGAAGTCCAAAAAAATTAATGAAGAATGGTTGCAATAAGCCAAAGAGGCTAGATTAGTGGTTGCCAATGCAAGACATCATCTTCAAAAAATGAAATAAAAGATCAATCTCATCAACATAGCAAGACAAAAAAGGATAGATAACATTATTCAAATGAGAGATGAATCTGAAAATACACTTGATCCCCCTAGGGTTAGTTCCATGTTAGGTGATAGAAAGCAGGACTATGATGGTCAACTATTGATGGAGGTTGGTGCTTTTTACCATGACTACATAGTGAAGAGAGTTCATCACCTTCTTTTTAGTTCACATGCAGATGATTGGTTGATGTATCGATGTGAATTGATGGGGGCTTATACCATCCATTATGGGATGAAGAGTTGCCATCTACAGAAGATGGAACTAGAGTCTGCAAGTACCTGACTCAGTTGTGTATGAGGAATTACTTGCAAGGACAGCACTCAGTTATCCATCATGCTATTATGTATCCGACAAGGTTTGCTACTTCTATGTCACAGATATTTTGCATAGATACATGGTTACAGGATGATTATGGGGGCAGTAGGTATGATGGCTTGGTTAGTCAGCACATCCATAGGAATCAGACAGAGGATAGAGGTTGTGCTTTCATGCTTACTAGGTAGTTGTATGGTGTACTCGTGAGGGAAGAGATACAAATATCCACTTCTGTTGATGCTGAGAGGGATCAACCCTCCATAGTTACATTGATTAGTGCAACTGGCTTTATGAGTTGGTGTTAGGGGCACTCTTCTTCTAGCCTTGGTAGTTGGAGTATTGTGGGGACACCAACATTTGCAGATGAGTTGGGAGATAGTCATCTTTTCTGGTAGTTGTTTGCGTCCATAACCCACAGGTCTTAGTATCAGGTACCTAGTGTTGGGGTTGATTTGATTCGATAAGATCTATCAGTTGTACTTGTGATGGTGTTACAAGTGTTGATTGGTGACATGAGGGACATTATACAACACTTTCCTTGGGATCCGGGTGGAGTGGTGTTAACTTTGTTGTTGAGATTGCTTGGGGACAAGCAATTTCAGGGAGGGTAGACTGTGATGTCCCCTTTTTTTAGCGTGATCCTATTTTATGATGGTTTAGCCTATCACTAGCCCTCGTAGGCTAACTCAGATGGTTAGAGGGTCTTTTGTGACAGAAACCTAGTTAGTGGATGGTTTATTTCTTCTTCAGAGTTTAGTAAGTTTTAGGGTTGGCCTTTGCAAGGGTTTCAGGACTCTTTCTCTCATACTTACTATTTATAGTAATTCATTCAATCAGGGTTACTATTTATAGCAGGGTGCCTGAATGGGATATTTCAACAGTGTTGATTTCGGTATTTAGTTGGCTTGGAGAAATAAGATGTTTGGTCTAAGTTATGATGTTTAATTATTATTAAAGGTCACTTTAATAATAATTACTATTATATTTTAATGTTATATTTGCACTTTATGACTTGAGGGGTCATGTGGCATAAAAAGGGGTCCACTTCAATTTATTATTTATAAAGTCATATTTTAATATTATTAAAAGTGCAAATAAAATATTATTTTTCTAGAAGCTTCTTGAAGTGGGATTGAAAAAGTATAAAGGAAGGGGCAAGGCAAGCTTCTAGGATCTAATTATTATCATTTGCATTTGATGAGTTCTATGGAGCCAAGGGTTTTTGCATACTGTCTACTTGGTCTTTGGGAATGAAAACTCCCATAGATTAGCATAACTGAGGTGGTGAAATATCCTTCGAAGGGTTGCAAATTGGAATGGATACTTCAGTCCTTTCATTGGTGCTTAAATCTAAAGTATTAACCAAGGGTTTTGAGGTATTAATTTGTAGATCATGAGTTTTATTGTTCGCTGCTACAGTGCTATGAATAGTGCCATAAATAGTGCCATGCTACAGTGCTGTGAATAGTGCCATGAATAGTGTCATGCTATAGTGCTGTGAATAGTGCCGCTATAGTGTCACGCTACAGTGATTGCTATAGTATGCTACAATAAATGCCTTGCTTCAACATACATTTGTGTGGAGAAAGGTTGATTTCTTCAAAGGATAACATCACTACCTTGTCATAGGTGATTGGGAGATAGAGGAGATTCTCGCAAGCACACCACAACAACATATCTTCAGCCTTGATTAGCATTTCTAGGTTCCTCGTAGTCCAATTTCTAGTTGCATGTTTACATTCTATCATTATTGTAAGTCATTTTCCTCTTGAAGGGGGTGACTAGTTGCATTGTTTTCATAGATGCATTATCATAGGAGAATTGGCAATCTGAAGTTGGAAGTCATTGAAATCAGATTTGAGGAACATATAAGCACAATATCAAATACATTGAGGGTGCTTGCCAATTGTATGAGGAAATGTCTTTTTGTTGTAGCTAGCTGTTTGAGTCAAGTAGATTCATATATTTGCATTGTAGCTACTTGAACTTCATAAAAGACAGATTGGGGAATGCATACTAAGTGTTTGTCAAAATTTCTAGAATGTTGTAGTTGCATATTTACAATTAATTTTAGTCTTATCATTGCATAAAAAGCCTAAAAAATACTTGCATTTTATCTTAATTACAATAGAGGCTATTTGGCATTATTAGAAAATAGTTCACACATCATCTCTTCATTTAAAAAACAAGAAAACATAAATAGATAATCATTTACCAGCAAGTACAAAATTTGTAATACAAGTGTTTGACGGAATTCCTAAGAGTTAGAAACTAAAAATTAAAGGCCAATTCAGTAGGGGTCCCATAACTAATTTATATATTACTCATGATACGTATCAACAAATTAGAATATACAAAAAGCCATAAACATTCTCAAACATGATAAAATATCCATATCACATGCCAAAATGTATCGCATTTTTAATACATAGAGTTATATCAAATCATTTTATTCTTCCTCAAAGGCTCATTTCTAGCTCCTTTAACCATTTTTCATCCTATTTGTTAGGTTGTGGAGCTAAAAGCTTCAACTGTTGCAGACATGGAGGTTGCTGAGTTCAGGGATACCAACGTCGGTAATATGACTGATGTTGATCCAGGGTGAACAGAAGGCAACTGGCATTGACCAGGAGTCGATCGACATCGATTAGCACCATGCAGACAGGGACCGATGTTGGTCGCCTATGGCGGTTCCAAAACTGTTCGTTGCACGAACAATTAGTTTGTTAAACTGAGTGTTTGCATGTAAAGGCTATTTGAGTCTAGAGCTGCGTGTCTAAATTAAAAGTCTAAGTTATTGTTAAGTGTGGGATCTATTTATAGACCCATTGGCATGTATTGTAAGTGTGTGCTAGTGAAGAGAACAAAGTGTGTGTTCCTCCTAGTTCCACAGAGCAATAGAGGAAGGCAAGGAAGTTCCTTCCATTGTAAGATCATTGATTTGCAGGTGGCAGCAAGATCAGGGCAGATCTACATGTGTAAGTAAGATCAGGGAGATCTACTTAAAGTACGTGGAGTGCTTGTGTACTGGCAGGGTTATTACTGACTAGTTGGAGGTGAACACCAATTCTGTGTTTGAGTTGTGTGTTGGGACCATTTTTGATAGGAGAGTGAACTCTTGAGGAGAATTACTGTACACTTGGTGTGGAAAGCCTGAAAGGTGTGGAAGAGTGTGGCATCTCTTTATTGTATTCTTTTCTGAATGAGTATTAATACATATTGTGTTGTCTCTCATATTTTGTGTCATTTGTGAATTCTAGTTACTTGTTAATTCCGCATATTTAGTTGCTTATACAAGGTAATCATATTGTGCTCTCATTGGTGAGGAGCAAGATCCTAACAAGTGGGAATCAGAGCTGTTTGTTGTTCTTGATTTCTCCATCAACTAGTTTCAGAGCTTTTGGTTGGGATACTAATAGGTTGGATTAGATCTGGTTAGTGTGTGTTGATTACAGGTTACAGGGGTTTTTATTTGAGTGGGAGTATAGCAATGGTAGAAGAAAGTAGACTATGAATGGAGAAGTTTAATGGCAAGAACTATCAAGTATGGAAGATGCAGACTGAAGATTATCTGTATCAGAAAGACTTGTACTTACCGTTGGGTGGGGTTGCATGCAAGCCCTTGGATATGAAGGATGAATAATGGGAGGTTCTTGATCAGAAGGCTTTGGGATCTATAAGGTTGAGCCTTGCATCGTCTATGATTTCCAACTTATCTTAGGCTAAGACAACAGTGGAGTTGATGGAATCTTTTAGCAAATTTATATGAAAAACCCTCAGCTTCGAATAAGGTATTTCTTATGAAGCAATTATTTAATTTGCAAATGTTGGAAGGTGGATCTATACATAGTCATCTTAGTGATTTCCATGGTTTGGTAAACCAGTTAAATTCAGTCAATATTGTTTTTGATGATGAAATTAAGGCTCTCTTAATCTTATGTTCATTACCTGAAAGTTGGGAGAATTTGGTAATGGCAGTTAGTAATACTACATTTGCTTCGAAAATCCTAAAAGTAGATGATGTTGTGAGTGTAATATTGAATGAAGAAATTCGCAAGAGAAGCATAGGTGAATCATCAATAAATGCTTTGAGTGTGGAAAGCAGGGGAAGGCAAAGAGAGAAGATCGAGCATGGGAGATCAAGGTCGAAGATAGGCAGGAGATCAAAGTCCAGGTATGGCAGAATAACCTACTAGAAATGTGGAAAGCAAGGGCACTTAAAGAGAGATTGCAGGTCGGTTGAAGATCAACATGAAGGACATGAAGAAGCAGGTGATGCAGGTATTGTTGCACAAGATGCTCTGGTATGTTCTTTGGATAAAGTAGAATCTTGGGTTTTAGATTTTGGTGCCTCTTTTCATGCATCTCCAAATAGGGAATTTTTTCATGAGTATGTCCAGGGAGACTTTGGAGAAATTTATTTAGGCAATGGTAAGCCTTGTCAAATGGTTGGTAAAGGGAAAGTGGAGCTGAAATTGTAGATGGGAAACACATGGGTGTTGAAGGAGGTCATGCATGTCCCAGTCCTGGAGTAGAATCTGATTTTTGTAGGAATTTTGGGTGATGAGGGATGCACAGTATCTCTCACAGCAGACTCTTGGAAGGTTACCAAGGGTGCACTTGTTATAGCAAGAGGTAAGAAAGTAGGTACGCTTTATCTATCTACTTGTATTATTGATTCTCCTTCTGGTTTATCTACTTCAACTGTAGATTCGAAGATGTGGCTTAATAGGCTTGGTCACATGAATATGAAGGAGATGCATGTTCTTGAGTCAAAGGGTATGCTTTTAGATTTAAAAGGCATGGATAGAGATTTTTGTATGCAGAAGAAGAAAGTGACGTTTCTTGAGGAATTTGATGTTAGTGAAAAGAACAAAAAAGTCTTGGTTTTCAAGGAGAAGATGACGAACAGGTATCAGTCACAGGGGCTGAGGAATTTTGAGTAGAGCAAGGGTGATTTGGATAGGGTTTTGTTCTAAAAGGAGCTCACGAGAAAAAGTCATTTCTCACAAGCAAAACACAGAGACCGATGATGGTTAGAAAACTGATGCCGGCGTCCAGATAGGGACTAATGTCAGCTATGTGCAGCCTGACATCGGTGACTTAGGGGTAGATAAACACCAGCATCGGTAAGGGGGAACCAACATCGATGATGAGGCAGTCGCATGAAACCGATGTCAGTCGGGTGCAGACTAAGATGTGACCCGCATCAGTCACTGAGATGGATTTTGGGTGGACAACAAGCTATCAAGGAGTCTCAAGTGCCCATATGGAGGACTTAAAGGGTAGGTAAGCCTCAAATTCATCATGTCCCTTCTTTACACTACTTGTTTCTCACTGATGGTAAAGAATCAAGAAGTTATTAAAGAAGTAGAGCAGGTAGATCTAGGAAATAATGGGAGCTTGGCATGGATGAAGGATGTGATTCCTTGGAGGAGAAACAAACAGGAGCTTTTGGTGGAGTTGCCAGCTGGAAGAAAGCACTGAGAGATGAATGGATGTTCAGGATAAAGAAGAGCAGGAATGGACACGTGAGATAAAAGGCCAAGGTATATGGTCTTGAGTAAGCTACAGGACAATGGAGGTTTGACCATTGTGTTTTTCTTTACCAGGTTGGATAATATTAGCTACATTATCCTATTACTGTATTGTGTGCTTGTTGTAGGGTTACATATATAGGGAGTTACTGAACTAAAGGTAAAGCTAGTTTAGAGGTGTGTCATGAAGAATCTGGGAGCAGCAAGATTCTTTGACATGAGTGTGTTCTAGAGACATGAAAGGTCACAGGTTGATTTTGTCTCTGGATGATTGTGTGAGATCGGTTAGCATGCCGATGGTTGGACAGTTTTATAAACAGTGTCTTGATTCACATAATAAGGTTAAGTGCATGGTATGTACTAAACCTGAGTTTTCCCAAGCAGTGGGAGTTGTCACAAGTTTGGAGCCAATTCGAGAAAGAAGCACTGGAGGGCAGTTCAGTAGATTCTGAGAGGGACTAGCAGCAGGTGCACATGCTATGCAGGGTCAAGTTATTTTCTACATGAGTTTGTAGATGCGGATGTGGTAGGTGATTTGGATGACAGGAGGTGCACCATAGGATTTGTGGTGGTTGGTCTTCAAGAGTGATTTTGAAGAGGGATACAAAGCCAAGGGAACAAACTAGATGATGTATAGGTACAGGTACAATTGTAGCTATTTATCTCCAAGTGGGAGATTGTTAGGTTGTGGAGCTAAAAGCTTCAACTGTTGTAGACATGGAGGTTGCTGAGTTTAAGGATACTGGCATCGATAGTATGACCGACGTCGGTCAGGGGTGAACAGAAGGCAACCAGCATCGGTAGGGAGTCAGTCAACGTCAGTCAGCACCATGCAGATGGGGACTAACGTCGATCGCCTGTGGTGGTTCCAGAACTGTTCGTTGCATGAACAATTAGTTCGTTGAACCGAGTGTTTGCATGTAAAGGCTATTTTGAGTCTAGAGCTGCCTGTCTAAATTAAAAGTCTAAGTTATTGTTAAGTGTGGGATCTATTTATAGACCCATTGGCATGTATTGTAAGTGTGTGCTAGTGAAGAGAACAAAGTGTGTGTTCCTCCTAGTTCCACAGAGAGCAATAGAGGAAGGCAAGGAAGTTCCTTCCATTGTAAGATCATTGATTTGTAGGTGGCAGCAAGATCAGGGCAGATCTACATGTGTAAGTTAGATCAGGGAGATCTACTTGAAGTACGTGGAGTGCTTGTGTACTGGCAGGGTTATTACTAACTAGTTGGAGGTGAACACCAATTCTATGTTTGAGTTGTGTGTTGGGACCATTTTTTATAGGAGAGTGAACTCTTGAGGAGAATTACTGTACACTTGGTGTGGAAAGCCTGAAAGGTGTGGAAGAGTGTGGCATCTCTTTATTGTATTCTTTTCTGAATGAGTATTAATACATATTGTGTTGTCTCTCATATTTTGTGTCATTTGTGAATTCTAGTTACTTGTTAATTATGGTTAATTCCGCATATTTAGTTGCTTATACAAGGTAATCATATTGTGCTCTCATTGGTGAGGAGCAAGATCCTAACAAGTGGGAATCAAAGCTGTTTGTTGTTCTTGATTTCCCCATCACTATTTTCTTCAATGTTATACCTTTTTATAATTTTTATATCTATTTTTCCGATGGATAGTATTTTTATTCATTTTTAAGGCCCATCCATTTTAAATTGTTCCCTAACTATTCCATCGATAGGGCATCTAGGGATAATCAAGTGCCCTTTGGGGCATCAATCTAGGTGTATCAACTCATAATTTTAAAAGAGAATAGTGAAGATATCATTATTCAAGCATTATCAAGTTTCTTTATAACAACCTTTTCATTCTTTGAGAATAAGTTATTGTTCCTAGTGTTTCACAATGCCTTCTCAAATAGGGGGAAAATGTAGATACTTCAATTTAATCACTTTTATGTCTAAAACTACAATCAAGAGTGAATTTATATAATTGCACATAAATTTAATAAAAAATGGACCTAATTTACCCACACAACTATATTTTTAACCTAAAATCATAATGACGCATCCTTGATTGGGGTAATGGATCATACCGTGATATTAATATATCAAAAATATCATGAATTAAACCAGCTTTTGGTAAATATTATTACACAATAAGTAAATGAATATTTGATTGATGAAAGGACATTGAAAGTGTACCATTCTTCTAATTTATAATTAATCACCTTGATTAATTAGCCTAGATCATTCATCTAATGGAAAATGTCATGAATTTGAAAATATTTATTTTCTTAAAATCAAAAGTGTTTTATTACCTCACATTGGTGATGTCATAGGGGAAAGTCAATGGAATGGAGTGGAGTGCAGGGAAGGTGGATTATGACATGGCCACTTACACACACACTTACATCTCTTATAGGGCCCCTTACACACTCCTCTCTTACATGGCCTATAACACACTCCAAAAGGACCAGTCATTGCACTTCTCTTTCAAATCTCTTTCATACACCAAAAAAGGTTTTATATGGCATATCTTACACACTCCATGTGTGCAATCATTAATTTGAGGATTAATTATCCACCCTCCATTTGGAGATGATATGGATGGTTCACAATCATTCTAAAATTCTATAAATATAAGAGCCTTTGGCCTTTATAGACAAGCTGTCTTGATCTAAACTTATTATGCAAAAATAATATTAGAACTTCAAATTTATTCAACCATTTTCATGCCAAGCCAAGCCAAAAATAAAGTGTAAACAAGGAAAGATGTTGCCCATACACAAATTCAAGCATTTATAAAGACTTCTAGACTACAAGCTAAACTCAAGCCTCTTCACATGCTTGTTTGCAATAAATCTCTAATGAAGGTATAAACTTAGTGTTTTGTCTTCTATTTTGTATTTGTTGATTATTTTCCATAACTCACCCTAGGGAATAATATTAGTATGTTATTTATTAAAGTTTTTTTTGTATTTATATTCACTAAAAAATGATCTAACCTATTTTAGATTCTTATTATACAATATCACTATGGTTGGAGTACATTATTATATCTCTTTAATAAGTAGAAGTGTCTTAAAGGCATTCTTAAAACCAAATTATTAGAAAACCTTAAAAAAATCATATAAAGTTTTTTTAAAAAAATCATCCACCTTGAAAATTTGTTTATGAGATGTTATTTTAAAAATATAATCAATCATTATATTATAAACTTTAGGCTTATCTAGTGTGCTAGTATTGGATTCTTGAAGTAATAACTGTTGACCATTTTTAGCACAAGTTGAAATAGATCAACCCCTATAGACAAAATATTATATAGGGAGCTCATTATAGCATCATAGGGTGCTGAATAGTTATATTTGATGTCATTTCATATGTCATTCTAGCTTTGGTCATCATCTAGTCTAGTCCTTATATAATTTGATATTTTAGGGGTCATTTTAGAGTCATCTATGAAAGTGATAGGTTTTCACAGTGTTCAAATAGTCAGAGCATGGGGTGATTTGTAAAAGACTTATAATTTCATTGAAGCCTTGACAAGATCAAGTGATAGTTGCTAGAAAAAGTCAAAAATTCTTTCGGGTTTTTGGCTGTGTTGGGGACTTGTCAGATATTTTATCCACAGTAAAAATCTTGAAGACCTAATTATTTCAAGAAAAATGTTCAAATCATAAGTATTTATTTTGAGTAAATCATTCTACAATAATTTTCTTGAAGATAGAAATCTTTTAGACAAAGTGTTCGAGAAAAATAGTCTGACGTAAAAATCCCAAAGGTTTGTTTCTTTCAAACATTTTATTTGTAGTAAAAGAGCCAAGTCTAATTTCTTTCAGATAAATTGTCTAATACAAAAGGATAAGGACATATTATTTTATAAAAAATGTTCAAAACATAAAGCCTAAAAACCCATATTATTTTGAGAAAATTGGCCAATGTAAAAAGTCTAAAGCCATCATTCTTGTAGGGAAACTATCCTGAAGATAAAGAGCCTAAAAAAATTACCCATAATAAAAGATCCGATGGAATTGAATTGCTTCAATAAAGTTGATCTAGTAGAGTATGACATTCACATAAATGTCAAAAATGAGTCCAGGAAAAAAATCATTGGCATTCAAAAAGTGACGGTCACGCAAACATCATTGACAGTCTCATAGACATCATTGATGGTCGTGTAGGCATCAACTTTAAGTCATAGAAAATAACCATTGGGATTAAAATATCTCAAAGATGATCATGTAGATGTCAAATACATTTATGTAGGTTTCAAATATAGGAACATGAATGTCAAGTTTAGGCCCCATAAAATAGTCATTTAAGTTCAAATAGTGGGTCTTAACAGATCAATGATCAACATTCTATTGTACTCCAAAATCAATAAAGTAGATGATATGAAAATATCAATGGGATCCAGAGATATATGGTGTAAATTTGATCATGAAAAAGTAGATCGATGGTGTAATTAGAGTTAAATTTCAACAAATCCTAGGATCGAATCATGTTCAAGTAACCAGATCAGGATTTATGACTCATGTTCAATCATACATCAAGATCTAATGGTATGAGCAAGGTCAATAGGTCAATTAGCTCATATCAAATGTAATGTTTCCAACTATCATAATCTCAAGATTTTGGATCAATGATCAATAGCCAGTGTTAAAAGTCAAAGTAGAGAAACTCAAAGAGGGGTTGACTGGGCAAATTTTACTAGACTCTAAATGGATAAGATGGGCTACATGTTCAAATGATGATAGAGAAAATTCTATAATAAAATGAACAATGTGGAAAGGAAGGACACATGGGTGACTAAATAAGATAAAATGACTTTGTAATAAAGTAATCTCTTTGAACTCATATACCACCATGAAAGCTTAGTTGAAGACTAAAAATAAACAATGATTGTCAGATGTAAAGAATAAAGTCTAAGAAAGCAATGAGTGATTATAGATGGTAAATGCAAATGTCTAAAAGATATCTAACCACCTAAAAAGCATTTGTGAGTATCATAGCATATGTGTCAACTCTCCTAGTTCATTTTAAAATGCTCGAGAGATGATCCATGATGAAAATAGTTTCACGAAGGCTAGTTGAAGAATCTCTACACCATTTTGAAGAGTTTGTCATAATTTATATGGACATTTTTCTTAAGAGGCATTAATTTTCTATTTCATTCTCAATTTTACCTACAACATAACTAGTTCTCATATCTGAACACGTTTTTCAATAACTCTTGAACTTCTTTCTTTTCTCCTCTCTCAAAAGTGAATACCATTTTAGCCTTTATTATTGAATACCACACCATGTATGGTGAAGCCCTACTAGTTTTGACATTGGCCTTTGCCTTAGAATAATAAATGCAATCTAGTTTGAGTTCATATATCAGCTTATCAAAGTGTGTGAATATATGTATAGTGAATATTTAAGAGATACTCATCTATACTTGCTTTCTTTCAGTCCTTCCATGTTTGATGCAAGTGGGTTCAGCCTAGCAGGTCATTCGAAGTGTAGTCAAGTGTATGAATCTATCTTAAGCTTATAATGATTATTATTATCTACAATTGATCTATGGTCTTATTTTCCTTGCAAAGTCTTCATGCATCTCACCTTCATATCGAAACACTAATACTAGTGTATTCTAGGACTCTTAGACTAGTGTTGTATGCCTTGTCTCTTTGTGATAGAGTATGATAATATTGTGAAAATAACATACTGCATCACCCTTTTAGAATAACTTTATTTCATGCAATTTATGACCCTTTTCCCTTGACAATCAAGCATTAGATAAGTGATAATATTTGCAAGATACATTCAGTGATCTAGCCCTTTAAATCTAGAGGCTCACTTCTATTATAGGTACACCTATATACCTAGAATTGTTCCAAAGTTGCCCAAATTTGGAAGAGGCTTAAACACTGTCTCCTAGGGTGTAAGATTTGGTGATAAACAGTTCTAACATTTCTAGTGGGACTCTGTCTTCAAGATAACTTATCAAGGTTAATGTTAGTCTTGACAATATTAGCTACAAGTTGGTTTGCTACTCAACATTTGGTGACTCCATTAAGGTAAATCTCATTCAAGTCCATTTTCCTATTATAAAATTGCTCTCATAATTCATAGTTCTCACTAGGTCATCCTCTAGAAGAGTTCTCAATCCCATTGACCCACTCTCTTAGCCTAAAATTCTCCTTGAAGTTCAATATCCTTAGCCTAATCTACCCTTTGGAGAACCAGTAGATTTTTTTAGAGAGGAAGAGGTCAAAGAAAATACTGAAATTGAAGATATTGAAGATTTTGAAGAATTTGAAGAAGATGTGACTAGACCTCATGATTTCCATACATTCAATATAAAAAATCCAATTCACCTTCAAGAATATGATGTCATTCCTCTCAATGCCAAAAAAGGTGTGCCCCTATTCAATGGTGAGAGGCACACCTAGTGAGTATATTAGAGATGTCTCTAACTTTTGCAACTTCCATAATATCACTCAAGAAAACATTGTCATTAGACTTCTTAGAGTGAAGGATTTTGATTGGTATCATACTCTAGAAGGTGGATGTAGCATGTCATGGGATGAATTTGGAGTGTTGTTGACTTCAAGATTTAAAAATAAGAGCGATCGTGCCTCTCTCATACACCAACTCTACATGATCAAAAGAGGATCCAAAGAAACAATACATGATTTTAATGAGAGGTTCTAAAATACTTGGAATAGACTTCCTCCTCCTATCAGGCCACCTCCTATCTTTGTGTTCTTGACCTATTTGAAATCTATTGGCTTTGAAATTTTTGTTATGCTTCAATCCATGGGTGGTTCTACCCTCCCTAAAGCATATGATCTTGTTATCAAAGATAAAAATAATATCATCAAAGCTAGAATATTTCCACCTAAAGTGTATATTCCTCCATTGTCTCATACTTATCATAATACTCCAGATGTAGCCCAAGTTCCTAATACCAATACCAAAACTAAGATTACTCCTAGGTAGGCAAAAAATAATGTTGATTAGAAAGCAAAGTTCCTAGAATTAGAGGTTCAAAATAGGCAAGGAAATATACAACAAGGTGTCCATCAAAACTTATACCCTTATCAATAGAAATAGGGTCAGAAATATGGAAGAGGAAGAGGCCAATGGAAGCATAATCCCAATAGGTTTTCCAATACATACAATCCTAACACTACTACCAATGAAAGGGGGATGATATCTATGCAAAAAAACTTGGTGCCAAGGAAAATTTATGAATGTTAATTAAGGTAGAGAGTAGGATCTTGTTGCTCAAGGATAGGTTACTCCCCTCTTATCATTTGAATATGAAGTGATACAAGTGAAGGTGAGCAGCCTTAAAAGAGATCTTCACCAACTTCCTAGTTGAAGACACTTTTTCTCTTAACCAAAGAATATCAGTTATAGACAACACTAGAGCCAAGATAAAGTATTTAGGTGGTGATATTAATGTGCATATAGGGTCATTTAATCCTCATAAAAAGTAAAAAGGTATGGTTGCAGGTGCAGTAGCCTCAAATAACTTTGTACATCTTCCAAACTAGAATGTTAGAAGGACTATTCAAGGCACTCCAACTCCTTAGGTTTTGAGCACTTCATTACCTCCAAGAATTCAATAGAAAGTAACTATGGATTCTATAAAATTGTTATAATCATTTAATAGTACTAAAACATCCATTTCCATTTGGGATGTTTGTATATGCCTTATCAAAAATAGCTCCTATAAAAATAGTTATCTGCTATCCCTACTAGTGTCCCTCCTTCAAATCAAAGTCAAAGTCATGTTATCCTTTCAATTTTCCTTAATACCATTTTTGAACCATCCACCATAACTAAGAAACATCCACCATTTGATCTCACTCTCATAGTGGGTGACAAACTAGTCCGTAACTACATAGTTGATAGTGGAGCTTCAACTTCAGTCATGCCCAAGGTGGTAACTAACAACATGGGCCTAAAATATGGCCAAATATCAAATTGGTCCTTAAATTATATGGTAAATCTACCAAGATATTAGTAATAATAAAATTATTTAAGGTTTTCTTGCATGATTGTCCTAGTTTTCCTATCTTGCAAGACATAGTTGTTGTTAATCTTCCAGCCCACTTTGCAATATGCCTATCAAGGGGCTTCACAGCCAAGATAGGTGGATATCTCTTAGTTAAATAATCTTTCTTGGCCTTTATAACAAGGTATGGGGACAAGGTGATATTTAGGATAGAACCTCTTGTAAGGTTTCACATAGAACCTTACATTGAGACAAGTTATAATTTAAATTGTGTTGTTCATGAAGAAAAGGATTCTATTGTAGATGATGGAACTTCTTCCAAGCTTGAAGTAATTACATATTTGTTTCTTGATGAATATGGTACTAAAACTTATGATCATGATACTTATGCTCTCATATAGGAAACTAATCTAAGAGTATATTGTATACATGAAGAAGTAGTACTGACACCTGTACTTGCCAAGGAAGAGGGTGAAGAAGATGAGATGTGAAAAATATTTTTTGATGCTTCAACAAGTAAAATTAGTGTAGGATATGGTGTTATGTTTGTCTCTCCATTAAAATAGTAGTATTATATTTCATATAGATTTCATTTCAGTTGTACTTGTAATGTGTCAAAGTATGAAGGTTTGATTCATGGATTTCAATGGTCAAGGAGAAAAGAAATCAAGAACTTATAAATATATGGAGACAGTGAATTAGTTGTGCATCAGGTTAAGAATGTGGTTACTTCCAATAACCCTTTACTCAATTCATACAATCATAGGGTATGGTATTTTCTTGAAGACTTCAATGCATTCAACATACAATTAGTCCCAAGGGAGTAAAATAATCATGTGGATAGACTAGCTACCATATGAGCTCAATTTGATACTCCAACTGCCATAAAATAAGAGGGGAAGCAATCTCACATTAAGATCATCATCAGACCTTTTTTAACTGATAATGAAGTGTCTTGGAAAGTGTTTGATAGCGATAAACACATTGCATGTTTCTTACAAAATGAAGTTGAGTTTTCTTCAAGGAATCAAAAGAGGCTCCAAGAACAATTTGGTGATTAGATTATGCAACTAAAGATGAATAAGATACCTAAGGGTTTGGTGACCTTATAAATTATCTTCAATGAAGATGATAAAAATAAAAATAAAAAGGTGAGTATGTCTATAAAATAGGAGAACTATGAAAGAGTCTTCATCTTCAAGGACAAACTCCTCAAACTAGGCAAGGTATGTTATACATTAAAAAAGAAAGCATTCATTGATTTGTGTAGAGAGTTTCATGAAATATTTTATTCAGAGTATAAGGACATGAAAATATTTGATCATAGCCTAACACACCATAATATTGAGTTGGAACATGGATTAAAACTGATCAGATATAAATAAAGACCCATTAATCCCAAGGTTGAGAAACTCATGAGGTTAGAGCTCACTAAACTCCTCGAATCTGAAATAATATTTCCTATCAAGCATTCAACATGGGTAGCTAATCTTGTGCCTATTATAAATAATAATGGGGAGATAATACTTTGTGTGGACTTAAGGGATCTTAATAGGATGTCACTCAAAGATCATTATCCTTTACCTTCAATGAATCAATTTGCAGATTGTTTTAGGTTCTCAATGTTTCTCTCTTCCAGATAGATACTCAGGTCATAATCAAATTCAAGTTAATGAAGATGATCAGTTTAATACAAAATTTAACACTAAATGGTGGACTTTTTCTTATAATAATATGCCATTTGGTTTGTCAAATATTGACACTACCTTTCAAATAGCAATGGACATGGCCTTCAAAGGTTTGATTAATGAGATGTTGTTGGTTTAGTTAGATGATATAATAGTGTTTTATAAAGATGATAATGAACATATACAACACTTGAGACAAGTTTTTGAAAGATACAAGTAGCATGGAGTATCTCTTAATCCAAATAAATGCATCTTTTCTATATATGAAGGAAAGCTCTTAGGACACATTATTTCCAAACACTATTTGGATATTGATCCTAAAAAGATAAAGGCAATTTTAGTCCTATCATTTCCCTTGTATAAGAAATGTCTTTGAAGTTTCTTAGGCAAGATAAATTTTTTAAGGAGATTCATACCTAGTTTTGCATATGCGGTGAACCTATCACAACTATGCTCAGGAAGAACTAGGTCTTTTCCTAGACTAAGGAAGGTAAGAATAGTTTTGAAGCCATTAGGAAAGAAATCTCACAAGCTCCTACTCTTTTGAATCTTTAATTTTCTAAAAACTTCATGTTGTATTCATTTTCTAACCTTGATACTATCTCAACCATGTTAATGCAAAAGAATGATGGGGGTGTAGAGAAGCCTATTGCATTCTTTATTCAATGTTTATAAGATTATGAAGTCAAGCAAACCTTTTTGGATAAATAATCCCTTGGTATTATAAGGGGATTAAAGAAGTTAAAGCATATGGTTTCAAACAATAAAATTCATGTCATGATTTCTCATCCTAGTACCAAGGAGTTTCTTTTGAGTAGAGACCTTGTGAGAAGAGAGCAGTGTGGATCACTAAGGTAATGGAACATGATGTTGATATCAAAGTAAAAAAACTGGTAAGAGGTAAAGGCCTTTGTGAACAATTAGCTTTAGATTTTCATGAGTTAAAAGAAGAGGTTCTAGTCAATCTTGATTGCTCCCAACCAGTTGCATCCTTGAATTACAGAGTTGGACACAAGATGTGATCAAATTTCTTTAAAATGGTGAGTATCCTAATAATATGAGTAGATCACAAAGGAGATATTTTATATTACAATCTATTCCCTTTTAATTTTTAGATGGTGTGTTTTTTAGAAGGGACATCAATGGTGTGCTATTAAGATGCATTGATAATGATCAGTTTGGGGTGTTACTTGATAAGTTTCATGATGGGATAGTAGGAGGTCATTTCTCTCCAAGAACCATAGCTACCAAGATCATGAGGGTAGGCTATTATTGGCCTATCCTTTTCAAATACTGCCATTTTGGGTGATAAGGTGTGTACAATGTGCTTTCTTTATAAGAAAATATAAGCTTTAATCTCTTCCTTTAAATCCTATCCAAGTTGATCAACCTTTCATACAATGGGGTCTT
Source organism: Torreya grandis (assembly GCA_037957365.1). NCBI lineage: Eukaryota > Viridiplantae > Streptophyta > Pinopsida > Cupressales > Taxaceae > Torreya > Torreya grandis. The sequence continues at coordinate 284,979 of JARHVA010000847.1, forward strand.
CATTTCATTGGCATGATAAATCCCCCATCAAGTGTTGGTCATAAATGGATACTCATAGCAACTAAATATTTTAAAAGATGGGTTGAGGCAATAGCATTGAAGGAAGCTAATGAGAATGTTATCTTAGAGTTTTATGAGAGTATCATTACAAGGTTTGGCACTCCTTCTACTATTATTTCAAATAATTCTCTATCTTTTATGGGTGCTGAGACAATTGATTGGGTAAATAGTAATGGCATATTCTTAATTACTTTATTTAACTATTACCGTCAAGGTAATGGGTTGGCTAAATCTACTAACAAGAATTTGATCAGAATTATCAAGAGAACCTTAAAGCATAATCATAAGTCTTAGCACACGGAATTGAAGATATCTTTATGGGCTTATAAGATAACTCCCAAGAAGTCAACAAGGAGTTCTCCTTTTGTGCTTGTCTATGGAAGGGAATCTAGGTTGTCTATCTCTCAAGAGATGCCTACCTTAGAGTTTTCACATCAACTAGAGCTTCTTGAGAACACTCTAATGGAGTTGATATTGACAGAATTAATAGATTTACAAGAGGATAGAGAGAAGGCTTATCAAGCTATGAAACATCACCAAGTGATGATAAATAGGTCTTTTGACAAGAAGGTAACTCCAAGAACATTCCCAAAAGGTGATATAGTGTTGAAATGAGATGAAAATACATCAAAACCAAGGAGGCATACAAAATTTGATACCCTATGGAGCGGATCATATGTCATCATCAAATTCAATTAAAGCAATTCTTTATAATCAGCAAGGATGAATGGAGAAGAGTTGTCTATCCCTATGAATGGGATAATTGGAAACCTTGCTATTGAGGATTAAAAATTCAATTTTGTAAATAGTAGATTAGGTGTGTGTTTTATTTCTATTGTGTGTGTTGTGTTCCCTAAATATTCTAGTTCAACATATGTTTATTTTAATTTGTGTTTTATCCTTCTTGTTTCTTGTTTTTATGTGTTATCAAAGGCATTTATGTGTCAAACCTATTGTACATGTGACTTCATAAGCCATTGAAAAGGATTAGGCAAATGGTCATAACATATCAAACATGCCACCTTTGGGAAATCAACAAGAATGTTGACCATTTTTAACACACGTTAAAATGGATCAACCCCCCTATAGCCAAAATCTTATATAGGGGGATCATTATAGTGTCATAGGGTGTTGCATAGTTATATTTGATGTCATTTAATATGCCATTCTAGCTTTGGTCATCATCTAGTCTAGTCTTTGTGTCATTTGATATCTTAGAGGTCATTTTAGAGTCATACATGAAAGTGATAGGTTTTCATAGTGTTCAAGTAGTCAGAGCATGGGTTGAGTTGCATAGGCCTTATAATTTCATCAAAGCCTTCACAAGATCAAGTAGCAGTTGCTAGAACAAGTCCAAAATTCTTTTAGTTTTTAGGCTAAGTTTTGGGGACTCGTCAAACATTTTGTCCACAGCAAAAAGGCCGAAGACCTATTTTTTTAGGAAAAATGTTTGAATCATAAGTATTTATTTCAAGTAAATCATTCGACAGTAATTTTCTCAAAGATAAAATTCTTTCAGATAAAGTGTCTGAGAAAAATAGTTCGACACAAAAATCCTAAAGGTTTGTTTCTTTCAAACATTTTATCCACCAAAAAAGATCCAAGTTTGATTTCTTTCAGACAAATTATCTAATACAAAAGGCTAAGGACATATTCTTTCAAACAAAATATTTGAAACATAAATCTTGATGACCCATATTGTTTCAAAAAATTGGCTAATGGAAAAAGTCCAAAGCCATCATTTTTGCAAGGAAATTGTCCTAAAGACAGAGCTCAAAGAAATTACCCACAACAAAAGATCTGATGAAATTGAATTGTTTTGAAAAAATTGATCTAGTAGAGTATGAAATTCATGCAAACATAAAAAATGAGCCCAATAAAAACATCATTAGCATTCAAAAAGTGATGATCACATAGATGTCATTGACGATCTCATGAACGTCATTGATGGTCATGTGGATGTCAAAGTTAAGTCACGAAAAATAACCTTTGGGATTCAAATATCTTGAAGGCAGTCATATAGACATCAAATATGTTCACACATGTTAAATATAAGAACACAAATGTCAAGTTTGGGCCCCATAAAATAATCATTTGAGTTCAAATAGTGGTTCCCAATAGATCAACAGTCAGTGTTCCATCATACACCAAAATAAATGGAGTGGATGGTTTGATAGTACCAATGGATTCCAAATATCTATGGTGCATATTTTATCATCCAAAATCACATTGACAGTGTAAGTAGATTTAAAATGTCAATGAATCTTGGGATTGAATCACATTCAAGAAACCAGATCATGATCTATGACTCATGTTCAATCATACATAAAAATATAATAATGTGAGCAAGGTCAATAGGTCAAGGAGATCATATCAAACTTAATGTTTTTAACTATCATAATCTAGGGATCTCAAATCAATGATCAATGACTAGCATTGAAAGTCAAAGTATAAAAACTCTAGGAGGGGTCAACTGGGCAAATTCAACTAGACTTCAGATGGACAAGATGTGCTATGTGTTAAAATAATGATAGAGAAAATTAAATAATGAAATGAACAATATGGTAAGGAAGGCCACATGGGTGATTATGTATGATCAAAAGACTTTGTATAAAATCAAATCTCATATGCCACCATGAAATCTCAGTTGAAGAGTAAAGATAAAGTGACTACCAGATGTAAAGAATGAAGTCTAAGAAAGTAATGAGTGATTGAAGATGGTAAATGTAAATGTTTATAATATATATAAAAACTTAAAAAAAATTGTGACTATCATAGCATATGTGTCAACTCTCCTAATTTAGTTTCAAATGCTTGAGAGATGATCCATGATGAAAATAGTTTCACAAAGGCTAGTTGAAGAATCTCTGCACCATTTTGAAGAGTTTATCATGATTTATATGGACATTTTTCTTAAGAGGCATTCATGGTATGTTTCACACTCAGTTACACCTAAAATGTAACTGGTTCTCATGCTTGAACATGTGTTCTAGTGACTCTTGAACTTATTTCTTTTCTCCTCTCTCTGAAGTTCTATAAGTAGCTACTATTTTGGCCTTTGTAATCAAATGCCACACCATGTATGGTAAATCCCTAATGGTTTTGACATTGTACTTTGCCTTAAAATAATAAATATAATTTGATTTAATTTCATATATCAGCTTGTCAAAGTGTGTGAAGAGATGTGTAGTGAATAGTTAAGAGATACTCATTTGTCCTTGCTTTCTCTTAGTCCTTCCATGTTTAATGCAAGTGATTTCAACCTAGTAGGTCATATGAAGTGTAGTGAAGTGTACAAATCTATCTTAAGTGTGTAATGACCTTTATTGTATGTAACTGATCTATAGTCTTAGTTTCCTTGGAAAGTCTTTGTGAAACTCACCTTCATATCAAAACACTAATGCTAGTACATTCTAGGACTCTTAGACTAGTGTTGTATGCCTTGTTTCTTTGTGATAGAGTATGATAGTCTTGTGGAAAACATCTTGGTGTATCACCCTTTTAGAATAGGTTTATTTCTTGCAATTTCTAAGCCTTTTCCCCCCACAAGCAAGAATTAGATAAGTGATAAGATTTGAAAGATAAATTTTGAAAGCTATCCCTTTAAATCTAGAGGCTCACTTCCACTATAGGTACACCCACATACCTAGATGTGTTTCCATGTTGCCCAAATTTGGAAGAGGCTTGAACACCCTCTTCTAGGGTGTAAGATTTGGTGACAACAATAACAACTATATAATATGATCCATTTAGATTTATTTTTTGCAATAGATACAAGATGAGTGAATAATCAAGATGCACAAAAAAAATGGAATCTACTAATAGTAAAAAAAATGATTAATAACATATATAACCACAAGGAATTAATTCATAGTTACCATATTATTGAACTCTTATGAAATAAAATTATGTGTTGATCTTGAGTACATCATGGTTTAACATCCCATATATTTGATGAAGGACAACCTATGGTTCTTTATCAGATATTTAAGTGAGGATATGGAAAATAATTTACCCAAACTAGTCCTCAAAGAACATGTATTGACATGAGGATGTCATTCAAACCTAAAGAGCTTCTTGACATGCATTGTATAAAAAAAAATCAACATTATGGGATAATATTAAAATTAGTATTGCTGAAATTTTGTTAATATTTGAAATGAATATTCAATAGGATATGCATGCTCAAGAAAAAATCTAACATTTATTTTTTGAGGTGTAAAATAATATTTTTTATTATATCTACCTTGGGGAGGCTTACTCCATGTTCGGTAGATGAAATTTAATTTTCATTTCATTAAGTATACAAATTATTTTTTAATGCCTATTGATCATCTAGGAATGCTTATAGATATATTGGTTAACATAGTAATAAATTGCACATGTGCTAAAATATTCTCAAGGCAAAATTGATGTGACAATTGTTGAGTATGATGTCAATATGTGCACTTGAGTTATATTTTTAGACTTAGTATATTTTAGTTATTTAGGTGTTTTGAAAGGTTATTTAATGTATTTATGACCTTACTTAGTGGTTTGGTGACTTTTTGACACTTTCCAATGATTTCCTAAAATATAGTTAGAACTGTCACTTAGCTCCAATTCACTGTCAAAGTAATAGAATAATTTCCCAAGTGGTGGGGTGCATATTTAGTGTTAGTTAAGTGAAACTAAAGTATATTGGATGTTTCTCTAGGTTTTCTTTTTACCACACTACTAATGTATCATAGATATAAGTAAGATATAGCTTTACTGAGCATTTATTGCTCATTTTGATTAACAATTTACCCTTTAGGTGGTAGGGCATACCCCTATTTTTAAATGACTATCGATACTATCTCTACATGTTTGGATGAAGGGATAACCAGTGCAAGTGGGAATGGTTAGGCCACCAAAACAAGTGAGGAAGTTTGTTTTGAATTTTTTTCACAAGGTACTAGTGCTAACCTAGACACTCCCTTA